>CAWUFW010001037.1:2526078-3023578 GCA_963921515.1 Calotriton arnoldi | reverse complement strand
CCGGGGAGGCTCGCCCCGGCCTGGCTAGGGTTCGGAAGCTGGGACCGGGCCCAGAGCTCGTGCTCCGTCCCAGGGTGCAGGAGCCCCCAATCCTGCAAGCCTACTGAGGGTCCGGGCGCTGGGGACGGGGGTCCACCGGGGCCCGGGGAGGCTCTCCCCGGCCTGGCTAGGGTTCAGAAGCTGGGACCGGGCCCGGGGCTCGTGCTCCGTCCGGCAGGCCCCGGGGAGCGGGAGCCCCCCATCCTGCAAGCCATCAGAGGGTCCGGGCGCTGGTCACGGGGGTCCATCAGGGCTCGGGGAGGCTATCCCAAAGCCTGGCTAGGGTTCTGAAGCTGGGTCCGTGCCTGGGGCTTGAGCTCTATCCGGCAGGCCCCGGGGTGTGGGAGCCCCCATCCTGCAAGCCATCAGAGGGTCCGGGCGCTGGTTACGGGGGTCCATCAGGGCCCGGGGAGGCTCTCCCCAGCCTGGCTAGGGTTCTGAAGTTGGGTCCGGGCCTGGGGCTTGAGCTCCATTCGGCAGGCCCCAGGGTGTGGGAGCCCCCGTCCTGCAAACCATCAGAGGGTCCGGGCGCTGGTTACGGGGGTCCATCAGGGCCCGGGTAGGCCCTCCCCAGCCTGGCTAGGGTTCTGAAGCTGGGTCCAGGCCTGGGGCTTGAGCTCCATCCGGCAGGCCCCGGGGTGCGGGATCTCCGCATCCTGCAAGCCAGCCAATGGTCCGGGGGGTCCCATCGGGGCCCGGGAAGGCTCCCCCCCGGCCTGGCTAGGGTTTGGATGCTAGGACCGGGCCCGGGGCTTGTGCTCTGTCCGGCGGGCCCCAGGGTGCGGGAGCCTCCCATCCTGCAAGCCAGCCGAGGGTCCGGGCACTGGGGACGGGGGTCCACCGGGGCCCGGGGAGGCTCTCCCCGGCCTGGCTAGGGTTTGGAAGCTGGGACCGGGCCCGGGGCTCGTGCTCCATCCCAGGGTCCGAGGGTGCGGGAGCCCCCAATCCTACAAGCCTGCTGAGGGTCTGGGCGCTGGGGCCGGGGGTCCACCGGGGCCCAGGGAGGCTCTCCCCGGCCTGGCTAGGGTTCGGAAGCTGGGACCGGGCCCGGGGCTCGTGCTCTGTCCGGCAGGCACCGGGGTGCGGGAGCCCCCCGTCCTGCAAGCCAGCCGAGGGTCCGGGCGCTGGGGACGGGGGTCCACCGGGGCCCGGGGAGGCTCTCCCCGGCCTGGCTGCTTTCAGAAGCAGGGACCGGGCCGGGGAGCAGGGGTGGCTGGCTTTATCCGCTACGCTGGCGGAGCGTAGTTTTCTGCCCACCCCTACATATAAGTCACCCCTAAGTTAGGCCCTAGGCTGCCCCAAGGGTAAGGTTCAGTGTATTTAAAAATTTGAACATGTACCTTTTTAGTTTTAAATGTCCTGGTAGTGAAATACTCTTACATTCCTTTTTCACTACTGCAGGGCCTATCTCTTCCATAGGGTAACATGGGGACTGCCTTAAAGAATTTTATATGTGTCCTTTTTCATTGGTACAAGATAGGAAATTCAAAATTGGTGTCTCTGAACTCCCAATTTATGGTGAAGTTGGTTTTTGAATTACAGTTCTGAAAATGCCACTTTTTGAAAATTGGCATTTCTTTACTTAAACAATTTCGTGCCTTCTGCCTGCCCCTGGAATACATGTCTGGGGTGGGTAGCAGCTGGCATCCTGCATTCCCTCTGGACAGCCACACACAAAGGCAGAGTAGGTGTGACTGAGCAGCCATCTGCATGTTGATGGGTCATCCTGAGGCAGGATGAGAGGGAGGAGCTGACAGGGGTGTTCCTGTCTCCACAGAAAGGATTGCATGAACCCCTGTAGTGAGTCTGAGGCCAGGACAGGAAAAGCAGAGCCCTTTGCACTTCAATGCATCTCTTTGAAAAATCTTCTTACTCCAAAGGCCAAATTGGGTATAAGTACCATGTTTGAGAACTTTGCTGGAACCAAGGACAGTCTGCCAGGAAGGAGAGCTGCTGTAGGAAGGACTTCCACTTTGCTAACTGCTTTGCTGTGTTGGCCTGCTGCCTGCTGCTTCTTGCCTTGGAGTGAGAAGTACTGGACCTGTTCTCTAAATCCCTGAACCCAAGCTTCTCCAAGAGCTTGTCAGCTCACCCGCTGTTTTGAAGTCTCAGAGCCATCAAAGACTTCTTCAACTCTGCTTCAGCTGCTGCTCTCTGCCAATTGTGAGTCCGGCCCTGCCAAGAGGTGCCAATCCAGTCCTGGGCCTTGAAAGTGGGTTCTGCAGCTGTTTTCCCTGAAAAAGCAACACAGTGACGACTTTGGGCTGATCGGAACTGACACAGTACCCTTTGACGCTGACACAGCTCTGATCCGAGGACATCCATGTGTGGCTCAACAACGACGCGACACCCGACTGTGAGGCTCAACACCGACACAGCACCTGCATCATAATCGGTTTGATGCCTACGTGGGATATGACTGCCAGGTTCGGTGATGACACATCTGCACCGTAAGGGGTTCGACGACGAAGCAGGATCCGAATGCAAGGCTCATCACCCACGCATCTACCCGACTGCGAGAATTGGAACTGATGCATTGATTCTTCAATGCCAATTCTTGCTCCATCCAAGGTACTGTTTCAGCAGGCCCTCTGTGGGTCCTGTAGCAAGCCTGCCCTCCATCATGGTCGGCCTGAAAGTGTGGATTACCCCGGTCTAGCGTGACCTCAAGTAACCCCTAAGCACTATTGACTTCTAAGCACTACATTGCAGTTTATTCTTTAAAAATTCTCATCTCAAGTTCTACTTATTTGATTTTTGTCATTTTGTTCTTTTTTACTCAGATAAATAATCTATTTTTCTAAACTGGTGTGGTCTTTTTGTGGTGTTTTCACTGTGTTACTGTAATTTAAGTTTGGCCCAAATACTTTACACATTGCCTCTGGCAACTCTGTGACAAACTACCAGAGGGTAAGCACAGGCTAATTTAGGTTGTGTATCTGACTTACCTTGACTAGAATTGTGGTTCCTACTTGGACAGGGTGCAAACCTCTGCCAATTTGAGACCCAATGTGTAACACTGGTAGGAACACTTTTTACCACCCACCATTTCTGAATCTTCTGCAGAGATTACAGGAAGGTGTGTGGTGTGAATTAATAACATAAAATCAAGTACTTGATGCAAATGCTGTAATGAAATAGAGCATCAAACACACAAAAGGTGATGGGAGGATGTTCGTAATACGTGTAAACACTGGCAATGGCTCAGGGTAGCATTCCAGCACATCGTTCTTTTGCCCAACATGCCACTTCAGATTAGACCCAGCTACATGCAAATCAGTCTTGACCCTGCTTCAATATTTACAGTCAAGCCCGAACTGCAAAGCTAGGTCCCCAAGACCGTTTTCACACTGACTGGGGCTCTTCAATGAGGTGTAGCTTGGTCCACGTCTGGGCCTACCCTTGGTCACTTAGGATGGTACATCAAACACACTAAAGGTGATGGGGGTATGCTATCTAGGGACCCAGGTGACAGCGTATACAGGCAGATAGCTTGATCAGTGCAGCAGTCCCAATGGACCTGAATTTCATATTCGGCTCCTACGATCAACTGTGCAACATCACCGCTGGACCTTGCTACCACCAGGTGATCTCCTTGTTCTCACAAGGCCCACTGGTCTTGGGTCAGGTAGAAGCTTGTGCTCCAGGGTCCAGGCAACAGTTCTTGATTCTCATGGGTTATGTCCCCTCATCCAGAATGAGAGACTAGCAGACTCTCAATCCCGAGCCTTGGTCATAACAGGCAGAACTTGTCTGAGATTTCCCACCCTGATTACAACTTCAGTATGACAATTTGGGAGTCTCAAACTCTTCTTTATAAATCCATTTCCAGACACAAATGTGATTTGTGTCTCTGTCTTTGAAGCTCGTGTTCTGGAGGTCGACTATTTTGGGATGCCCACCCCTTTGTTGTGCTGTTCTTCCCGAGAGCAGTCTATCACAGCAGGATATTCTCCAATCTTGGTAACTCCAAACACAGTCTGTATGAATGATTAGAGGTTCACACCTGGATGTCATCTTCAGTGATATGTGCATCAAGAGGTTATCAAAGGGCTCCAGCCCTCCTCTTTATGATTCCATTATCAGCCCCATGTCTTTACTGAGACGTGTACAGGTCCCTTTTGACCAGTGACCTCTTTCAGAACAAAAAAGGCCCTTGAATAATACTGACAAGCTTGGCTCTTCCATCCTCCAGTGTGTGTCCACCAAACTCTCGGGAACACAGCAATCCACTAATCTCTCTGGGGGGGGGGGTCCTCTACTTCCACATATTCCTCATGCAGTCCTGGGGTTCCCAAGCTAGACCCACAGATATCATGCACTGTACCACTCACATGTGTTGCATCCTTCCTGCTGCATTCAAACCAGTGTGTAGCTTCCCATGTACTGCTGACATGGGTGCACATACATAACATGCACGACTGCCAAGGGAATGCATACTTAACAGCGCACCTTGTAAAGACATGCTTGCAAGCCTTCATGCACTGCTGGCATGCACATACAATAAAAGCACACCATGTAAAGACACACAGTTTCCTGTCCTTCTCCCATCCTGAGATAGGCCAAAGGCAAACTACAAATTATATACATTGAAGAAACAGTATGCTTTTGCCACCATGCTTAGGTCATGGAGCTCTTGGTAAGTGCAGTAGCCCCACATTACCATGTCAGGGACTTTTCCATCCCAGCAGTGATCGTTGTTTTGTTTCATTTCACTATGATAAATGATATAGCTTGGTATGCTGAGGACTAAGGGCTTGATTCCAGCTCAGAGCAGAGATCATTAAATGTATCAAATGTGGTGGATTTCCATCTCCTTCTTTGGTGATGTAAAAGCCATGTTTAGAGTTTCCTAGATGCCAAATATGCCAGAAGCAGAAACTCCCCCACCTCCACGTTGGCTCTGTGGTTGTTCAGAGTTAACCCCAACATAATTGCTGGAAAAATAGCCATCCAATCTACAATGGCCAATCAGCCAATATATCTGCCAAATTATCTTTGTGAAAGCTAGCCGTGAAAATGATGATGTGCTTTCAAGTAAAGGTAAGAATAGTGGTATAAAATGCTGGAAAATAGCTCACATAATGTTAGAGATTCCACCAAGGCACTCTAAGATTATCTAACGGCCTGGGGGTTCATCCTATAAACAACAGAGCTTCTGTGGTGGGTACACATTCAGAATACTGGCAGAAACCTCTAAATGTAGTGGATCTTCGTCTGCCATCTTGGGAGAGAAAATAAATCTACTGCAACAGCCACCAAAACTTCAGATCAGGACCAAAGACTGTGTTTGTTTTGTTTTTCTTGTGTCCAAGAGTGCTATAAATGGGGATCTCTAGTTGGCAGAGTTAGGTACCTTTGTCCAAATAGGGACCCTTGCTTCTAGTCAGGGTAAGGGGGATACAGACTTTAAATAACCCCTGCTCACCCCCTTGGTAGCTTGGCACGAGCAGACAGGCCTATCCCAAAGGCAATCTGTAAAGTATTTGTACCCAAAACACACAGTAATACCGTGATAACACCACAAATGGACACCACACCAGTTTAGAAAAAGAAAGTATCTTTATCTAAACTCAACAAGACCAAAATGACAAATATCCAACATACAAGTAATAAGAATTTGAGTTTAAAAAGGTTTCAAACAACTGGGTCTATAGAAAATTATGGATGCATGATTTCTCCTAAAGTACCTGTAGGTGCGACAAAATCCTCAAGGCCAAACAGCCGCAGAGATGGGAAGCGTCGAGGGAAAGAGATGTGTCAGTTCTTGAGAGCATGGGGAGGTGATGCAACAGTTATGCTGCACACAGGAGAAGCGATGAGTTGTGTCCGGTCTGTAGGAGGAAGTGATGCGGCGACTCCAAGACGATTCTGGTCCGCGGGCGATGTGTCAGTAAAACTTGCCGCACAGGTACAATGTGTGGAAACCTGGGATGCGGCGGCGATCGTTGCGGCGGCGTTGAGCGGCGCTGCAACGGTTTCTTCAGCCACGATCCCCGACACGTTGGTTCTTGCAGCGGCGACAGGCGCTGCGTCAGTTTTGGCATCAGAGCTGCGATGCGTGGCGATTCTTTTCACGTCGGGAAAACTGCTGCAAGAAGAGCGATGCGTCGATTTTCTTGTAGTTGCATTGCTTTTCCAAGTCCCACAGCAGGAACAACCTCCAGAGTCCCAACACAGTCACAGGCACCTCTTGGCAGTCAGAAGTCCCAGCATGGAACTTAAGGGGAGCTGGGGGTGAAGTCTTTGTGTTCCTGAGACTTCAGAACAGGAGGCAAGCTGTACTCAAGCCCTTGGAGATCTTCCTCAAGCAGGGATACACAGCACACAGCAAAGTCCTTCTCCTTTTCTTGGCAGAAACAGCTACTGTAGGCCAACCCCAGACAGCACACCACAAAGGGGCAGTACTTCTCCTCAGTTTCTCCAGCACTTTTCCTTGGCAAAGGATCCTCTTGATTCCAGAAGTAGTGCAAAGTTCTGGGGTTTCAGGTGTAATACTTACACCCCAAAATGTCTTTGTTCTGTTTGTGCAAGGGTCTCTGAGCCCAGTCCAAACCAGGTCTGTCCTCACTGGTGCAGCATGAACGCAGGGGGTAGAGACACCATTGTGCAATGGAGACAGGCCCTATTCAGGTGCAAGGAAACCTCCTCCCACTACTCGAAATTCAGCCAGGGTCTATTCAGCCCAGCTCTGAGTCATCCAGGAAGGGCCAGGCACACCTCAACCCCCCCAGTGGCTGTCTACAGTGAATGCATATCCTCAGCCCCTGTCACTCCAAAACCAGACAGTCAATACACAAACAGGCAGAGGCACACAGAATGGTTAAACAAGAAAATGCCTACTTTCTAAACGTTTCATTTTCAAACACACAATTTAAAAACCATCTTTACTAAAAGATGTGTTATTAAATTCTGAGTTCAGAGAGCCTAAACTTTATTTCTCTATCTTGTCCCAATGGGAAGTTATATTTATAAGATATTATAAATAAATTCCCATTCTATCCTACGGGGCAAGATAGCCTTTCAATAGTGAAAAACGAAATTGGCAGTATTTCACTATCAGGACATGTCACACAGACCAGTTCATGTCCTACCTTTCACATACAATACACCCTGCCCAGGGGGGTGTCTTGAGCCTACCATAGGGGTGCCTTTCAAGTAGAAAAAGGGAAGGTTAGGGCCTGGCAACTGGGTGCACTTGCCAAGTCGACATGGCAGTTAACAACTGCGTACAGACCCTGCAGTGGCAGGCCTGAGTTACCTTTTCAGACCTACTCATGTGGGTGGCACAATCAGTGCTGCAGGCCCACTAGTAGCATTTGATTTACAGGCCCTGGCACACTTCAGTGCACTTTACTAGGGGCTTACCAGTAAATCAAATATGCCAATCAGGGAGAACCAATTGTAGCAACAATTTACACAGGGAGCACTTGCACTTTGACACTGATCAGCAGTGGCAAAGTGCCCAAAGCATATAAGCCAGCAAAAACGAAATCCAGCACAGCATCAAAAATACAGGAGGTAGAGGCAAAAAGTCAGGGGAAAACATGCCGGAGATGCCAAGTCTAACAAAGAGGAATTGTTTCTTGCAACATGATAGGATTATATCTGAAAAATAAATTAGTTTGCTAATTGGAGGACAGCTTTGCTGTCAGGGTCACAAGTTAGCCAGAGGTTAGTCAAAGGATTAACAGTGAAACACTTCAACTGGAAAAGAATGAATAGACGAACATGTATTGAGATGGGGAAAAGTGAGTCTCAAAGTACTGGTAGTTTAGGGCCAGATGTACATAGATATTTTTAGGTCGCAAAAAGCCAGATTCACAGAATTGGGCTGTTTGCGACCGGAAAAAAACCTTTTTCTATGTACCAAACCCTAATTTTTTATTTGGTAACCTATTACCGAATTAGAAAATGGGTTAGCGATTTGGTGTTAGGAAGGGGCATGTTAAGGGCGTCCTTTCCTAATAGTGACTTGCATGACCCTCAGAGCCAGCACTTGTACTTTCTTCCTGATCCCTGGACCCTGGTGGCGTGAGGCAGGATCAAGAGCGCAGGAGCGCTACTAAAACACCGGAGGCGTCCCGCAGCGCGGGACCTTCAGAGCTAGCACTTGCACTTTCTTCCTGATCCCTGGACCCTGGTGGCGTGAATCGGGATCATGAGTGCAGGAGCGCTACGAAAACACCGGAGGCGTCCCGCAGCGTGGGACCTTCAGAGCTAGCACTTGCACTTTCTTCCTGATCCCTGGAACCTTGTGGTGTGAGGCGGGATTATGAGCGGAGTACTACCAAAACACCGGAGGGACGCACATGGCGCGTGCCCGGGCTCGGCCCGGGCGAAGACCGGGCCAAGATGGGCCTGTCATAGCCCATCATAGACCGACAGATGCCGGGCTGGGCCCCTTCTCTTGGTCCCTCGGGAGCACCCATGCTTTTTTGTCGTCGCCGGTGAGTGCATATAAGAGGAGAGTGTTGTAAATCTGATTATCTGGCCATTATTAACCACTTATGTGCCCGTTGGGTTTGTATTTTATATGATCACAAGCTGCCGGGTCACCTTGAGACTTGACACCTTCAGCTGTATAAAAGATAAAATTACCATCTTGTATCGGGTACTTTACCTATCACGAACTATGGGAAAAAGAAAGGCAGAAAGTAAGAAGACGGCGACCACATCGACCACATCCATACCGACAGCTGGTTCACGCCTAACATTGATGAACTATCTGACAGGGGGGATGGGGGCAATAGAAAAACAGATAACATCTGTTAAGGAGACTCTAAACACGGAAAGCCGGGGAGTAGAGACAATCCCAAGTGATGGACCCTTAACATCTGTTGGTATTGAACCCCAACAGTTCACTAATGGCTGTGTGCAGAATGTCTCAAACCACGTATGGGTTAGCGACCAGGAAAGTGATACCCAACCCCCATCTAGGAGCCCTAGAAATCCGCGGGAAGATATAAAGGTTGTGGACGATTCCCAGACATGATCAAGAATTTTAAGTAAAAAACTCATAAAAAGACAAGTAAGCGGGGTAAAACATCAGTGTCATCTGACACAGGTCCTGACAGGAGATTAGCAGCACATACTCAGTCTTATAACCCAAGGGACGACATGAGAAAGCTATCCAGAAAGTTAGATGGGCTAGCTAAACTGACAGAGAGATTGACATCAATTGAAGTGTCCCTAAAAAATACACCTAGGAAACACTATTCATTGTAGTGATAATAACGCAAAAGATTATGCGGACTTATCGAGAAATAGGGATAAGAGGGCTTTTTACATGTCAGCTCCAGAATCACTATCTACATTGGAAGGGAATCAAGTCGGGACGAACCATGAGAATCACCCAGTAATGCTGGGGTCAAAAATTCTCTCAGGCTCAGCAAGGCCCCCTCACAATCACGGCTTGAGAGACATAGATAGTACAGCACTGGAGAGGGATTCAAATGACTAGCCCCCTTTATTGAGCCAACTTGATCACGACCACTCTACAACGACCCGATCCCAATTTAGACACCAGTCGGAGCAGGTATCCCTAGATCTTCCACCAGAGGCCACTCCCTACACGATAGTCCTGGCAAACGTCCCTTCACTTCCCGCTCATGTGTACGAACCCTGGCCTGCCCTGAGGAACAAATCACTACACTGGCTGAGCACTAGAACTGGATTAACTGAAATCCTTTTTTCTGAATTTAAAATGGCCAGAAGAGTAGGTTGGGTAGGTAAAGCTTGCAAAACCCTTGCAGGCGATTGCATGGTCCTAACATTCAGATTCCCTCACCTGGTGCAGACTATCCTTGATAGGGCAGGGAACCACTTTATTACATCCCAGGGGCTAATATCATACCACTAGGGTATTTTTATCAACCACCAAAGGTACAGCGGAGCAGACCTATGACTAGGAAAGACTCAGACATGATGCACCATAGATACAGTGTCCCAGTCAGTAATTGCTTTGATAGCCTTAACACTCTAGAAGAAATAGACTGACTAATTAAAGAAATAGATCCATACCCCTTAAAAAAGGAGGACTTTGACAGAAATAAGCCTAGTAAATTAAATATATGTAGAACTGTCCCTGACCATTCACATTAATGGAACAGAAAAGCAGGCCCAGCCACTAATGCAGTCTAATCAGAGATGGGAGATGTCGGGTACTATATATCCTGTAGAGGGCACTACACCTACCCCAGGCACCAGTCTGAATCAGGTACTACCTACTAAACCTGTGACAACCCCCAACAATGCTACTGCCGTGAACACCACAGGTAGCAATAATAGTGATCTTTGTAACTTGGTTTTTTGGAATATTTCAGGTATACGATCAAAGCTGGCCAACCTGCTGTGGGGCAACTTTATATCAAAGTATAATATAATGTGTTTCGAAGTAACCTGGGCAAAGGATACAGTACATATTAATGGATTTAGAACTTTCCACACTGCAGCTGTCGCAGTGGTCCATGGGAGGGCAAAGGGTGGGTTATCTAATTATGTATCCAATATGGTGAACATGAGAAAAATAGAGATGAAAACAGAAGAAATATATTACCAACTGATCATATTTCATACTGACAGGAAGCACTGCATTGCCTTGATAAACTTTTATAATAATGTGCCTTTGTTGTATTCCTCTTAGGGTGTCCATAAACGGGCTTTCCTGTATCATGTCCTTATATAGGCATAACATCCCAGTCCTTATTTAGGCATTAAACCGTGCACTCCAAATACAGGCATGGTCTCCGACATCCGTCCACCCTAACGTCACAACGAGTTCTTGAAGAACAGACCCTTAGGCTGCGGGAGTTTCCCTAGCACAGGACTATTGATTTCTTCAAGGACTCATCTATTATGCATGAACCGTTATACCTTAGGGGTTCATTCATGACGTCTTCCGCTGACCGATTCACGTCAATGCTAACATTCTGAGGTACCTCTCAGGTATAAATATACCTTCCCTAGCCCCTGTAAATCAGAGGAGACCTCGACTTCGGAGGAGCCCGTTTCCCGGCCGGTCGCACTGAGAAGACGCTGTCATCCCTGCACGCAGAGAGTCCAGCTTCCAGTGATCTAACTTCCCTTGCGGGGTGTTGGAGCTCGAGTCTGGCAAGAGATTCCCACCTCTCTCATTCTTCAGGTATGGAGCTGACAAGAACCTAGAGGGACTCTTGGCATACTAGGCATGCTAGGCATACTAGACTTAACATACTCTTAGTATACCATAGTAAGGAATACTTCCTACCTCTCCCTACACCTAGGACAGGTTAGGTACATTGGGGTAGAACTAGCTTAGAGACACATCGTATGAGTACTCGCATTTTTAGTCTGTGTTATTTATGTAAATGCATATATGCTAAAAGATAATGCTATCGCAGTATTATTTATTTCTACTGCTTACGCTGTAAATTATTTATCTTGCATACTGTCTTGCGATCGTAACAGCACATTTTACTTACACAAGACACAAGACTGTTCAATAAATCTTTTATTGAAACGCCCGTGTATTCTTTCTGTGTAACTTTGAGGAAAACTAAGCATGCACGACTGAGCTGAGTGAAATAGTTATCTATTGTTTCCACGACTCTGGGACACGTTCTGATTCTAAAGGGAAACAAAGTGGTCATGTTTTGCGGCTGCCAGAAACTACTCCCTTCTTGTCGTCAAGGAGTTTCTAGTGGCCTCTGAGCTAGCTGGCACAAGTAATTAAGTTTAATATACTCGATAGGGACATACTGACCTTAGTCCTATGTCAAACCTATAGGGGATATTATTCCAATGCGCAGAGCCTATTAGGGAAATAGGAGCTACACTACATGGCGCCCAACGTTTGGTAAGGCGGTAATTCAACGCTAGATACTGAGTAACTCAGCCGTGCTTTTTCTCTCAGAGACCCCTTCCCATATACTCCAAAAGACGTCTGGAGTGGGCAGGGTTAAGTATCCACCACAGCTACATAGGGAAGCACCCTATATATTAGCTGTTTGGTTTGCTCAACGTTGAAGGATACAGTGTTCCAAAATATTGTGCACCTTATCTTTGTTTCCTTGAAACTTGTTCTACATTTTTCAAAAATAACAAAATGTCCTTAAACGGGGACGATGCCACCAGAAACGGTGGAGCTGCGGCTGACCCAGCCCAAGCAGCAGTTTTTAACATTACTGGTTTAAATGAAACCGAGGAGGGTGTTATAGACATCCATCCGAACTTAAGAAGAGCCATCACTCTAAAACTTATAAAACATGGCCTACCACCAAGAGGCAGTAGAGCAGTTTTCGTGATAGAGGCACACAAATCCTTTCAGACAGAGGTATTCTATTAATGGGTAATATTTCCTGAATCCAATCCAGTTACAAAAATGTTTTACTTCTACAAGGAAGATGATCCACCAGAGGAATACATTCCTTTCGAGGATATAGAAATTCCATTAACATACCAGGAGCATCAGCTCTGGTTTAAAGGTGCCCTAAAACATCACAAAAACATTACCAGGCTCGGTCCACTAGGTAGACCAGGAGCAACTTGGCCGATTCTAGCTGGCTACACACCTCATCCTGACATTGAAGAGATGTCAGATGAGGAACTACTTACTCAACTTACAGAGTTAATAAAAATCTACAGACAACTAGTCCAATATGTCATGCAGACTTTCACAGTCCAACCACCATTGACACTTCCAAATCAAACTCCCCAACAGGGGAATACACTAAAAATTACACCACAGACTCTATACGCAGTCATGGGTAAAATGCCCACAAAACATGAGCAGGTTCCATTTTGGATAGCTCAAAAAATTACTCAAATCAAAGCAGTATTTCCAAATACTAGCCCGTATGAGAAACACAGAATGCTAACAATCAGTTTACCGATGGGGATCACACCACAACTGGAAGACTGCACCACTTGGGGCTCAGTCTTTGCTGCATCTATACTAAAACACATGGTATTCCGTCAATTGCGGTAATACCTGATGTCCTGAAACAAATTCAAAACGAATACGGGGCAGAGCCTGCTCTAAGTTTAGGTATGAAATTACTGAAAAATTTCGACCAGGTCTCAATAATAATAATATCTAATATTAAAGGAGAGGCAGCAGCAGTGGCGATCCGCCAAAAATTAAGGGAATTCGATGTTACAGAACATCAGACAGAGCTACCCAGAATAATAGAACAATCTTATGCAGAATTAGGCAGAGATAGTTTGGGTGGAAGACCAGTGAAGCCAAAACTATCTGAAAGTCCTGAGAAGGACTCTATTAAACAAACTCCGCCATCTTCTAAAAAGAAGTGGGAGACTAATAAACAAAATTCAAACGAGAAACGTTCTCAATCCCGAGGTAGGTCTCCTCAAAAGGAGCCCTCTGAAAGGAGGTATAACCTCAGGAATAGGGATAATTTGAGAAAACCTGACAGGTATCAAGATACTGATACACGTTCCTCTCGTCCCTTTCAGATCTCATCACAGACTTCGGAAAGAAGAGGACGAACAGAACATAGAGAAGAACGCGTGAAATCGAAAGACGAAAAACACGCTCCAAAAAATAAAGCAAAACCTCAATTCTCCAAAAAGAAAGTAGCAGGTCTGAAGATCAGACATGCCGAGTATACTGAGAACACAACTCAAGAACGGAGAATGGGCTCAGACAATGCTGGACAGTGCAGCAGAAGTCACAATAGCTCGCCAGAACCTGAAGGAACTTCTGGAGATAGTGGACTTGAATGAGTACATTACAGTAGAGACTGTAGACACCAGGGTTAGTACTCCACAAAAGTTATATGAAATAACACTCCGGATGGAGGGAGACATACCTAGACAGGTGAAAGCACTTTTTGTGAAAGACTATCGAGGGGCTATGACATACTTCTAGCAGAAAAAGACTGGCCACCACAATTTGTCAGGGAGTGCCCACATGGCGAGGACATTATTATGCCTGCCTTCTCCAACCATATTCCAATTCACCTAAAATATACATATGCCAGGAAATGGGCAGTGGCCCAGGCCCCAGCATTATATAAAAATCATGTAGGATGGGATGAGGACTCACCTCACCATAAAATACATCTAAAACATGAACCAACTGCACAAAGGCAGTATCCAATAAAGCAAGAAGCTAAAAAACAGGTCAGGGAGATCTTAGATCAACTTGAATACCAAGGGGTGATTGAAACATGCACCTCCTCAATGAACAATCCTTTGTTTCCTGTCTCCAAACCAGACAACACATATCGTCTAGTTTTGGATTACAGACACCTAAACACTTGTTCTAAAACTTTTGCAGTGGAAAATGCACATAGCACATCATTAATGAATAACATTGTGCGTAAAAAATACAAAACAACATTAGACATCTCAAATGGTTTCTTTTGTCAAAACATAGCACCTGAAAGCAGGTACTTAACAGCATTCTCCATAATGGGGACCCAGCGTCACTTTTGTCGACTCCCACAAGGGTTCAAGAACAGCCCAGGTTTATTCTCAGCGAGGGTAACGGAGTTACTACAAATTTATGACAATGAGGCATTGTCCTATGTCGATGACATCTATCTGACAGACGATGACCTGGACAAACACTTGAACAGGGTGAGCACCATTATATTGGGATTTGCCTCTAAGGGCTACAAGTTCAACTTAAAAAAGTCCAGAATTGCCCATCTCAATGTCCTATTTTTAGGATATGAGCTTTCAAGTGAAGGCAAAAGCTCGGCAGCTAACTTTCTAGAGAAATGTGCGCTGCGCCAACCTCCAAAAACGCAAAAAAGCTTACAATCCATCCTGGGTTTCCTAAAGTTTGGAAGAACATACATTCTAAATTACGCAGAAAGGGTTAAACCTCTCTACGCATTAATCAAACCTGATTTTTCAATCAAAAACTGGACACAGGAACACACAGAAATCTTGCGTTCACTCCAGGCTAACATGTTAGCAACAAATCACTTACAAACACGCGTAAGTCAACGCAATTTGGTGATCCGAATAATTTCGGGTCAATGCGGATTCACCTACTTAACATTCAATGAGGGTGAGAAAATACCAATCGCATACAAATCTCATTTGTACACACAAGCGGAAATGCGCTTCAGTTCAACTGAAACAATTCTGACAGAAGTTCAAACCGCTGTAGCAAAAGAAAGAGCCTTAGCCCAAGGGAAACGCATTATTGTCGTAACCCCGGTACCAGCTTTAGAAGCGGTCACAAAAGCAAGCATTCCAAATGCTAAAGCATTACATCCAAGATGGATACAATGGGTTAATTCTCTTGCTGCAACAGATGTTGAATATGTTTTTGATCCTGATTTAAAAACACAAGCATTCCTGCAATATGAACAAGAATGTCCTCTGCCTACTGAAATTCTGCCTCTCGATCAGTACGAATTCATAATTTAACACTGACGGATCCGCACAGCCCGCAACAGGGAGTAAGCAAGCTTACAGTGCAGCGTGTGCAATCGTTAAAGGTCGCATGCGAGATGGCATCTTCAGACCTATGGTCACAAAAACTCATTCCCTAGGAGATTGTACAGCTCAGCGAGCTGAACTCCAAGCATTCAAACTGGCACTTGAAAGTACAGATCGAGAATTCCCCACACTGATAGTGTGTGATTCCTTTTACTGTGTTCAGTCGTATAATGACTATATACAAAACTGGCTTGAAAATGGTTTTAAAGATGCGAAAGGTGGCACAATAAAGCACAAAATGCTTTGGGTACAAGTAGTTCAGTTGAAAAACGAACTACCAAAGGCTCACGTGATCCACACACTGAGTCATCAACGTGATGGCGTTCACGTTGCAGGGAATTCATTGGCTGATGAAGCCGCAAAGGGGGCTGTTCAGACGGCTTCCGTAGCTGCGATCACTCGTTCAAAAACGAAAATAGACAGTGAGATAATGTTGGCTGTCAATGCTTCAAGCAAGGGCAGCAGTGCAGCGTTACCAAAAAAGTTTCCACTCAAGTACTCTTATGTAATTGATGTGAACAACGTTCCTTTTGCTCGAATCCCTGGAGTGGGGGATAGGGTAATTCCAAACACGGAACGTAGAGCAGCCTTGATTTATGAAACACATTTGGGGGAGGGTCTGTCACATCAAGGGATCTCTAAAACAATTTTGACGTTAAAAGAGATGTACTGGTGGCCTGGAATGAATACAGAAATTCATATATTCATCAACAACTGTTTAGACTGTAAATTACAGCGAGAGAGCCACCAGACACCATGCTGCGAATGCGGCAACCCAGTACAGACACCACTGTTAGACAGCATTAGACTATCTACGCGCCTGCGTCCTACTGGACAAGTGCATTCCCACAAATACTGAATCAAGGTTCTTATGGATATGGCCTCAGCGCTCGGCTGATGCTCGAACTGTTATAAAAGATTTGCGAGTCTTTATCGGCACATACGCAATAGGCATGCTACATTCTGACCAGGGCCCTGCGTTTAGCTCTCGGGCTTACAAAGAAGCCATGGCCAGTCTGGGCGTTGCATTGCGGTACTCCTCTCCATTCCATCCTGAGTGAAATTCGGTTGTGGAAAGGAAAAACCGGGACATAAAGCTGTCTATAACAGCTAGGGTATTAGGTTCGGGTGATGGGTGGGTCAAACATCTCAATGGGGTCCATCGCTCATTAAATAATCTGCCAAGAAGTTCTCTAGGGGGGGTCACTCCATATGAGGTCCTATTTGGGACAAGAATGTGGGTACCAGATCTCGATGACGTAGGCACAGTGGTGGAAAATAAAACGTTTGATATCAAAGATCGTTTGGCTGTTTTACAGGAACTGAATGAGTTAAGAACGAAACAAAGCAACGTATTCCTACAGCCAACCACCACTGGGGATAAACCGGCGGTCCCAGCAAGGCCTGTCTGGATTCCAAAAGTTGGGAATCTAGTCAGAGAAAAAATTGCGGACAAGAAGGAATTTGGACCTTCTTACAGACAACCAGTACCTATCCTAGCAGTTCAAGGAACAAGAACAGTACTTCTGCCGCCCCTTGCTGGAAGAAAGGAGAAAAGATTTGTGTCCATCGACCTCATCAAACCACAGTATGTGGCAAATACTAAATAGTAGGCCTCGTGGACTCCGACCTAATAGCAGACGCACTCCTCTCGCTACTATCCAAGAGGTTCAGACTGAAAGACTGATAATAATCGAGAATTCAGCTGTAACAGATGAAGGACTAAGCAACAACGCAATGGAACTCATCCCTCTTGAAAACCAAGTAACAGTTCGTCCAAATACACCTGTCTACACCAATGTAGCAAGTGATGAACTGGTTCCAGTGATTTCTACAAATCCTGATGCAATTCCAACAATTGACAGAACTGCTTCTGGCTATTTCATTAACTTTGATACATTCTCAGAAGATCCGAGTGAACCTGAAACGACGCCAGCATCATCCAAACTCAAGCAGCAAGTACAAGACTTTCTTCACTTTTTGAAAAAGACTTATCTGGTTTCACCATGGATTGAACTCTGGATTATATCTGGACTTTTTGTTTTCCTGCTCTGGCTAGCTTTGGTTACAACTGTGAGCGTGCTTATAAGTGGCAGATACATCCATGTGAATACTGAAGGAAAAGACACGAACGTACTTTTGAAACCTCATAAATCTTCCCATCGTGAAGCAAGAGACTTGTCAACAGTGAACATCACGGCCGTTCCTTTACAGGATGGTATAGTGTGGGACAAAACAGATTTTGATATCTTCGGCCCGACGGAACAATTGAACATTCCACATTTGTTTAAAATTTCACTAAGTGATCTAATTACGTCCAGTACCTATTCAGATGATTGGGACTTTGAGACTGTTAATGACATAATGTTTGACCTAGAAAAATCTGCTGCATTTTCTAAAAATAAATATTTAGAGGGTTCATCAGACTATGAACAGCTGTATTGCTATAACCACTATGGTCATCATTATTTGCATAAATCTGCTTATCCTAGAAATGTGTTTATGTTTAACCAATGGGAGCATTGTCCTACACCACCACACGGTAGTTCAAAAACATTTGCTAACAAGTTTCCATATTTTTCAGGGTACAATACATCTAATCCAGAAATGTTTTACTATAAAAATGTAAACAAAACAGGACAGAAAATTATGTTAACTAATACGAAACAGATTTACTCTGCAATATTTATTGCCCAACTGTCTAGACAAGGTTTCGACTTTTGGAAAGACACAATAGACACAAAAACTGTCTGGGGTACTAAAGAATGGCAAGTGCAGGGAATAGAAGCTTTATTTAGAGCCTGTATCATCCCTGAACAAATAATGTTTTTGAATAAAACTGTCCAACAAACATCTTGTCTTGGATTAGCCAAGATCAAAGAGATGAACACACCTTCTGTACCAATACCTGCCACTGATAATAATACACAGGCAGTGGTGACAGTTGACAATATACTACAACTCAACAGATCTAATCCTAATTGGAAAAAATGGTTGATCTGGCCCATAGACACGAACAACTGTCAGGAAAGATTCCTGAATAAAACTCAGGGCTTTACTATTCATAGGCCAGACCCAAGATAAGTCCAAAGACAGCATCCGGGGGTAGTAACAACATACAGTGTAGGAAAATTATGCCTCGATTGGCTTCAGAAATCTACACTACAGGATGTGAAACAACACTTATCCTTACTTAAAGAAGACGCAGACCTAAGGGACTTCTTGCTTGGACCAAGAAAACTGCGTCAAAAACGTTTCATATATGCCGGCATTTATGCTGCCTATAATGAAGCATGGAAAGTGTCACAGATGGAGGCCGCAGAACGAATACTTGAACTTGATCGTATTAATTTAGAGAAAACACTCTCTGTGGTCGACAATGGGTTAACAACTTTGTCCTCCAGAATATATTCATTGGACAACATTGTATCCTCTGCTATCGACATACTAGAGCAAGATTTGGCAATGTTACAGCAAGGCCAATGTCAGTTACGTTCTATTGTGTTATTGAGCTGGACGCTGCAATCTTTGTGAGCGGGCTATGTGCCTTGGCGTTTCATCAACACGTCGGCTCTGTTTGCAGAATACAATCTAACTGATAAACAGATCGAATTGGCACAAAGAGGAGCAAGGTATACAGTGCTGAGCATTGAAAAACTGGAAAAATTACCATTCACAGTGGCAGAAAAACCAGCTACAGAATGGCTCATTCATGGCAAAATCACATTACCTGTGACTACTTTTCAGTTTCAGTATTGCCTCAGACAAATGCAAGCAGGCAAATATGAAAGGTTGGGTAAGGAATACATTAAGACAGCTTGGGATTTACCGTATACATAT
Organism: Calotriton arnoldi; assembly: GCA_963921515.1. Classification (NCBI taxonomy): domain Eukaryota; kingdom Metazoa; phylum Chordata; class Amphibia; order Caudata; family Salamandridae; genus Calotriton; species Calotriton arnoldi. The sequence goes on along the minus strand of CAWUFW010001037.1, from coordinate 3,004,240 downwards.
AGATGTTGGAGTGGGGATCGTGAAGTGTTTTTGAGCGGTACACACTGTAAACGTGCACTGAGCGGTTCGCTTATATGTCAGGACATTTCTTTACACGGGGCTTGTAATGGTTCTGTGGCAAATTTGTCTTGCCATCAGCAGGGTACACCAGCTGCTGTGATTAATCCAACGTTTGGACAACTTTCTAATGGGAGTTACCTCATGTTGAATGATCAGAGTTGCTGCGGCATGTTGCCAGGCATCCCATATCTAGTAACGGTCAACTCCAGGGTCACTTGCTGTATGGAAGTATTGTTTGCCCCAATAGACACAGTCAGGGAGTCGCCTCTATGGCCTTCGCTGAACGTCTCTTTTATAAGATTTGATACTTTGAGCAGAATGAAAGCCATGCTTTTACAGCAAACAGTGCCTTTGACCTCGGCCAAAGAAACCTATGATCTGCAAGTAGCAAGGACTTCGGCTGAGATACAGACTTTAATATGTACAAACTGCCCTGTACATTTCGTGGAAATGATAGGACGTATCTTTAACATGTCTGATACAACAGGAATTGTACATGTATTTAAGAGCATCTGCTCCGGTCTGTTAGCACCTTTCCAGGCAATACTCGGAATCATCCCGAACTTTGCACATTCGATGTTTGGTGGCATACCATTAATTCTAGCACTTGTTGCCGGAATTGTATTTCTCTTCCTGCTATTGCGCTATGGCCAGCCTATTCGCAGACATCACTCCGAGCGAAATGGAGAAAGCTCTCCTTGAACGAAAGTGCCGTGAGCGAATAGTACAGCTGTTGGGCATGACTCGTCTACGGGACCTGAATACCACGTGGTTCCTGTCATTCAGACTAATCTGGCAAGATTGCATCTTACCTGTTCTACGATGCCTGCTATGCGGTGAAGAATGCGTGTTGGACACCTGTCTAACATTTCCATCAGCTACGCCAATGGATGTCGATACTCTGCTGGTCCCGATAACGGCCCATGCTCTGTGTTGTCCCCAGAGGCTACCAATCCTGATGTCAGCATTCATTGAGATCTCACAGTCGCTTCCGGCTGCTGCTGAGGTACGAGAAAGATCTACAGGCACACAGGTAACAACGGACGCGAACATTGCTGCGGCAACCTATGCTGAAAGCGATGCTTCACATCTCTGTGCAATTAATCTACTACACGAGGTGTTCCAACTGACACCAACTTCAGTGGATGATGTTTTGTCTACAGAAATAGATGATCTCATGTTTACAACAGACCCGTAAACTGACTCTGATTCAGCCTACAGTGTTCCAGAGATGCAGTAACAATTTGGCCTTCATATTTCAAAAACTTGGAACACTTCCAAAATTGAACTTTTTGCCATTTTTTCGAACTAAAATGGCACTTCAATCTGCTTAAAGTAGAACTAGCCTTATAGTACAGACTTCGCGGTACTTCCACGGACACTTAGGGGCCGATTCTGATCTCGGCCAATAGGGCTCCGAATCGGATTCGTCTTTACCGGATCCGATTCGGAGCCCTATTTCCCGACCGAATCGTACGTGCGTCCGGGCGAGCGAGTACGATGCGTGCGCTCGCGAAATCTCCGACCGACTCGTTCGCAGGACCCGACCGCTCCGACCGACTCGCATGGGGACGACTCGCACCGCGCAATGGAGACGTTCCCCGGCCGGGTAAGTACGATGCGCACCTCGACCGCTCCGACCGACTCGTGCAGTCCGGCTCCAAGGAGCTGTCGGAGCCGCACTTTGGGGGTCCGTGTTGGACTCCCCTGGAAGCGTAGGCACGCGAGTCGCACACAGGGGGGACCCAGGGGTCCCCCCTACACGTGCATGTACGGCGCGACCCGCATCGACGCGAACACGCTGTTGGGGGCGCCCTTGTTCGCGTCGTGCCCATTGAGTCAATGGGAGCCCGTGTACGCGTCGTACGACTGGCTCCCATTGACTTCAATGGGAGTCCGACCGAATCAAGTCCGATGGCATACGTGCGCATTGTACTCGTTCGGTCGGGCTGCTAGGGTCCGATTCGGTCGGAAATCTCTCCGGGTCCGGCTCGGTCGGGGAGATTTCCGGCCTGAATCGGAATCGGCCCCTTAGTCATCTTGTGTGTCTAAAACAGTTTATTAATTTTCATGACATGAAATGACTTTGATTTTGAAAAACGTATCGATCATTTTCTGTCACATGTAAATATTACTGCTTATTTCATTCAACTTGCATTTAATTTCGAACTTTATGCCGGAAATGAAAAGCATTGCTCAATATGTACAGTACCTTTTGCATTTTACTATGTTTTTTAATGCTTTTAAGAAATATTTTTTAATATGCGGTACTCCATTTAATGTTTAGCATTTTAAATGTTTAGCATTTTAGTATTATCGTACACACGAAAGTGGAGTGGGTGTTGTATTCCTCTTAGGGTGTCCATAAACGGGCTTTCCTGTATCATGCCCTTATATAGGTATAAAATCCCAGTCCTTATTTAGGCATTAAACCGTGCACTCCAAATACAGGCATGGTCTCCGACATCCGTCCACCCTAATGTCACAACGAGTTCTTGAAGAACAGACCCTTAGGCTGCGGGAGTTTCCCTAGCACAGGACTATTGATTTCTTCAAGGATTCATCTATTATGCATGAACCGTTATACCTTAGCGGTTCATTCATGACGTCTTCCGCTGACCTATTCACGTCAATGCTAACATTCTGAGGTACCTCTCAGGTATAAATATACCTTCCCTAGCCCCTGTAAATCAGAGGAGACCTCGACTTCAGAGGAGCCCGTTTCCCGGCCGGACGCACTGAGAAGACGCTGTCATCCCTGCACGCAGAGAGTCCAGCTTCCAGTGATCTAACTTCCCTTGCGGGGTGTTGGAGCTTGAGTCTGGCAAGAGATTCCCACCTCTCTCATTCTTCAGGTATGGAGCTGACTAGAACCTAGAGGGACTCTTGGCATACTAGGCATACTAGGCATACTAGACTTAACATACTCTTAGTATACCATAGTAAGGAATACTTCCTACCTCTCCCTACACCTAGGACAGGTTAGGTACATTGGGGTAGAACTAGCTTAGAGACGCCTCGTATGAGTACTCGCATTTCTACTGCTTACGCTGTACATTATTTATCTTGCATACTGTCTTGTGATCGTAACTAGGCCCGGGCGGTAAATTCCGTTCCGCTCGCGGAATTTGGATAATTTCACGTTCCGCGGAGAACGCAAAATTGCCAAAAATTCTGCGATCCGCTGAATTTTTTGCTTGTTCGCGCTTTCAAAATGCGTGTTCGCGAGATATTTCTCCCCAAGCACGCAAACAGCGTTCGCGAACAGGAAAAAGCATCGCGAACGGGCGGAACAAGCAATTCCGCGTGTTCGCGGAACTTTTGCGTGCTCGCGGAGATTTTTTACCATTTCGCGGAGCTTTGCGTAGCGCGACTACGCAAATTCCGCCCACCCCTAAATTTGTAACAGCACATTTTACTTACACATGAAACAAGACTGTTCAATAAATCTTTTATTGAAATGCCCGTCTATTCTTTCTGTGTAAGTTTGAGGAAAACTAAGCATGCACGACTGAGCTGAGTGAAATAGTTATCTATTGTTTCCATGACTCGGGGACACGTTCTGATTCTAAAGGGAAACAAAGTGGTCATGTTTTGCGGCTGCCAGAAACTACTCCCTTCTTGTCGTCAAGGAGTTTCTAGTGGCCTCGGAGCTAGCTGGCACAAGTAATTAAGTTTAATATACTCGATAGGGACATACTGACCTTAGTCCTATGTCAAACCTATAGGGGATATTATTCCAATGCGCAGAGCCTATTAGGGAAATAGGAGCTACACTACACCTTCTAAACAGATCGGGACAGTTCTGAAAAAACTAGGTAATGATTTGAAAACTATTCATAGCGACAGTGCAAAAGACATGCTCATAATCCTGGGACAGGACTTTAATTCTGCCCTATGCTCAAACAACAGGAGAGAAATATGTGGGTTTAAAAACGAGGATGGGAATAGCTATACGCGTTTCACACATTTTAAATTTGGGGTACAACTTAAGGAAGTAATGTTTGGTCTTGATCTGGGGTTCGCCAACGAGCTATGTGTATCACCTGCCCCCTCCAGGTACACTGTTAAGGTACAGGATGCTTCACGTCTATAGATTACATATTGATGTCAAATAGACACTCAAATAGAGTTAAATAATTTACTACTCATAATATCGTCCAGAGTGACCACTTTCCACTGAGCGTTTCTTTCACACTGTTAAAAAGACAGTTAGGTTCCGGGGATAAACTTGCACATGTTGCACAAAACCAAGCTATTAATAGAGTAAATGGCTATTCCTTGTGCTGGCTGATGGTGGACCCCCTAGAAACTACAAAGCATGTGGTAACTAAGTGTAAACCTGCTTTCATAGCCTGTTTGGACGAAACAACTGCGCACGACAATGTTCTGACTTCATTTCAGCAGATTTCAGGAGCTATAAAAGAGGCTTTATTCGTGCAGAATAGGAAACCGTGTAGGAAACAGCAAGGGTCGTTTGACACCAAATGTACACAGGCCTATGCTAAACTAAAACACGAAACACATAAAACACCTAGAAACCCAAATGACATTGGACAGGCCAGAGCGGTTTATAAACGTGCACTTAAGGAGTGTAGAGCAACACTGAGAAATGACACATGGACAGCTCTGCATGATGCCTCCCTATCCAAAGATAGCTTGGCTTTTTGGAAAGTTGTAAAAACTCCTTTCCTGGACTCTGGAGATGCTCCGTCTATCGAAATAGTAATCATAAAAGAGCAATGGGTCGAGCACTTCACCAATATATATAATAGTGGTGTGTGTGCTGATTCAGATACTCAGTCTCCAGGAGATGCCGTACTGGCACCTGTGTCATACTCTATTGACCTCCAGTTCACCCTGGAAGAAGTCAACTGTGCCATTATGGCAAGCATGAGTGGAAAGGCCCCTGGGCCTGATGGGGTGCTCGTAGATTTATATAAATCCAATGTGATGCTATGGGGCCCGCTGTTAACACAGGTAATCACTGCAAGCTGTTCCTCCTATTTTTAAAAAGTTGGTCTGAATCCATCTTAGTTCCTATTTTTAAAAAAGTGGATCGCCAGGATCCCGGCTGCTACCGGTTGATATCTTTATTAGATTCCTTGGTAAAAGTAGTTGGTCGAATTATTCTGGAAAGATTACGGGACTGGGCCGATGACAATAAGGTTATCTCCAATTTACAGTTTGGCTTCCGCAAGGGCCTAGGAACAGTTGAACAAAGCCTAAATTTGAACGTCAATATAGGGAAGTATACCCTTGCAAAGAAGGGTAGGATGTTCTTAGCATTTGTAGACTTCACAGCAGCCTTTGACTGTGTTAGGCATCATAAGGACCTAGGAGTGGAACCCACAATTATTCACTTTTTAAGACGATCATATAGCAACGCAAAGGCGAGGGTGCGGTATGGTGCCAGTGGAGAATGTACAAATCCGTTCCCAATAAAGAGAGCGGTAAGGCAAGGCTGTGTGCTGGTCCCCTTTTTATTTAATCTTTATATAAACGGATTAGGACAAGCACTGGTGAATGATTGCCAAGATCTCCCACAAATTGGTGGAGGGCCCATACCTGCCCTTTTGTATGCTGATGACGCTGTTTTGATGTCGCACACCCAAGTGGGATTACAAAGGGTAATGAATAGTTTTTCATCCTTCATGCACAACTTGGGTCTTAGGGTAAATACATCAAAAACCTTTGATATGAGGTGTGGTACTGGCAGTCAAAAATGCAGAGTCATGTATATTGATAAGCAGAAGGTTGAATTCATAAAAAGACTTTCATATCTGGGCATTCTCTTTGACCAAAACGGCTCCTGGACCCAGGCGGTGCAAGCCAGAAAATTGACATTTATGAAAGCCACAGCCGCCCTTGCTAACTTTGCGAGAAAATTGGGTAGGAGGCCGCCGATGGAGCTTTTACAGTTCTATAAGGCACAGTGTGTTTCAACGGTGATGTATGGCGCTGGGGTTTGGGGCCATGTCGATTCGCACTCATTGCAGTAGTGGAAAATGTGTTTTTCAGATATATATTGGCAGTCCCAAACAGCACTTCATCATATGGTCTATTATGACATAGGATATGGTCATCAACTAAAACTACGCTTAACCAGGATATTTTAAATGATAGTTTTAAATTGGAAGGGGTATTACCTATCCTATGGTTAAGGTACGTTTTGGACTTCATGTGCAATCTGGGCCATCCAGAGTTCTACACTAAGCCCAGCACCATGACCACCATAACAAGAAAAGATTTTAAAAAAGAGGGCCTAATTTTACTTGAATCACTTAGGCTATCAGCAGAAATACTAAAGCCTACTGTATTGTCTAATGAAATGATTTTAACAACATTCAGCATTCAACCGTATCTCAATATCGTCCCTGGTGGTTATGACAGATTATTACTGACCAGATTCAGACTAGGGATTTTACATAGACTAATAAACTTCCCAAGAATGAATGACTGGTCAAGAGTTATGCACTTGTGTCCTTGTGATGATCTTTCAGAACAATCAACACTTCATGTCGTTTTATTTTGTAAATTTTATGATGTGCAAAGCAAAAATGGATTTTACCAAAATCATTTGGTCTTAGACAATGTCCCCCTGCTTTTATAGCATTACAGTTTTTAGAAAATTAATACGTAGTATGGAGACTATCAATGTTTTTAAAAAGTGTATTTAAATGCAGGAAAACTATCACAATGTGAATGCTTGATTCTCTAAAAATAAAAAAAAAAAGACATTAATGAATTTGCGTCTTAAATGAGTTCGATAGCGGACCAAAACGAAATGATTTTACACACAATGTCTCTTATTTTTTCTGTGTAATGTTTTGTGATTTTATGTGCTTATATGATTCTCTAAACAGAAATCGACTAAAGCTTTGTTGATTGATTGATTGATTGACTTGCATGTGCGGATGTTTTGTGACCGAAATACGCCTTCACCTTTATGAATGGTTGTGAAAATCTTTTTTAAGAGCAGGCATTGTTCCATTAAGGAAAATGGGCTGCGTTTACAAAAAAAAAGGTTGCTTTATTTAAAATCAATCACAGACATGGTGGTCTGCTGACCCCAGCACGCTACCATCCCTGTGACTTTAGCTATTCCCATTGGTTCACAAATGGAGACCTACTTCATGACTATTAATGAGATAGGTCAATTTGCGACCCGCTGGGAATCGAAAGCAGTATAAAACACGATGTTGTACATAGCTGTTTGTGATTTCCTATTAGTGAATTGTACAAATTTGCTATTAGGTAATCACAAACCTGAGTCTATGTAGTACATCTGGCCTTAGGTTCCCAGAGCAGTGGAGTGCGTAGGACTGAGAAAGAAGTCTGAAACAGAGGGAGGGGCCGTGAGGTTCAGGGAAGGTATTCACAGGTCCATATTAGTGCAGTTCTCTTGTCCAAAGGAGAGGATCATTAAGTCCAAAGGTAGGAGAGCAGTTTGTTATTGGAATAGGTGTGGTAGGCACCTAATGTGAATTGTGTTGGCATTGGGGGTGGTTTAAATATCCGTTTTCCGTTGTGAAGAGCCCAATGTGCAGCCAACAAGGATTTATTTTTATTTTTGGAGTTTTATATAGGACAAACTTGACCCGAAGGTATCAGAGCGCTTTATATGATCACCAGTTGCGTTACAGGTGGACACATTCATTTTGTTAGGCACGTGGAGATTACATGATTTGCCCAGAATCACAGGATGTTGATCATCCCTGCCGAGACTTGAACCCATTTCCCCAGATTTGAGATCGACTGCCCTAGCTGATGGGCCACATCCTCTTGGAGCAAATGGAAGTGTGGAAAAAGAACTGTGTTACCTATTTGGAGAAGCCCTATACGTGGAGGCACCCCTGGAGGCAAAGCACAGTTCTTTAAAATTGAAGCCAAAAACGTAATTTATACTTTTGAATACAGCAAAATACTAAAAATCCTTCAAAAATTTACATAATCAATATCAAATATTAACTGAAATCCTGTCACATAAAAAGTAGTCGCATAATTACTGGCACAAAATGTTTTCACGGTCACAAACAGCGAACATTTCTTTTAAATGTACAAACCCCGTTTTAGGAGTCGGTATATTCTGACCCACTCCTAAAACGGTTTTGCAATTCCATACAGAAATGGTATGTAGAGGGATGTGTAATAGGCATCCCTCCCAAATAGTGATTCTTTGAGAGATATATCAATGTTTTCCGACTAGAATATGGTTGCAAAACAATGAAAATGTACTGATTGCTAGCTTGGGTAGCCCCTTCCCCTTTGTGTGAATGGCTTATCACCCCTATTTCGGAGTCTATACATTTTTAATGTTTTGCAAAGAGATTTTGGTCACAAAACACTGATACATCTCTAAAGAATCTCTATTTGTAGGGGGTGCCTAAAACATGCCCCATCCAAACAGAGATTAATATAGAGACTCAAAACAGTTTCATAAGTCAGTAATAATTTAGCAACTCCTAAAGTGGTGTTTGTACATGTTAAAAATGTTTTCATGTCTGGGAAAAACGCATATCTACAATAATGACCCAGGGACTCTGACGGAAATCCTAAATAAGAAATACGAATACAATAAGATAATTAGCACGAGAGCGGGTATCTGGATAAATAAACAAAAACGTATTTGCCGGTGTGAAGCGAATAAAGCCGGCAAATCACTGGCTTCTTATTTAAAGTTCAAATGCCAGAGATACGCTATCAATGCGATCAAGGATGAGAAAGGAACCGTCGATCCAAACCCTAACGAAATTGCAGACACATTTAAAGAATTTTACCAAAAACTATATAGCCCCAACCCCAATGTGAAAACCCACAAGAAACAGAAATACCTTGAGAAGGCCTCAATTAACTCTCTAAGTGATCAGGAAAGGGAATCTATTAATGGTACAATTACGATGGAAGAACTTAAAGTGGCTATTAGGAAACTTAAAATAAGTAAAGCTCCGGGCCCTGACGGGTATAATGCATCTTTTTATAAAACATTTGAAGAACACTTGTGTGACCCACTACTACTGCTCTATCATCATTTTGCATCCTCTGGACAAACAACTGGTACCCCTGCTGAAGCAATAATTACCGTTATCCCAAAAGAGGGAAAAGACGCATCACTGACAAAGAATTATAGACCTATATAGAATTATAAATCTGGACTGCAAAATATATGCCATGATTTTAGCTAATCGAATTCAAAAGCACATTGCTAAACTCATACATACATCGCAAAACAGGATTCCTAAAACACAGTTTAGCCAGTGATAACACCAGGATTTTTGCCACGCAATCGAAAAAGCAAAATTACTTAACTCCCCTACTGTCGCCATAACGCTTGACGCAGAGAAAGCGTTTGATAAAGTTGATTAGTCATTCCTAAACGCATCACTCAGGAAATACATTCTAGGAGAGAATTTGATCCAGATGATCATGGCACTATATCACAGTCCGAGGGCTAGAGTGAGAGTGGGGGGAGCACTATCTGATTCCTTTCCGTTAAAACAAGGTGCCCGGAAAGGTTGCCCACTATCCCCATCTCTATTTCTCTTAACCATTGAACCATTCCTCCAGCATCTACGGACAAATCAAGATATTCATGGCATAGACTTTGGCCAAAACTCATTCAAGGTCGCAGCCAAAGCAGACGATATACAGGTGGTATCCAAAGAAGCAACCCTAGCTATCCCAGCCCTTATGAAATCAATTCATGACTATGCAGAAGTATCGGGCTACACACTTAATAGAGATAAGACAGAGGTTAAATTACTTAATTTATGCGGATCGAAGGAGATCCTGGGAGAGTCAGGACTGACATGGCAGCCATGCACAATTAAGTACCTAGGCTTAGAATTCTCGAACGACCTTATCTCCACACTTGAGGAAAACGAAACTATTACTTATATAAAAATCTCAGACCTTTTGGAGGGATGGTCTCCCAAATTCTTATCATGGTGGGGGAGAGTAGAAACGATTAAGATGATGATATCGCCTCTCATAAACTATCTTGTTAGTATGCTCTCTATGATGCTCTCAGATAGTTTCTTAAAGAAGATAGATAAAGCTATCAGTACATTTTTATGTCAAGGGAAAAAAGCGAGCATTCCTTTAAGTAAGCTTAGACTCGCCCCAAAAAATGGAGGGATAGGCTTGCCAAACTTCAGGAACTACCAAATAGCGTACCTTTGCAAACAAGGGGCAACATGGTTTATGGACAAACTTGATTACAGACCCCAATGGCTAGACGTAGAACTTAATCTTTTCAATGGAATCCCCCTCCCGGCGATTATGAAAATGCAGGTCTCTAAATTGAAGCACTCCAAATATATCAATTTAAACACTAAAAAAGCCTTCGCACGACTGGACGCACTTTCCAAAACAAAAATGGGCACTTCTAATACACAGGCGATCTGGCACAATCCTGCGATAAAAATAAAGAAAGAAACAATATTCTGGAAAGAGTGGTCCCGTAAAGGTATCAACTTTGTCAAGGACCTTTATAATAACACCTCACCCATTCCTTTCTCTGCCCTTAAAAATGAGAAAGGTAAAATTTAATTAGACTTTTACGACTTCCTGAAACTTAAAGTACAGATCTCCAAACTAAATTCTAACTCACTCACCCCCTCGCTCCCCTCCAAACTATCCCAACTGATTAACACTGACCACCCGGTCTCAAGGATCTATAAATTACTACTCCCCACACCGGGTAAGCATCATTTGAGTAACGTACCAAAGTGGGAGACAGAACCGAACAGTAAAACAATTACACTTGACTGGACATGAATACATGTGATGCCTTGAAACACAAAATCTCCCCTACTCTCTCACAAACAAAATTCATAATCATAAATAGGAACTACTGGACCCCTGCCAGACTATTCAAGCTTAAACTAATCCAGCCCCCACAATGCTGGAATTGCAACTCTCAAACATGTGACTTATCACACATGCTCCTCCTGTGTCCTATGTTACAAAACTTTTGGAACAAAGCCTTTAAATATATCACCCAGACATTTAACATCTCACCAGTTAAAGTTAAAGAGCTATCATATATTTTAGCAGGATTTCGAGACCCAGACCTATCGGGAGAGGATGACCGCTTTCTGCTTGACTTAATGCTAACACTGGAGTGTAAAATAGTCCTGTGTAATTGGAAGAGTTTGGGAAAATGTCATTCAAAAAATGGCAAGAATGGCTAACATTTTTAAGAGGTGCGGATAATATTGCCTTAAATACCTCCACTTGGAAACCTAAACACAGGAAGATATGGAAATCGCTTCATTCTGCATCTATGGTTTTTAAACCCCCTTGAAATACCAGTCCCAAACATGGTTACCACCACACTAAACCGCAGACCCCTCAGCAAATATAAACACCCAACTAGGATCGAGTGATGGTTGCCTATCAGAATAAGGTTAAATCGATGAACCATCCAATACTAGTTTATAGGTGTGCCCTTTGACCCCGAGCTTATTCTTACTCTCCTCTTTTACTTTACCTTATTTCATTAGTTGGGACTTAGTATTTATTTAATTACTTTCATTGTTTCCTTCCTCTCCTGGTTCTCTTCATGCTGAAAGGAGGATAAACGATATCCACCTGGATTGTAAATGTTATGATACTTGCTTTTAAATAATGATTGACCGGATACTTTTGAACCTTGAACCCACCGATCACTACTTAGACACGTGTAACTTAATGTATACTAGTCTGCAACTGTTAAACCAATCTGAGCACTCAGACCTCTCTATGTATTCTGTAATTGCTAGTCCTTGTGGGATAATTGTATTGTGGCTAGCTTATCAATCAAACATATGTACTCTCGCCAATCCGATTAGCCAATTCATTCATCCGTCGTCACTGTATAACTTGTGAAACTATCTCTCCTACCTTTATCCAAGGTGGCATTTGATGAATTGCTGTACTTTTACTTCTTTGCTCTGTGTCTTTTATTTATTTTGTGTTTGGAAAAACCAATAAAGTTATTGAAATCAAAAAATGTTTTCATGGCCAGAAACAATAAGAATCGCCGTTTGCGACTGTAAAACATTTTGTACATGATTCCCTAAATATATCAGTTCAATTTATCCTATGCCCAACTGTTTCAATGAGAGACTCACAAATAGCACATGTTGTAAATCATGCGACCCAACCCCACACATTGGGAACTCCCTGGTACTCTAAACATTCTTAAGACTACAAACCACAAAGGTCATTGCATTGTACTGAAAAATCTATGGAGATCAGCATCCAATATATTGTATATCTAAGTGACCAGCTGAGTCTCTTATTTTCTCCAGAATAATTTTGGTCATATTGAAAGCATCCACATTGCGCGCTCATTAGAATTAGCATTTTCATTCAGGGCTCCTTGGTCTAGTATGAAATATTCTCCCCTGAAAATGTTAGGTTTCTGCAATTATTCGATCCAACCGAAATGTCAGCGTGTTGGTAGAAGACATTTCTTGCTTGACGTGAAAACCTAATGATCCATCCTGAACACACATTATAGAATAGCAACACCTTAAAAACACAGAATCCCTTTTATATAGAATAAACTTTTCTATTTACAGGGCATGTGCAGGAAGGGACTTCTTAACACATCTCGTTGATGGGGTGAAGGATAATATTTGTCAGAAAGGCAAGAACCTTGGTTCAGCATGGAAATTATATTTTGATGCTACTCTCCTCCAAGTACCGGTACTAAAATCTGTCATGCATGCAAGAACACACTTACTAAAAAAATAATGAGTAAAAAAGTCTAGGCACTGAAGGTGTTGTAGCACCACCCCTGCCCAGCACTGTAGTCATATGATTTATGGAGATTTCATTTACTTACTTTGTGGGAGGAGCCACTCATGCACCTAACCCCCAGGCATGCAAGACTAAAAAAAACACAATACTGTGTAATCTGGAAAAAGGTATTGGGCCTGATTTAAAAAGGCAAATCTACACTTTTGTGTAAGTTTACCATTTTTTTGGTCTTCGCAAACTAAGATTAAATAGTAACTTTACGACTGTGGAGACAGTTTGTGCTAAGAAATTAATGCTAAATACTGAGAGTAAGTTGGGGGAAAATCCTCCCCCAAGAGCACATTTAGGGAGCAAGAGTGGCTGCTAGCAGGGTCGGATTGGTAAGGCAGGGATTCGGACAATGGCCAGGGGGCCCGGTATCTGAGTTCCAGCTGTGGGCTGCTTTTTTGGGCAGCCTGGGGACCGATTTGGGCAGTGTCTGTGTTGTTCGGATGCATCCAGCGGCCCAGTGGGTGCCTGAGTGGCCTTTCTGGATGGAGATGGGCGTCCATTACCTTCATTTTATCAACGGGCAGAGGTGTCACTCTCTTTCTCTCTCTGGACTGGCCAATTAATGTATGCATATTGAGCGGGGGCCTGAGCAGAAGTGGCCTCACTTGTTTTCAGGTGTGTTTCACCAGCGTGAACTAATCTGTGCATTTTTTTTTATCTAAATAAATTGAAGAAAGCATGCCTCTGTCGGACACTCCCCCCCCCCCCTTCTTTTTATAAAACTTCGCCGAAGCAGTGTTTTGCTGGAAGGCAATATGCAAACATGGGCCACTTTTTTTAGCGTGCCTGGGCCGATTTTTAATCCCAATCCAACACTGGCTGCTGGAACTGCTATTCGTATTCTGGAGTTCTATTGAATTAAGCGCTTTTTCTCTGTACAAAATGCATCCTTTGAGTCTGGGAAGAATACACACAGGCCAACCGCCAAGTACACCTAGGCATGTGACACAGGATACTGGCTGCAGGCACCAAATGGTGAGGACAAGAAAATGCCAACTTTGAAAAGTAGAATATAGAGAAACAAGGGGCAAACCAATAATCCCTTGTGAGCTTGCGTATTTAACAATGTCAAGATAAATGGCCAACAAATGGATTATTTATGAGGAGTATTCACTAATTAGGTATATTTTGTGAGAAGTTGGCCTGGTATATGCTGTCCACTAATTATAGTGGGCACCTTGCACCAGTCCAAACAACCCCTTATTGGAGATAGGTTAAAGACAACCTTTATTGAAAGCTATCCTAGTGGTAGCTATGGAGAGCAGCCTTCAGGCTAAGTCTTGAAGGAATGTAAAGCAGCTTGTTTTACCAGTCTATAATCCCTTGAGTGACCAAATGAAAGAGGCCCACACCAGGTATATATTCAAAATATATGTATTTATTACTAAACACACCCCTCTAGTCTCTTTATGAGGCTAGAGTTCGAAGTACATAAGTTATAAGTTAGTTATCAACAGTAATAGCACAAATACACGTTTGAGCCCTAGGGGCGTACCAAACCATATACCAATAAAGTGGTATAAGAACCACGACTGAGCTAGACACAAGGCCTAGAGCCTGTAGAAGTGCTTGGACCACAAGGAACCACCCAAGGTAGTGACACAGGGGACCCACGGGGAACGCGTGCAGTGTGAGAACACCGCCGCGAATCGCCATTGACTTCTATGGGGAAAGTCGCGGTTGGAATTTTAAAGAAAGGGACACTTAGAGGAGGACTTGGAGCAAACCCCTTTAGAACTAGGTCGTTTTAGAGTCTATACCCACGGGAGCACCGGAGTACTCGAGTTACCTCACCCAGGGAAGCCTGGTGCATAGGTGTCTTTCGGGGTCGGGTTTCGTCGTCGTTTACAATGGCGATCTGCTGCAAAGTGCTGCTGGCGACCAAGTCGAAAGTGTTCGGGTGGATCCAAAGGTGGATCGGAGATCTGAAGAACCTGAAAGCAGAGGGGACAGAGTCTGGGTCACTAGTCAGTGACCAGGAAGGCGATGAGCAGATGCCCACCGATGTTGGGTGCTTCAGGTAGGTTGACGGTCGTCTTGACTCTTCAGCCACGAGGTCCAGGAGGCGTCAACGACAACCAGGAGCTGGATTCGAGCTGTCCCACGATGTCTGTCGATTGCAGGGGTGTCGGCGACCGGATTGGACCCAACAAGCCTTGGCAACGGCAAGTCTCTTGGAAATAGAAGAAGGATGTTGATGCAGACCAGCAAGGTTTGGGGGACTCACCCAGCGAGGATAAGTCAGGGCAAGCCTGGAGCAACCAGGGAAGCCCAATTAGAATTAGAGTTGCCTTCGGGAGGGCCCACCAGCCAATGGACTAGCGACCGCGAAGGAGCCTTGAGTGGACGCACTTGGAGCTGGCTCTCGGGACACTCGTGGAGTGGGGGCCAGTGATCTTCGGTGCAGTTGGTGCTAGAGGCGGGGGCTACTCGGAACCCAAAGCACAACTTCGTGGGAGCCCAAGAAGAGGATGCACTTGCAAATGTGCTCGGTGTCCAGGGGTCACGGTTCCACATTACCCACGACAGCTACGGGCCTCAGCTTTGCTGGGGACTCAGGGCAGCCTCGGGGAAGTCTGGAAATCCACCTCTGGTGATGCAAAGACTTCGGCGTTCGGCGGGAGCTTCAGCGATGCAGACCGGACAATTGCTTCTTTGGTGCCTGCCAAGCAGGGGAGTCACTCCTTCAATCAATCAATCAATCACAGAATTTGTAAAGCGCGCTACTTACCCGCGAGGGTCTCAAGGCGCTGGGGAGAAAAAAGGGGGGGGGTGCTGCTACTGGTCGAACAACCAGGTCTTGAGTAGCCTCCTGAAGGTCAGCAGGTCTTGGGTCTGTCGTAGGCTTAGTGGAAGGGTGTTCCAGGTCTTGGCGGCGAGGTGGGAGAAGGATCTGCCGCCGGTGGTAGTTCTTCGAATGCGAGGGACGGTGGCGAGGGAGAGGTCGGCGGAGCGGAGTTGGCAGTTGGGGACCCCAAGGGAGATTCTTCAGTCCTCTAATCGTAAAGTAGAGCGTCGAAGGTCCAAGATTCTGTATCAGAGTTTCGTCCAGGTAAATCTAAAGTCCTAAGGACTGGGGTCCCATACTTATACTAAGTTAGGGGGTTGGACATACTCTGGGGACCCACCTATGGGAGGGTCAGGGAAGAGGGGTGGTTACACCCATTCCCTTTGTCCAGTTTCGCACCAGAGCAGGGGCTGGAAGCCCCTGAACCAATTTGAACTGGGGTATGCACAGGGACACCAAGTGTGCCCCCAGTGCAGGACTTTAAAGCACCAGAGAGTGCTCCCGCCCAGCCCCAATACACATTATCCTGTCTGGGGAGGTGGTTACACCTCCCTGGGACAGGAAACCTATTGTCCAGGCCTCCCCTGCCGGAGTTTCAGTCAGCAGCAGGAGGCCAGTCTCGTGTCTGTGGCAGCGGCATTCATTTTGTGACGCCAGGGCTTGGAAAGAAGTTACCGGGCAGGCCGGTGTGTACATGTCTCTCCCTCTAGAAGGGTGGAATGCTACCCCGCCGCCAGAACTGGCGGGGGGTAGTATTCCAAGATGTTTGACACCAAACACGACATGTTTCCGTGCAGCCATCCCAAAGTTAGCATTTAACGCGAGGTTATAATGCGCTTAAGAGTATATTGTCAGGCTGCACTACAAACAGCATCAGAGAAGGGTCTCCGAACGCTGCAGAGGGGCTCTGCTCATGCAGGGGCACCCTCTCACATAGGAACCAAGCACTCTGCCTTCAGGATTGACAAAGGCTGCCATAGGAGTGACTTATAGGTTTATATGTGTGTATGTATGTAGTGAGATAGGTAACCTATATCACAGTAAGGGGTGCATGCACCACCTTACCCAGGCTGCAGTAGCAGACCTATGGTGTCCTTTTGGCTGGCCTTCCAGGGGTGGCACAATACATGCTTCAGCCCCTGGCAGGCCTCTGAGGTACCTATGCCCTGGGTACATAGTATACCATATACTAGGGACTTACAAGGGCACTCCAGATTCAATCAGAGATGTGCCTAAGGCACATGGAAACCTTTTTAGAGAGGAAGCAGCTAGGCTGGGGTTCTGATTAGCAGGGCCCCAGCCAGACTAAAGTCGAAAAACAGTGAAGCATCAGCAAAAAGTGGGGGTACCCATGTGAAGCAGATCCTACTCTCCTACACAACCCCCAAACGTAGGGACATTAAACTAACCTTGTCCAGTTAAGTCTTCATGTTCTAAGTGGAAGTACCTAGAGAGTCCATCTGCATTGGCATGGTTACTCCCAGGTCTATGTTCCACCGTGAAGTCCATCCCCTGTAGGGAAATGGACCACCTAAGCAGTTTGGGGTTTTCACCCTTCATTTGTTTTAGCCATAAGAGGGGCTTATGGTCTGTTTGAACAAGGAAGTGAGTACCAAACAAGTATGGCCTCAACTTCTTCAGAGCCCAGACCACAGCAAAGGCCTCCCTCTCAATGGCTGACCAACGTTTCTCTCTGGGGGTCAGACTTCTGCTAATAAAAGCTACTGGCTGATCCTGACCTTCATCATTCAATTGTGACAGTACAGCCCCTACCCCCAATTCAGATGCATCTGTCTGCTTTAGGTCATCAAATGCCTTTTGACAGCTAACTGTCCACTGAACCTTTTTGGGCATTTTCTTGGAAGTTAAGTCATTCAGGGGTGTCACTATTGATCCATACCCCTTGACAAATCTCCTATAGTACCCAGTCAGGCCTAAAAAGTCTCTCACCTGAGTCTGGGTAGTTGGAGCAGTCCAGTCCATGATGGTCTGGATCTTGCTCTGCAGTGGTTGAACCTGGCCTCCACCCACAAGGTGGCCCAGGTACACAACCTGACTCTGCCCTATCTGGCACTTTGTGGCCTTGATAGTCAGGCCTGCTTTCTGCAGGGCCTGCAAAACATTTCTGAGGTGGACCAGGTGATCCTCCCAGGTGGAGCTAAAGACAGCAATATCATCTAGGTATGCTGCACTATAGGCTTCCAGACCTGTAAGGACTGTATTCACCAACCTCTGAAAAGTGGCAGGTGCATTCTTCAGACCAAAGGGCATCACCACAAATTGATAATGCCCACTAGGGGTTGAGAATGCTGTCTTTGGCTGTGCATCATCAGCTAGTCTGATCTGCCAGTAGCCAGCTGTCAGGTCAAATGTGCTTAGATACTTGGCTGAGGCCAAAGTGTCTATTAGCTCATCTGCCCTAGGTATTGGATGGGCATCAGTCCTAGTGACTGCATTGAGACCCCTGTAGTCCACACAAAACCCCATCTCTCTTTTCCCACCATTGGTGTGAGGTTTTGGCACAAGGACCACTGGACTAGCCCAAGGGCTATCTGAGGGTTCAATAACTCCCAAATCCAACATTTTCTGGACTTCTGTCCTGATACAGTCCCTGACATGGCCAGGTTGCCTATAAATCTTATTTTTAATAGGCAGACTGTCCCCAGTGTCCACTTCATGAGTGCACCAGGTGGTCTGACTTGGAGTCAGAGAGAACATATGTCTGTACTGATTGAGCACTTGTCTACAATCAGTTTGCTGCTGAGCAGTGAGGCTGCCTGCCAAGGCTACACCATCTACTGACCCATCATCAGGGTTCTGTGAGAGCAGGTCAGGGAGTGGGTCACTCTCTTCCTCCTGTCCCTCATCAGTAGCCATGAGCAAGCCCATGTCTGCCCTGTCCACATATGGTTTCAATCTGTTGACATGGAGAACCCTGTGGGGACTCCTGGGTGTTCCTAGGTCTACTAAGTAGGTAACCTCACCCTTCTGTTCAACAATGGTATGGGGTCCACTCCATTTGTCTTGGAGAGCTGCTGGGGCCACTGGCTCCAACACCCACACCTTCTGTCCTGGCTGGTAAACAGTCAGTACAGCCTTTGGTCATGCCAGGCTTTTGAAGTTCCTGGCTAGCCTCAAGGTTTTTAGTTGCCTTTTTCATGTACTCAGCCATCCTGGAGCGGAGACCAAGTACATAGTCCACTATGTCTTGCTTTGGGGGCTTGAGAGGTAACTCCCATCCTTCCTTCACCAAGCACAATGGACCCCTGACAGGGTGACCAAACAAAAGTTCAAAAGGGCTGTAGCCAACCCCCTTTTGAGGCACCTCCCTGTATGCAAATAAAAGGCAGGGCAAGAGTATGTCCCATCTTCGCCTAAGCTTCTCTGGAGCCCTTTAATCATGCCCTTCAAGGTTTTGTTGAATCTCTCAACTAAACCATTGCATTGTGGGTGATAGGGTGTGGTGAACTTGTAAGTCACTCCACACTCCTTCCACATTGCTTTCAAGTATCCAGACATAAAGTTAGCACCCCTGTCTGATACCACCTCCTTAGGGAAGCCCACTCTTGAGAAAATTCCCAGGAGGGCTCTTGCCACCACAGGTGCTGTAGTGGTCCTAAGGGGAATAGCCTCTGGGTACCTGGTGGCATGATCCACTACCACCAGGATAAACCTGTGCCCAGATGCTGTTTGGGGATCCATGGGACCAACAATGTCAATCCCCACCCTTTCAAAGGGAACCCCCACCACAGGTAGTGGTATCAGGGGGCCTTTGTAGTGCCACCTGCCTTGCCACTGGCCTGGCAGGTTACACAGGAGCGACAAAACTCCTTGGTGTCTTCAGACTTGTGGGGCCAGTGAAAGTGAGGGACAATTCTGTCCCAAGTCTTGTTCTGGCCCAGGTGACCTGCTAAGGGAATGTCATGGGCTAGGGTCAATAGGAAGCCCCTGAACTTCAGAGGTATAACCAACCTCCTGGTGGCACCAGGCTTGGGGTCTCTACACTCTGAGTACAAGAGTCCATCATCCCAATACACAGTATGGGGACCACTAGCTTTCCCAGCAGCCTCAGCAGCAGCTTGCTGTCTGAGGGGTTCAAGAGAGGGCAGCTCAGCTTCTCCTGGCTCAGATCTGCCCTGGAAGGGCCCCCTGTCCCTAAGAACTCAACCTGATCAGGCTCAAGCTCCTCTGGGACAGTTCCTTCCTCAGGACTGAGATCATCTCCCTGAAGAGACTGATCTTCCTTCTGAGCCAAGGGGGAAGGCACTGCCTTTACCCTACTACTCCTCTTCTTGGAGGGCACTTGGTCCATTATTCCAGAATCCAAGGCCTGTTCAGTGTTAGACATTTTGGCTTGTGACCTGGTCACAGCAAACACATCTGCAGGGATGCCCAGCATTTCTGCATGGGTCCTGATCTCCACTTCTGCCCAAGCTGAAGTTTCTAGATCATTGCCAAGCAAGCATTCAACTGGTAGGTCTGCACTTACCACAACCTTCTTAAGGCCAGTTACCCCTCCCCAGGAGAAGTTAACAACTGCCAGAGTATGGTCTGTTCTGACATTGCTAGCATTGGTCACTTGGTACATTTCACCAAGTATAATCTGCCCAGGATCCACAAGGTCTTGTGTCACCATGGTGACACTTGCCCCTGTGTCCCTAAATGCCAAAGCCTCTTTTCCATTTATTAAGGGATGTTGCCTGTACTTGCCCAGATTACTGGGACTCACAGAGGAGGTCACATCCATGCCTCCATCACAGACTAGGACAGCCTGAGTGAGTTCTCTGACTAGGTCAGAGCTCATCTCCTTACCCAGGGTCAACCCTACTAAACCCTTGGCTTGTGTACTCCCACCACCAACTGTAACTGTACTAGGGGAACAGGTGCCTTAGGGGCATTGGTGGGGGCTGGAATAGAGTCTTTGGACTTGGTGCAATCACTGGTCCAGTGGGTCTTTTGCTTACAGACCTTGCACCATGGTTTCTTTTGGCCTTTCCCTTTGTTAGACTGTGAATCCCCACCTGAAGAATATTTTTGGGGGCCTTGTGAAGACTTCTGGTCTTTACCCTTCTCCCCACCCTTGTCAGAGTTCTTAGAATCTTGCTTCTTTGGGTCACCACCTTGGTTCTGTACCTTCTGCCTCACCCTGGTTCTGACCCATTTGTCTGCCTTCTTTCCCAATTCTTGGGGAGAGGTCAGATCAGAGTGCACCAGGTACTGATGCAACAGCTGATTTTGACAGTTATTAAGAATCTGCTCCCTCATGATAAGATTGTACAATCCTGTGAAGTCACACACCTTACTGCCCATCAACCAACCTTCCAGAGCCTTAGCAGAACAATCCACATAGTCTACCCAGTCTTGAGTCTGTGCTTTTTGGGTATCTCTGAACTTTAACCTGTATTGTTCAGTTGTTAGGCCAAACCCATCAATCAGAGCACTCTTCAAGACTTTGTAATTGTCAGCATCCTCTTCTCTTACAGTGAGGAGCTTGTCTCTACCTTTGTCTGCAAAGGAGAGCCACAAGATTGCTGCCCACTGCTCCTGGGGGACCCTCTGTACTTTACAGGCCCTCTCCAGTGCAGTTATCCATTTGTGGATGTCATCCCCACTCTGGTAGGGAGGGACAATCTTGCTCAGGTTTCTATGGTCATAAGACCTTTCCCTATCTCTGGGGAAATTGCTGCCACCATGGGACTCTAGTCCCAACTTTTTCTCTCTCTATAGAGATCTAGGGACTCCCTGTCTATAGCCAATTGCTGTTTTCTGAGTTCAAGCTGGGCTTGCTCATACTGAATCAGTCTCTTCCTCCTCTCATGAGAGGATTCCCTTCCATGAGAGGAGACAGAGGTCCCTACTGAGGTGTCAGAGTGGTTAGACTCCTGAGAAGGAGATCTAGGTCTTCTGGGCACACTCACAATTCTTCCTGGGGGACAAAGGGGAGGTCATTCTGATCCTCCTCCTCCTCCACAGGAGGAATTGGGTTTTCCAGGTCAAGGTCATTTTCACCTTCCTGGCCAGTTTCAGAGGGGGCCCTGGGTTTCTTCACCCCTGACCCCTTCCTCATTTTCTGCCCCACCATCTCTGCCTACCCCTTCAGACCCTAGGGGCCTGCTGAGATCATCAGCCAGTAACACCTCCCTGAGGTGTTGGGTGCTGGCACTTTTGCCTGCCTTCAGCTTCCTAGTATTGCACAATGCTCTCAATTCCAAGAATGGGAGATTATCATACTTGGAGGGAAGAAGCCCACTGGCTTCTGGCAAGGACTCACTGGGTCCTGGCTTTGAAGACATTACTAGTGAGGTGTGGTGTATGCACTACCTACTCTAAGTGTGGCCTACTAAACTCTCTTGAGTTGTAGAAAGGGTGTGCTATCCCTTAACACACAACTCTAAGTTCAGTATAACTTACTGTATCCTAAGCTTGATTTATATGTACCTAAGGTACCCTTAGTGGTTTTCAGTTGATCAACTCAATTGAGATTATCTGGTAAAACAATAGCAAGCTGGAATCCCACACGCTGCACACCAATGTGAGAAGTTGGCCTGGTATATGCTGTCCACTAATTATAGTGGGCACCTTGCACCAGTCCAAACAACCCCTTATTGGAGATAGGTTAAAGACAACCTTTATTGAAAGCTATCCTAGTGGTAGCTATGGAGAGCAGCCTTCAGGCTAAGTCTTGAAGGAATGTAAAGCAGCTTGTTTTACCAGTTTATAATCCCTTGAGTGACCAAATGAAAGAGGACCACACCAGGTATATATTCAAAATATATGTATTTATTACTAAAAACACCCCTCTAGTCTCTTTATGAGGCTAGAGTTCGAAGTACATAAGTTATAAGTTAGTTATCAACAGTAATAGCACAAATACACGTTTGAGCCCTAGGGGCGTACCAAACCATATACCAATAAAGTGGTATAAGAACCACGACTGAGCTAGACACAAGGCCTAGAGCCTGTAGAAGTGCTTGAACCACAAGGAACCACCCAAGGTAGTGACACAGGGGACCCACGGGGGACGCGTGCAGTGTGAGAACACCGCCGCGAATCGCCGTTGACTTCTATGGGGAAAGTCGCGGTTGGAATTTTAAAGAAAAGGGACACTTAGAGGAGGACTTGGAGCAAACCCCTTTAGAACGAGGTCGTTCTAGAGTCTATACCCACGGGAGCACCGGCGTACTCGAGTTACCTCACCCAGGGAAGCCTGGTGCATAGGTGTCTTTCGGGGTCGGGTTTCGTCGTCGTTTACAATGGCGATCTGCTGCAAAGTGCTGCTGGCGACCAAGTCGAAAGTGTTCGGGTGGATCCAAAGGTGGATCGGAGATCTGAAGAACCAGAAAGCAGAGGGGACAGAGTCTGGGTCACTAGCCAGTGACCAGGAAGGCGATGAGCAGATGCCCTCCGATGTCGGGTGCTTCAGGTAGGTTGACAGTCATCTTGACTCTTCAGCCACGAGGTCCAGGAGGTGTCGACGATGACCAGGAGCTGGATTCGAGCTGTCCCACGATGTCTGTCGATTGTAGGGGTGTCGGCGACTGGATTGGACCCAACAAGCCTTGGCAACGGCAAGTCTCTTGGAAATAGAAGAAGGACGTTGATGCAGACCAGCAAGGTGTGGGGGACTCACCCAGCAAGGATAAGTCAGGGCAAGCCTGGAGCAACTAGGGAAGCCCAATTAGAATTAGAGTTGCCTTCGGGAGGGCCCACTAGCCAACGGACTAGCGACCGCGAAGGAGCCTCGAGTGGACGCACTTGGAGCTGGCTCACGGGACACTTGTGGAGTGGGGGCCAGTGATCTTCAGTGCAGTCGGTGCTGGAGGTAGGGGCTACTCGGAGCCCAAAGCACAACTTTGTGGGAGTCCAAGAAGAGGATGCACTTGCAAATGTGCTTGGTGTCCAGGGGTCATGGTTCCACGTTACCCACGACAGCTACGGGCCTCAGCTTTGCTGGGGACTCAGGGCAGCTTCGGGGAAGTCTGGAAATCCACCTCTGGTGATGCAAAGACTTCGGCGTCCAGCGGGAGCTTCAGCAATGCAGACCAGACAATTGCTTCTTTGGTGCCTGCCAAGCAGGGGAGTCACTCCTTGACCCCAAGGGAGATTCTTCAGTCCTCTAATCGTAAAGTAGAGCGTCAAAGGTCCAGGATTCTGTATCAGAGTTTCGTCCAGGTAAATCTAAAGTCCTAAGGACTGGGGTCCCATACTTATACTAAGTTAGGGGGTTGGACATACTCTGGGGACCCACCTATGGGAGGGTCAGGGAAGAGGGGTGGTTACACCCATTCCCTTTGTCCAGTTTCGCACCAGAGCAGGGGCTGGAAGCCCCTGAACCAGTTTGAACTGGGGTATGCACAGGGACACCAAGTGTGCCCCCAGTGCAGGACTTCAAAGCACCAGAGAGTGCTCCCGCCCAGCCCCAATACACATTATCCTGTCTGGGGAGGTGGTTACACCTCCCTGGGACAGGAAACCTATTGTCCAGGCCTCCCCTGCCGGAGTTTCAGTCAGCAGCAGGAGGCCAGACCCGTGTCTGTGGCAGCGGCATCCATTTTGTGACGCCAGGGCTTGGAAAGAAGTTACCGGGCAGGCCGGTGTGTACATGTCTCTCCCTCTAGAAGGGTGGAATGCTACCCCGCCGCCAGAACTGGCGGGGGGGTAGTATTCCAAGATGTTTGACACCAAACACGACATGTTTCCGTGCAGCCATCCCAAAGTTAGCATTTAACGCGAGGTTATAATGCGCTTAAGAGTATATGGTCAGGCTGCACTACAAACAGCATCAGAGAAGGGTCTCTGAACACTGCAGAGGGCTCTGCTCATGCAGGGGCACCCTCTCACATAGGAACCAAGCACTCTGCCTTCAGGATTGACAAGGCCTGCCATAGGAGTGACTTATAGGTTTATATGTGTGTATGTATGTAGTGAGATAGGTAACCTATATCACAGTAAGGGGTGCATGCACCACCTTACCCAGGCTGCAGTAGCAGACCTGTGTTGTCCTTATGGCTGGCCTTCCAGGGGTGGCACAATACATGCTTCAGCCCCTGGCAGGCCTCTGAGGTACCTATGCCCTGGGTACATAGTATACCATATACTAGGGACTTACAAGGGCACTCCAGATTCCAATCAGAGATGTGCCTAAGGCACATGGAAACCTTTTTAGAGAGGAAGCAGCTAGGCTGGGGTTCTGATTAGCAGGGCCCCAGCCAGACTAAAGTCGAAAAACAGTGAAGCATCAGCAAAAAGTGGGGGTACCCATGTGAAGCAGATCCTACTCTCCTACATATTTAATGTCCTAAAAGGTGACATCTGGATTCAATCATATGGTGCCTATCAATGAAGATGTGTACCATGAAAATAGAGCTGATCTGAAAGAAAACTGGCATACAGAAAAGAAGAATACTTTAAAAAGTTACAATAGCCTTATAGCCCGCCGTAGCAGGCTATACCGGCTATTAAAGGCCCGCTCAAGGGAGCGGGACTTTAATAGCCGGTATAGCCCAACTACGAAGGGCTATAAGGCTATTAGAACATTCTGCCACAAGAGGGCAGAATGTTCTAACAAATAAAACAAAGGCTTCAGGGAGCGCGAGGGGATTGAAATCCCCTCAGGCTCCCTGAAGCCTTTGTTCACAGCCACTTTTGTGAACAAAGAAACTCCGGGCTTATACCAGCCACTATAAGCCCGGGGCAACTCCATTGTTTTCAATGGAGCTCCCAACATTCCAATGTTCTAATTTATGATATATGTCATAATCAAAAACTGAACATGAAGTACATACATGCAAAAGAATCATACATTAATCACAAGCTCAGGTTACCCACTTCTGTGGAAGACACTTATACCCTCAATGGGTTCTGTGTGCGCGATGTGGGATCACTCGCAATTCACCCCTGCTGGAAGATCACACCATGGCAAGCTGATCACTGTTACTGATTAAGCCTACCTTTACTCCTGCTTTTCCCTACTAGATTTAATGCAGATGGTCTTTTATTTGCCTGGTAAAAGTGGTAGAGGGGAGGAAAACAATGCAAGATTATACTTTCGATTTAGTCATGCTGTAATGGACCACAGATTCCGGATTTTAGTTAGGTGGATTTATTATAAGGCCAAAAATAATTGAATATAAACACACCTCAATATCAGAGTATATAGGTACAGAAAAATCAATACAGAGCCAATTTTATGAATATAAGTAATTCGGCACAGAAGGCATAATACGAAGAACTCCAAAATCAAAATACAGCAAAGAATAGAAGCGGAGTCCAATTCTCTTTTCATTGAAAGAGGAACAAAATCTTTCCCTACTCTGCTCTAAATGAGGATCCTACCTATCTCCCTTGTATCGTATCTCAAAGGTGTCAGCACGTGTTGACTTCCTAAGAAGTACTCACTTCAAATGGGTCTGATAGCTTAAAGCTATGGAGCTCGCTCTAAGATGCTCCTTCTCCTCCAAAAGTCAGCAGAAGTCTCTCGAATCTGTCCCTGCACACCACACAAAAAGACAATGTTCAACCCACAATACGTCATCCACTAAACCTTTTCATTGAAAAAAGTTTCAGTAAATTTCCACAGAAGCTGTTAATTAAATTGACTTCTTCTTCCAGTGGCCTTGGTTCCCAGACAGGCCAGACACGAAAGGCGTCCTCCCTTCTCGCCTTGCAGTCTTCTTCAAAGACATTCCGGGTATCTCCTTAAATCTAAGAATAATGAGGTTGAATTCCTGCACCTGCAGTAGGATGAGAACATACTGTCTTCGAGCACAAAAAGGATTCATTTAATTTATTCTGAAGCAACCAATGAGAAACGAAAATCAAAACAACCTACAAATTGGGCCTACAAGTTAGGCAACTTAAACTATACATGGTTACATTACATAAGTATAATTTCGTCCTGCACATTACACATACAGGAATTATGATTTCTAATACACACAAAATCCTACTTACATGTACTCACTTTATTTTAATACTACTATGACGTGAATAAATGCATCTTAATAATCATAAAACACTGCAAACGACAAAAATACATATGAGTGCGTTTATATCAGGAGTATAGTGCACCTCTACAAATTAGAGTGCTGTAAGCGCTCTATCAGTTCCCCCCTCTTATGACTAGTGTCATAACACCAACCTTTTACCATTTCATATGTTTCTCCTTGTAGAAGAGACCGACCTAAACAGGAGCTGTAGCTTGCCGTCCCTGCCGAAATCTTTCTAACCCTTTAAGGTGCAGATAATGACTGTCCTGCAGTCGTTCTAATTGCTGCTCACGCTTTTTCAAGGAGTTCTCATTATGTCGTGCCCTTTGCCATTTGTAAGCCTTGACGGCTCCCAATAATACAATAATACAAATGACACCTATTATGATAGGTTTCAAGATGTATCCCATTATTCCTTGTCCCAAACTTCCAAACCAGCTTCCTATCTTGCCAAATCCCTTGCCAATTTGTTCCTAGAGTCCATCAGCAGCTAGATCACGTAAATCTTGATGTATCTCTGAAATATTGCTAATGTACTTCCTTATATCCTGACTGTTGTCAGGAATATAAATACAGCACTGTTGAACTTTCAATAATTTACAGACTCCTCCGGCTTTTGCTAATAGCACATCTAAAGCAAGACGATTTTGAAGAACCATAGCCCTTATCGAAACCATGTCCCCATCAACAAGTAATAGGATTTGGGCCGTATTCACAGAGAGCTTATCTACCAGAGTTGCCAGTTTTCAAATTTTCACATCATTCAAAATCACACCCAAACTAGGTATCATAGCACAAATACATCCCCAACAATTTCTCCCGCACTTACACTGCGTTTTCCTCTATGAGATCTCTTTCCATCCAATGGCCATAAATCATCCACATTTAAGATCTTGGGAAATACCACAGCCAAATAACATGTAACATACCAATTTTTGGGCAATTTCACATAAGCATTTTTACCGCACACGAAGTACACATTTGGCACTATGGTCAATTTATCCAACAGCGCCTTTCTAATTGCTTCCTCAATCAAGAAAATGTGTTCACAATCACTCTCACCCACAAATATTTTGTCTTAAGATGTGGATGGGTGTCTAATGCATAGTTTCCCTTTTTGCTGGAAGTCTAAAGCTATTGGACCAGAACTTCCCCTTGCCTTATGATCTAATTCCTCCTGTGTCCATGGTATAACCTTGTGCTTCGGGTCTGGTCTAAATAAGGTCTGCCTATGTCGATCCTCTATCTGATCCACAAACTTCTTTTCAATGTCAGTTAACATACAGGTCAAATTGTGTCTATGGGCATAAGAGGTATCTAAGGTAATCGTCGACACAAAATACTTAGACATCCTCTCTACCTGCTTATAGTAATCATATTTATTCATGTATTTAAGAACGGGGACTTCTGAGAGTACCACATCATAATTTGAGAAGTAGTACTCAAAATGTGCTTTGCTATAAAACATACTCAATAACACACTGCATGTAATGCCATAGGTCAAAGGTAAGTGATGGTATTGAATGCCTTCTTCTACTGA
This sequence comes from Calotriton arnoldi, assembly GCA_963921515.1. NCBI lineage: Eukaryota > Metazoa > Chordata > Amphibia > Caudata > Salamandridae > Calotriton > Calotriton arnoldi. Next base: position 2,976,063 of record CAWUFW010001037.1, on the reverse strand, counting down.
TGCTGGCAGTTGCATACACACATAGCAATCCTTCGCTTCCATTGTATCAACATACTCATACAACAAACGAGCATAGGCATTCAGTGTGAAATCACCTTTTGACAAATCAACATGTAACATTCGACTAGTTTCTCTAATCATCTCTCTATCTTTTGCGGATGCACCCTCTTCTAACTCTGAAGTAGGTGGGGTAAGTGTTGACTGTTCCCCATTCCCTTCGGCAACGTGTGATTCAATCAAAGATGTAACAATCACCACAGTTATGACAATAAGCACCACAACAATAAGGGTACCAATTATGCACTTCTGCTTGCATCCTGAATTTCCAGATTCCATTTTTAACCACTTTTGGTTTTGAGGCGCAAACAAATCAAAGTCTCTTTTTCTTCTTTCCTTGTCTAATTTTGTTATTTACAATGTCTTTTTATTTTCCTCTTTCCATTCGATTATTGCAATATTCAGTCCAGTATCTATGGCCTATTGTAGAGATGTAGTCAGCCCTAGCCCTCAGTTCTTCTTCTATTGAAAGTCCCTAATTTAAATCTTCTTTCACTCGGGCCTAGGTTATCTTCTCTCTAAAGCCTAATGAATTCTTCTTTCAAAGTTCAAGCTTCATCATTAATGATATTTGATCCAAGTATGGTAAGAACAAGCTGCAGAATTTCTGCACAAATCTCTCCCAGTTCCTGTGCAGTGGGCTGTCGACCAAATGTGGGGAAAGCAACTTGGTTAATAATCAGAAAGCGCAAACCACTTAGCCTTGGTGGATCGGGGACTATCAAAGTTAGGATTCCGAAGGCTTCAACTCCAGGGACTAACAACTGAATATCAATCGACAGGTTGTCCCCTCCGTAACTCACTGTACCAGTCCCCAACCTTCCGGAATTCTTCGGTCTCTGCATTTGCCGCCAGGTACGTCCACTCAGGAGAGGCGTACTTTTGAGACGGTACCCTCTCTCTTCTGGATCGTCTTAGACCATCCGGTCTCTCCTCAGCTTCACTTTGCTCTGATTCGGACGTTTCAGGAATCGGAGCGAGATTTTTCTCAGATGCAAGCCTTATGTTCAGCCTTTCTTTTCTTGTTGGCCACTTTTCTGCTTCTGCACCTGGTCTCCTCTCTTCCTCTTGATCTGATCCTTCCGCACCAGGCCGTTCACCTTTCTCTGGTTCAAAGTTCACTTCTATCTCATCTATCTCATGATCTGAACTCAACTCTGGAGCAGCTTGATCTTCTTTTTCTTGCTCAGTTGATTGTTCAGCTCCTTCAGGAATTCTTCCGACTTGACTTGTTCCTTCAGTATCTGTGTCCGTCCCAGTTGTACTTCTCGGAACAGGAGGACTCACTTCCTCTTCAGGTTCTGGAACGCGGCGAGTGTGCGTAGCGTGGATCCAGTTTGATAATCCTCCACACTTCACAGCTGTACTTGTAACCAAGATCACCTGGTATGGTCCTCGCCAGCGAGCACCAAGGCAGCTCTTCTTCATGTGCTTTCGAACAAGCACCCAGTCACCAGGGTTAAGATCATGCAGCAGGTCTCTCGAGGTAGATGCAGTTGCAGCCTCGATCTGATGGGAAACAGAATTAACCACGTCAGCCAGTCCCCTACAATAATCCAAAACCAAATCATCTGTGATGTTTATCAGTGCTGTAGCTGGCACCATAGGCAATCGCATAGCTCTTCCCATCAATATCTCATGGGGAGAGAGTCCTGTCCTCCTATCAGGAGTATTACGCAGACTCATCAATACCAATGGCAGCGCGTCTGGCCACTTCAATGAAGTTGACGAACAAACCTTTGACACCCTCATCTTGATTGTGCCATTTACCTGCTCCACAAGACCAGATGCCTCAGGCCTATAACTACAGTGCAATCTCTGATCAATGTTTAAAGCTGTACATAACAATTTCATGATTTCACTATGGAAGTGTGTTCCTCTATCTGTCTCCACCGAGGTCGGAAAGCCGAACCGTGGTATCAACTCACTTAACAGAAGTTTTGCCACTGTGAGACTGCCACATCGTCTAGTTGGATATGCTTCGACCCAATGTGAAAAGATACACACAACCACCAAAACATATCTCAGCCTATTGCACCTCGGCATCTCGATAAAGTCCAACTGTATCCTATTAAAAGGCCCTCCTGATCTTCCAATATGACTCATTGCAACCACAGTTCTCTTTCCAACGTTCATTTGTTGACATGTAACACACCTGTGACACACTGCTTCAGCATACACACGAAATCGTGGGTTAAACCACGTTTGCCTGAACACTCGCACCATGGCGTCTCTCCCTAGATGAACCACTCCATGAATCTGCCTTGCCATTGGGCTCAATAAACAATTAGGTAAGACTGTTCTTTCATCTGTCGACGCCCAAATGCCATCTTCTCTCTTTTCACAGCCTGCTCTAACCCATGATGCAGCTTCCTCCTCTGGGACTTCATCCTGCAGTTGTTTTACCTCATCCCAGGTATCGGCTATAGCCAACATCATGCTGAGCTCAGTCTCTTCTGTGCTCTCTCCTACATATGTTCCATTAAAAACACAAGCATGTATAGCACAAAAACGAGCTACTTCATCAGCATAGTTATTTCCTTTCGTAACGAAGTCTTCTCCCCTTCCATGGGCTGCACATTTTACTACAGCTATCTCTTTGGGTTTCTGCAAAGCTTCCAACAATTGGCGCACAAATTCTCCATTACGGATTGGGGATCCTGAAGACGTTAAAAATCCCCTCTGTGACCATAGCTGGCCGAAGTCATGAACCACTCCAAACCCATATTGGCTGTCCATATAGATAGTCACTCGGACTCCATTTGAAACGATACAGGCACGTGTCAAAGCAATAATTTCAGCTACCTGAGCAGAGTATACTCCTTTCAGACAGGCAGCTTTCACCACCCCCAAGATGGTGCACACAGCAAATGCTGCTCTCAAACACCCTTCATTGTCTCTTAAGCATGAACCATCAACAAAAAGAATCAAATCGGTTTCAGACAGAGGTTCATCAACAATGTCAGGTATGGGTTTGGTAGATAGCTCAGTAACATCCAGGCAGTCATGCTCTTCACAATGCCCTTCTTCCTCTTTCGGAAGTGGTAACAATGTAGCAGGATTCAAGGTGGTACAACGTTTTAGAGTGACATTTTCAGAAGCCAATATAACCTGCTCATACTTTGTAAGTCTGTTATTCGTTAAATACTGTGTCTTGGTTCTTGTCATCAACAGCTCTATTGAATGAGGCACATAAACAATGAGCGGATGACCCATCACTATGCTTTCACATCTCTCAATGCTGACACCTGTTGCAGCAACGGATTTGAGACATCCGGGCAACGCAGAAGCTACTGGATCTAATGTAGCTGAAAAGTAAGCCACTGGTCTGCGAGCCTCTCCATGTGTCTGCACAAGGACCGCTAACACACATCCTTCCCTTTCACAGCAAAATAGCGAAAACGCTTTGTTATAATCCGCCATTCCCAGAGCTGGAGCATGACATAGGCTCTCTTTCAGCTCGAGGAAGGCTCTTAGGCAATCATTATCCCATGGTACTGGATCACTTATGTCCTTTCGAGTCAATTTCAACAGTGGCTTTGCTTGCAAGGAAAAATTTGGGATCCACTGTCGACAATAGCCGACCATTCCACGAAACATGCGGACTTCTTTTTGAGTTTTCGGAGTTCCCATTTGCAGAATCGTCTCTATGCAATCTGGTGACACTCTACGTTTCCCCTTCTCAATCCAGTGACCTAGATACTGAACTTCATTCAGACAATACTGGAGCTTGTTCGGGGATACCTTGTGTCCATTGTCTGCCAAATAATTCAGCAAAGCCACAGTATCAATTCTGCAAGCATCCTCAGTCTCTGAAGCAACCAAAAGGTCATCTATATACTGCACTAAGACTGAGTTCTGGGGCATCACCAGCCCTTCAAGATTCTTTTTCAGACTCTGACTAAAAGTAGAGGGGCTTTCTGTATACTCTTGAGGGATTCTACACCACGTTAACACGCGATCGTCCATCCTAAATGCAAATATAAATTGGCTGTCTTCTTGCAATGGTATGGAGAAAAATGCCTGACATAAATCTATGACTGTAAACCATTCTGCCTCACATGGTATTTGAAACAGAATAACAGCTGGATTTGGTACCACAGGACAACATGGAATCACTATTTCATTAACTCTGTGCATATCCTGTACTATTATGTACTTGACGCTAGGCTTTTACAGTCCCATAATAGGTGAGTTGCAGGGACTTCCTCGTATCTCTTTAAGAATGCCTTGTGCAATCATAGACTCAATTACAGGTCTTATTCCAGCCACAGTTTCTGGAGTCAACTTATACTGCGGAGTTCGTGGAAATTCTGCATTTTGTTTGATCTGTATCCTCAAAGGTTGCACTCCTCGAATCAATCCTATCTCCTCTCCCGTGAAGTCCCACACTTTCGGAGAAACAGAGTCCCTCAAATCATGTGGCAACTCCTCTCGCGTAAGACCCATGAACAGTTCTGCATACAAACTCGTGTTGGCCATTTTAACCCCTTCCCTGCTCATGACGAGCTGAGCTCGTCATGCTGCACGGTCGGGCTGTGCGCATGACGAGCTGAGCTCGTCACGACCACGCCCGTGATCGGAATGTCCAGCACCTGGGCGGAATTCCGATCGCAGCGAAGGCGTTAAAATCTGTATCATCATCATATGTTTGCAACTCCACACCCCTCGGAGTGCAGGATATGGTACAATTTAGTTTACACAAAAGGTCTCGTCCCAAGAGACAGACTGGGCTTGAATCACATACTACAAATTGATGTTTGTCTCGGAACGGTCCTATACTCACAGGCAAATCATTTGTCAATGGGTTAGTCATTTTCTGATTGGTAACTCCCACCACTTGAATCGATTGTCCCGAAAGGGACAAATTTGGAACCACTGCTGTTCTTACTGTGGAGCGCGCAGCTCCAGTATCTAACAAAAAGGTAACAGGATACCCGTTCACCTCTGCATCTACAAACGGTCCACTCTGATCTACTTCTAGGATCGCATCCAAAGGGCATGCTTCCTGCACCCCCCTCTGATACTCGCGAAGATCTTGTGGTTGGTCAAACCTGACTCTTATTTCAAAATAGGGCATCTGATGATACGCCTGATTATGAGTAGGTATTCTTGGAGGCTGAGGAATCTGCATTTGTGGCTCATATCCTGCCCCATACATGGACCTAGGTCTAGTCACAGTATTCAAAGTCTCTGACATCTGTCCCTCTCCCTCATTTTGCAATTGATTGGCTGGATTCAATCGACACTCGCGTTTCCAATGCCCGATTTTGTGACAATAATGACAAGCAGTAACCTTCTTTTGACTCGCCACCCAATCACCACCTGTACCTGCATCCATTCCCCTGCCTCTTCCCTGTCCAGGTTGGGTTACCATCTGTTGACCCATTCCTCTACCACTTCCTCTACCTCGACCCATCGCTCCTCCAACCCCTTGCATCTGATCAGGCCTTTCGGCATTTCTCAACTGAACCAAAATCAACTTGTCTTTCAATTTCTTTTGTGTCGATTCCACCTGATCACTATAGTATTTTGCATAGCGCAGAATTTCATCCACCGTCTTATTCTGCCAACGTATCAAATGTGTCTGTATCATCAAGCTAATATCAGATCTTAGTCCTAGCACAAACTTTGAGACAAACTGTCCCATATCCTTCTGCTCAATGGCATCCAATCCACTATGCTGTTTAAAAGCCACTAAAAGTCTCTCATAATAGTCATGTACCGACTCCTTAGAATCTTGAGTAGTATGATCGATTTTAAGCCAATCAACCGTTTGCGGAGCTACCCTGGATTGTAACCAAGTAATCACTTGCTCATAATTCTTCATTACTTCGGGAGAAGGACCATGATTCACCGGATCTCTGGCTGGTTCTACAGCGGGCCAATCAATGGCAACTTTACATGCTGTCCACAAATCACCTGGGACCACTATATCAAACAAGGTATTCAAATCAATCCAAAGCACCTTCGAAATCTTGACAAACCGATCTATTTGCTTGTACCAGTCAGCAGGTTTTTCCCTCAGCCGAGGAAAATCATTAGTGAATGCTGCCAAATCACCCCTGCTCCATGGCACATGTACGTACCCCCCATTTTGCACTTCTCTCAGAGGGAAATTTCCTGCTGTTCCCGTCCCTCCACCCAGAGGTGGAGTGTCTCTTATACCTTTCTTGGCACTTTTCTTTTTGGTCCACCGCTCTTCCCATCTGTCTAATGCTATCCACGCTCGCATTCCTATCACCAATTCCCTAATTTGTGCCTTTAGTCCTGTCGTTCGCTTCTCTTCCAATTCCTTATCCGTATAATGCAATCTGCAAGTTCCCTGCATCATTTTAGTCTTTGTCAGATCTACCTCATACTTTCGTGCCAGCTGTGACAATGCATCATGAGCTTGCTTTGCCTTTCTGGTGACGTCTTTAGCTACAAATAGCAACTCACTTGAATTATAGGTTTCAATTCTTATCAATGGCAGATTCCCTTCTATCACCTCATCTATTTCTGCTTTTAATCTTATCACATCTAACAATGGTGCCTTCATTGCAACCTGTAAAACCTTCTGCCCTCTTTCACTACCCAATTCCTCCCTGTCACAACTTCGTGTTCTCCTTGGGTCCCCACTCTCCTCAATTCTCACAACTGGGCGACTTTCTCTCTCACAACTTCGGCTTCTCCAATGGTTACCCTCACACACATACTGTGGTCCAAACGGTACCCTAGGTGCTTCTTGTTTCAACCCCAATTCATTACTCAATATCTGTGACTCCCTCACCGATGGAATCCACATTCTGATGTCTGACCTAGAATTTGCCAAAGCTCCTGTTCGCCTTCGTTCTGACCCACTATCCATTCTTGATGGATCAGCTGTAGCGGGCAGTGGAGTACTGGATTCCACTGGTACCTGAGCCATGCCTGGCCCACTCATTGTAAGACTCCCTCCAGATATAGTCTCTTCACCTTGCTCTGTTCGCTGTTGACTTTCATTTGTTCTCTCTCTAGGGGTATATATTGAAACCACTGGTCCAATAGTAACTGGTACCGAAAGAGCTTCTGGTAGCTGCATGTTACATGCAATCTCTCCTGACTCCGAAGCTGCATACCCTATCCCTCCAGACCCTCCTGGAGTTCTTGTTCCCACTGAAATCCTCCCTCTTACTCCTGTAGTCTGCTCCTCTGTTTGCTGCGTCTGCTCCGGCTCTGGCCTAGAATCATAAGGTGGAGGACGTTCTGCTAGCAATCTATCAAGAAAACTATCATCTGTGTCACTGTCCTCTTCCGTCTTACTCTGTCCTCCAGAACCACCTTCTAGCAACCGAAAGGGATACAATTGTTCTCCCTCTATGGTGTCTACTCTCCATCTTTTCAGATGTGCATCCCACCTGGCATCCTGATACGCCTTCATTGCTCTGCTCATTCTTACCTGAGAAGCTTCCCTTCTCTTTGTCATTGCTGCTCTCATCCAAGCATCTAATGCCTCAAATTGTGTTGGTCTAGGCGGAGGTTTCAGAGCAGACATCACTCCTCTCAGCTGATACAGCACCTCCATACGAAATGACCCAAGGTAGTTCTCCTTCTTTTTCTGTAATTTTATGCCAATTTTGAAGCCAGACTATAGTATGGAGTCCTACATTTGTTTCACACACAAGAAGAGGGGGGGGGACCCAGGAGCTGATTAAGGTCCAGTATCCATGCTCCTTATGACAACATTTGAACCCACAAAAGGACACTGTTCCTATGGCAAGGGGCAAAATGTCACCCATGCATTCAAGAGAAGAAAGAAGGAGAGGGAAAAGAAAAAAAGAAAAGACTCCTAGGTGAGACGGACCCACAAGTGAGGAGGAAATTCACTCATTGTCCACTGATGCCCTCACACACCCCGGGAGGTGTCATGCTTCATCATCGGGCAGTTGCTCCTCGTAGGGCCGGTGCTGCAATTCCCTACGGGCCCCCCAAGAGGGTCTCTTTTTCGGAGATCTTTTCAAGGACTGCCGTCTGGTGCATGAGGGTGTGTGGGGTGTGGGTCATTCATGAGGGGTGATAAGGGTGCGTGCAAAGATAGAGGAAAAGTAATAAAGGGTCATTATGCAGCGGTTATAAAAGAATGTACCCTCAGCAGTCAAAAGCTGCAAAAATAAAATCTAACCCTCAAGGCAAATTATGCCCCGGTTAAATAGGTCAAAGGTCAACATGTTTCGCGCCTCTATCGCCATAGGGGTCGGTGGCGCTTAGTCAGGACCAGAACAATAAAAATGTGTGCACGTGAAACCAATATAAATGAAAATAAAATACCCTCTTAACCAATCAGGGCGAAGCAGTAACCTGAATAGCATCAAACCGGCTACCGCTGGTTGGAAAAGGTCGCTCCTGATCAAAACCTAGGAGGAAAAACAACAGGAAAGATCACAAATATGTGCATTAGTAAAACTTAATGCATCATGATGTGCCACAACTGTGTGCACATAAACCACACATGAAAAAAGGGGGACAGGTACACAAGGCATATAGACACATGAATGGTACTGAATGCAGCAATTGCTCACTGAGACATTTCAAAGGGTGTGAGGCCAGAGAGGCATGCAAATGGCATGAGCTCCTAAGATAAAAGATGTTGTTCCACCCTAAATAATCACTATGAAAGTGGGGAGTGTAGTGCCTCACAAAGGTGGACTAAGGTGAGCCGCAATGGAACATGCGGGGCAATTTTTACCCATGAGCCACTCAATATGCATATGATAAATCAATATCTTAAGACTGAAAATACAATCCCAAAATTATTAGCTGCACCTACACTAGTCGGACTCACAGTGAACACTGTGCAGGGGTAATGCACCTGCTGACGTAACCACACTGATGGAAAACAGACTGAATACTACTGATGGACACCAGAATGAATATTACCGAAGGAGTCCTTACCATGCGGTTGCAAGGGGAGTTACTCCAAAGAATCGAGACACAGAGCGCCCGCGCATTACCGGGCTCGTGATTACAAGGAGAATCGCTCCATTAACTAGAGACAATGGGTCCCCGCTCATTGTCGGGCTGAAGGAAAAAATAAACAAGAGTGTCAAGAATAAGAGACATAGCTCATAACATCCTGAGCGAGCTGCGCTCGGAGTCTCCAAAGTACACACTCATGTCCTACTTACATTACACATTGAATGCGTGCTCATGAACACCTAACCCATCTGTGCCTCTGCCGAAAATCAATTAGTAGTGGCAGGACGCAGATCTTTATAAAGTTGCGCGGTCAGGTGAATGGGCGGTGTCCTATTACGGGTAGTGTGTATAACCAAAAAGAAGTGGGAGAATGTGCGCATGCGTAACTCTCGTAGTGCCATGCGCATGCTTACCCAGGGAGAAATACTCCCCTAAGCCTGCGAATAGGCACACACATAGCGGGTTTTTTAGATGGCAGTGATTCAAAAGTTGAATCAGATGGTGCTCAACGCACAACCCTTACACGAACTGTGCGTGGCAGCACTGTCAGAAAATCCCACACATACATGGAACACAACAACGATCCCCAAATACATAGTGGGAATCGTCGCTCCTTTAAGTGGCAATTCAAACACCATAATACTATAAAGGAACCAAATCAGTATATTGCGATAAACAATGAAGAAAGGGGGGATAAAGAGAAAAGTTCATGTGACATTGCACACTCCCAATATCCTCTGGCCCCACACACCCCCGAAGTCTCATAATATAAAAACATAAAAAAGGGGGGGGGATGCTATTCAGGTTACTGCTTCGCCCTGATTGGTTAAGAGGGTATTTTATTTTCATTTATATTGGTTTCACGTGCACACATTTTTATTGTTCTGGTCCTGACGAGCGCCACCGACCCCTATGGCGATAGAGGCGCGAAACATGTTGACCTTTGACCTATTTAACTGGGGCATAATTTGCCTTGAGGGTTAGATTTTATTTTTGCAGCTTTTGACTGCTGAGGGTACATTCTTTTTATAACCGCTGCATAATGACCCTTTATTACTTTTCCTCTATCTTTGCACGCACCCTTATCACCCCCTCATGAATGACCCACACCCCACACACCCGCATGCACCAGACGGCAGTCCTTGAAAAGATCTCCGAAAAAGAGACCCTCTTGGGGGGCCCGTAGGGAATTGCAGCGCCGGCCCTACGAGGAGCAACTGCCCGATGATGAAGCATGACACCTCCCGGGGTGTGTGAGGGCATCAGTGGACAATGAGTGAATTTCCTCCTCACTTGTGGGTCCGTCTCACCTAGGAGTCTTTTCTTTTTTCTTTTTCCTCTCCTTCTTTCTTCTCTTGAATGCATGGGTGACATTTTGCCCCTTGCCATAGGAACAGTGTCCTTTTGTGGGTTCAAATGTTGTCATAAGGAGCATGGATACTGGACCTTAATCAGCTCCTGGGTCCCCCCTCTTCTTGTGTGTGAAATATATTGAGTACGGCGGCTGAGCCGTGGGACCTTACTATTTTTCCTCTCTTTTTCTTCAGAGACACGAGGCATTATCTCACGATTAGTGGGAGGTATTGTGTGAGTTATCTTGGCACAATGGCTGTCAATGTATTCGCCTTCCCCCCCCCCTTTTTTTATGGTTTTATATTATGAGACTTCGGGGTTGTGTGGGGCCAGAGGATATTGGGAGTGTGCAATGTCACATGAACTTTTCTCTTTATCCCCCCTTTCCTCATTGTTTATCGCAATATACTGATTTGGTTCCTTTATAGTATTATGGTGTGTCAATTGCCACTTAAAGGAGCGACGATTCCCACTATGTATTTGGGGATCGTTGTTGTGTTCCATGTATTGTGTGGGATTTTCTGACAGTGCTGCCACGCACAGTTCGTGTAAGGGTTGTGCGTTGAGCACCATCTGATTCAACTTTTGAATCACTGTCATCTAAAAAACCCGCTATGTGTGTGCCTATTTGCAGGCATAGGGGAGTATTTCTCCCTGGGTAAGCATGCGCATGGCACTACGAGAGTTACGCATGCGCACATTCTCCCCCTTCTTTTTGGTTATACACACTACCCGTAATAGGACACCGCCCATTCACCTGACCGCGCAACTTTATAAAGATCTGCGTCCTGCCACTACTAATTGATTTTCGGCAGAGGCACGGATGGGTTAGGTGTTCATGAGCACGCATTCAATGTGTAATGTAAGTAGGACATGAGTGTGTATGTTGGAGACTCCGAGCGCAGCTCGCTCAGGATGTTATGAGCTATGTCTCTTATTCTTGACACTCTTGTTTATTTTTTCCTTCAGCCCGACAATGAGCGGGGACCCATTGTCTCTAGTTAATGGAGCGATTCTCCTTGTAATCACGAGCCCGGTAATGCGCAGGCGGTCTGTGTCTCGAGTCTTTGGAGTAACTCCCCTTGCAACCGCAAGGTAAGGACTCCTTCTGTAATATTCATTCTGGTGTCCATCAGTAGTATTCAGTCTGTTTTCCATCAGTGTGGTTACGTCAGCAGGTGCATTACCCCTGCACAGTGTTCACTGTGAGTCCGACTAGTGTAGGTGCAGCTAGTAATTTTGGGATTGTATTTTCACTCTTAAGATATTGATTTATCATATGCATATTGAGTGGCTCATGGGTAAAAATTGCCCCGCATGTTCCATTGCGGCTCACCTTAGTCCACCTTTGTGAGGCACTACACTCCCCGCTTTCATAGTGATTATTTAGGGTGGAACGACATCTTTTATCTTAGGAGCTCATGCCATTTGCATGCCTCTCTGGCCTCACACCCTTTGAAATGTCTCAGTGAGCAATTGCTGCATTCAGTACCATTCATGTGTCTATATGCCTCGTGTACCTGTCCCCCCCTTTTTTCATGTGTAGTTTATGTGCACACAGTTGTGGCACATCATGATGCATTAAGTTTTACTAATGCACATATTTGTGATCTTTCCTGTTGTTTTTTCTCCTAGGTTTTGATCAGGAGCGACCTTTTCCAACCAGCGGTAGCCGGTTTGATGCCATTCAGGTTACTGCTTCGCCCTGATTGGTTAAGAGGGTATTTTATTTTCATTTATATTGGTTTCATGTGCACACATTTTTATTGTTCTGGTCCTGATGAAGCGCCACCGACCCCTATGGCGATAGAGGCGCGAAACATGTTGACCTTTGACCTATTTAACCGGGGCATAATTTGCCTTGAGGGTTAGATTTTATTTTTGCAGCTTTTGACTGCTGAGGGTACATTCTTTTTATAACCGCTGCATAATGACCCTTTATTACTTTTCCTCTATCTTTGCACGCACCCTTATCACCCCCTCATGAATGACCCACACCCCACACACCCGGATGCACCAGATGGCAGTCCTTGAAAAGATCTCCGAAAAAGAGACCCTCTTGGGGGGCCCGTAGGGAATTGCAGCGCCGGCCCTACGAGGAGCAACTGCCCGATGATGAAGCATGACACCTCCCGGGGTGTGTGAGGGCATCAGTGGACAATGAGTGAATTTCCTCCTCACTTGTGGGTTCGTCTCACCTAGGAGTCTTTTCTTTTTTTCTTTTTCCTCTCCTTCTTTCTTCTCTTGAATGCATGGGTGACATTTTGCCCCTTGCCATAGGAACAGTGTCCTTTTGTGGGTTCAAATGTTGTCATAAGGAGCATGGATACTGGACCTTAATCAGCTCCTGGGTCCCCCCCTCTTCTTGTGTGTGAAATATATTGAGTACGGCGGCTGAGCCGTGGGACCTTACTATTGTTCCTCTCTTTTTTCTTCAGAGACACAAGGCATTATCTCACGATTAGTGGGAGTTATTGTGTGAGTTATCTTGGCACAATGGCTGTCAATGTATTCGCCTTCCCCCTCCCCCTTTTTTTATGGTTTTATATTATGAGACTTCGGGGTTGTGTGGCGCCAGAGGATATTGGGAGTGTGCAATGTCAAATGAACTTTTCTCTTTATCCCCCCTTTCTTCATTGTTTATCGCAATATACTGATTTGGTTCCTTTATAGTGTTATGGTGTTTGAATTGCCACTTAAAGGAGCGACGATTCCCACTATGTATTTGGGGATCGTTGTTGTGTTCCATGTATTGTGTGGGATTTTCTGACAGTGCTGCCACGCACAGTTCGTGTAAGGGTTGTGCGTTTTGCACCATCTGATTCAACTTTTGAATCACTGTCATCTAAAAAACCCGCTATGTGTGTGCCTATTCGCAGGCATAGGGGAGTATTTCTCCCTGGGTAAGCATGCGCATGGCACTACGAGAGTTACGCATGCGCACATTCTCCCCCTTCTTTTTGGTTATACACACTACCCGTAATAGGACACCGCCCATTCACCTGACCGCGCAACTTTATAAAGATCTGCGTCCTGCCACTACTAATTGATTTTCGGCAGAGGCACGGATGGGTTAGGTGTTCATGAGCACGCATTCAATGTGTAATGTAAGTAGGACATGAGTGTGTACGTTGGAGACTCCGAGCGCAGCTCGCTCAGGATGTTATGAGCTATGTCTCTTATTCTTGACACTCTTGTTTATTTTTTCCTTCAGCCCGACAATGAGCGGGGACCCATTGTCTCTAGTTAATGGAGCGATTCTCCTTGTAATCACGAGCCCGGTAATGCGCGGGCGCTCTGTGTCTCGAGTCTTTGGAGTAACTCCCCTTGCAAACGCAAGGTAAGGACTCCTTCGGTAATATTCATTCTGGTGTCCATCAGTAGTATTCAGTCTGTTTTCCATCAGTGTGGTTACGTCAGAAGGTGCATTACCCCTGCACAGTGTTCACTGTGAGTCCGACTATTTGTAGGTGCAGCTAGTAATTTTGGGATTGTATTTTCACTCTTAAGATATTGATTTATCATATGCATATTGAGTGGCTCATGGGTAAAAATTGCCCCGCATGTTCCATTGCGGCTCACCTTAGTCCACCTTTGTGAGGCACTACACTCCCCACTTTCATAGTGATTATTTAGGGTGGAACGACATCTTTTATCTTAGGAGCTCATGCCATTTGCATGCCTCTCTGGCCTCACACCCTTTGAAATGTCTCAGTGAGCAATTGCTGCATTCAGTACCATTCATGTGTCTAATTGCCTCGTGTACCTGTCCCCCCCTTTTTTCATGTGTGGTTTATGTGCACACAGTTGTGGCACATCATGATGCATTAAGTTTTACTAATGCACATATTTGTGATCTTTCCTGTTGTTTTTCCTCCTAGGTTTTGATCAGGAGCGACCTTTTCCAACCAGCGGTAGCCGGTTTGATGCTATTCAGGTTACTGCTTCGCCCTGATTGGTTAAGAGGGTATTTTATTTTCATTTATATTGGTTTCACGTGCACACATTTTTATTGTTCTGGTCCTGACGAAGCGCCACCGACCCCTATGGCGATAGAGGCGCGAAACATGTTGACCTTTGAACTATTTAACCGAGGCATAATTTGCCTTGAGGGTTAGATTTTATTTTTGCAGCTTTTGACTGCTGAGGGTACATTCTTTTTATGACCGCTGCATAATGACCCTTTATTGCTTTTCCTCTATCTTTGCACGCACCCTTATCACCCCCTCATGAATGACCCACACCCCACACACCCGCATGCACCAGACGGCAGTCCTTGAAAAGATCTCCGAAAAAGAGACCCTCTTGGGGGGCCCGTAGGGAATTGCAGCGCCGGCCCTACGAGGAGCAACTGCCCGATGATGAAGCATGACACCTCCCGGGGTGTGTGAGGGCATCAGTGGACAATGAGTGAATTTCCTCCTCACTTGTGGGTCCGTCTCACCTAGGAGTCTTTTCTTTTTTTCTTTTTCCTCTCCTTCTTTCTTCTCTTGAATGCATGGGTGACATTTTGCCCCTTGCCATAGGAACAGTGTCCTTTTGTGGGTTCAAATGTTGTCATAAGGAGCATGGATACTGGACCTTAATCAGCTCCTGGGTCCCTCCCCTCTTCTTGTGTGTGAAATATATTGAGTACGGCGGCTGAGCCGTGGGACCTTACTATTTTTCCTCTCTTTTTTCTTCAGCGACACGAGGCATTATCTCACGATTAGTGGGAGTTATTGTGTGAGTTATCTTGGCACAATGGCTGTCAATGTATTTGCCTTCCCCCCCCCCCTTTTTTTATGGTTTTATATTATGAGACTTCGGGGTTGTGTGGGGCCAGAGGATATTGGGAGTGTGCAATGTCACATGAACTTTTCTCTTTATCCCCCCTTTCTTCATTGTTTATCGCAATATACTGATTTGGTTCCTTTATAGTATTATGGTGTTTGAATTGCCACTTAAAGGAGCGACGATTCCCACTATGTATTTGGGGATCGTTGTTGTGTTCCATGTATTGTGTGGGATTTTCTGACAGTGCTGCCACGCACAGTTCGTGTAAGGGTTGTGCATTGTGCACCATCTGATTCAACTTTTGAATCACTGTCATCTAAAAACCCGGCTATGTGTGTGCCTATTCGCAGGCATAGGGGAGTATTTCTCCCTGGGTAAGCATGCGCATGGCACTACGAGAGTTACGCTTGCGCACATTCTCCCCCTTCTTTTTGGTCATACACACTACCCGTAATAGGACACCGCCCATTCACCTGACCGCGCAACTTTATAAAGATCTGCATCCTGCCACTACTAATTGATTTTCGACAGAGGCACGGATGGGTTAGGTGTTCATGAGCACGCATTCAATGTGTAATGTAAGTAGGACATGAGTGTGTACGTTGGAGACTCTGAGCGCAGCTCGCTCAGGATGTTATGAGCTATGTCTCTTATTCTTGACACTCTTGTTTAATTTTTCCTTCAGCCCGACAATGAGCGGGGACCCATTGTCTCTAGTTAGTGGAGCGATTCTCCTTGTAATCACGAGCCCGGTAATGCGCGGGCGCTCTGTGTCTCGAGTCTTTGGAGTAACTCCCCTTGCAACCGCAAGGTAAGGACTCCTTCGGTAATATTCATTCTGGTGTCCATCAGTAGTATTCAGTCTGTTTTCCATCAGTGTGGTTACGTCAGCAGGTGCATTACCCCTGCACAGTGTTCACTGTGAGTCCGACTAGTGTAGGTGCAGCTAGTAATTTTGGGATTGTATTTTCACTCTTAAGATATTGATTTATCATATGCATATTGAGTGGCTCATGGGTAAAAATTGCCCCGCATGTTCCATTGCGGCTCACCTCAGTCCACCTTTGTGAGGCACTACACTCCCCGCTTTCATAGTGATTATTTAGGGTGGAACGACATCTTTTATCTTAGGAGCTCATGCCATTTGCATGCCTCTCTGGCCTCACACCCTTTGAAATGTCTCAGTGAGCAATTGCTGCATTCAGTACCATTCATGTGTCTATATGCCTCGTGTACCTGTCCCCCCCTTTTTTCATGTGTGGTTTATGTGCACACAGTTGTGGCACATCATGATGCATTAAGTTTTACTAATGCACATATTTGTGATCTTTCCTGTTGTTTTTCCTCCTAGGTTTTGATCAGGAGCGACCTTTTCCAACCAGCGGTAGCCGGTTTGATGCTATTCAGGTTACTGCTTCGCCCTGATTGGTTAAGAGGGTATTTTATTTTCATTTATATTGGTTTCACGTGCACACATTTTTATTGTTCTGGTCCTGACGAAGCGCCACCGACCCCTATGGCGATAGAGGCGCGAAACATGTTGACCTTTGACCTATTTAACCGGGGCATAATTTGCCTTGAGGGTTAGATTTTATTTTTGCAGCTTTTGACTGCTGAGGGTACATTCTTTTTATAACCGCTGCATAATGACCCTTTATTACTTTTCCTCTATCTTTGCACGCACCCTTATCACCCCCTCATGAATGACCCACACCCCACACACCCGCATGCACCAGACGGCAGTCCTTGAAAAGATCTCCAAAAAGAGACCCTCTTGGGGGCCCGTAGGGAATTGCAGCGCCGGCCCTACGAGGAGCAACTGCCCGATGATGAAGCATGACACCTCCCGGGGTGTGTGAGGGCATCAGTGGACAATGAGTGAATTTCCTCCTCACTTGTGGGTCCGTCTCACCTAGGAGTCTTTTCTTTTTTTCTTTTTCCTCTCCTTCTTTCTTCTCTTGAATGCATGGGTGACATTTTGCCCCTTGCCATAGGAACGGTGTCCTTTTGTGGGTCCTACATTTGTTGCCATATAATGCGCCGGTGTATCCTTGGGCGGAGCTTCTTCTCCGACCCGAGTCACCACTCCTGTGTCGCCTCTACACAAATCTCGCAACACCTTAAAACATCTCATCATGAAAATCGATTATTTGCCCTCCAAATTCAATACTCAACGTCGAACGCACTTCCACCAATCCCAGCGCGGCGTTACACCAACCGACCAATCCCAGCGCGGCGCACACTGACATCACTGCTCGGTCTTTGTAGCGACTCACCCGCCTTTACAATTTCACTCGCTCACACATTCGTACCACAAGTAACTGTATATCCAAAGCTATTAAACCAAGTAACTGCTCCTAACACAGTCACAATAACTTACAGCTACATAAAACAAATAATTGTCTGTCCGCTAAAAGTTCGATAGAACACACTTACAAGAACATACATCCACTGTGACCCCCGACCTGCGTCGGTCACTCAATCGCCATAGTTCACCCCCGGTCTCTGAGGCTTTCTACCGCGATGTATTCCTCCATTCACACAAAGTTCCCTATCACAAGTGGTTCGTCGATAGCGCTTCACGACCCCCACAATCCTGAACAGACAATTACAAATACAAAACTATCCCGGGATCTTGGACTTCTCTTGAGTCCGCTAACCAAACTTCCTGACCCGCACGTGCTCGGACCAGTAAACCAATAAACCCACAATCACTCAACAGGCATCCCAACTTCGCAAGACATCACACAAATTGTTCATCACTGCAATCTAACACACCACACAATTCTATACTCACGCTACCACTGTCTCCGCCGCACCATCAACGTCCGCCGACCTCCATCTTTATCCGCCGTCGTCTACTCCGTGTTCAGAGCCTTAATGTTCTTCCGACCCTACTCCTACTCTCTTTTTCCCCTCACTCTTAGAGGCAAACCATCCTCTGCTACCATTTGATTACGCCTACCTTTACTCCTGCTTTTCCCTACTAGATTTAATGCAGATGGTCTTTTATTTGACTGCTAAAAGTGGTAGAGGGGAGGAAAACAATGCAAGATTATACTATCGATTTAGTCATGCTGTAATGGACCACAGACTCCGGATTTTACTTAGGTGGATTTATTATAAGGCCAAAAATAATTGAATATAAACACACCTCAATATCAGAGTATATAGGTACAGAAAAATCAATACAGAGCCAATTCTACGAATATAAGTAATTCGGCACAGAAGGCATAATAGAATGAATTCCAAAATCAAAATACAGCAAAGAATAGAAGCGGAGTCCAATTCTCTTTTCATTGAAGGAGGAACAAAATCTTTCCCTACTCTGCTCTAAATGAGGATCCTACCTATCTCCCGTGTATCATATCCCAAAGGTGTCAGCACGTGTTGACTTCCTAAGTAGTACTCACGTCAAATGGGTCTGATAGCTTAAAGCTATGGAGCTCGCTCTAAGATGCTCCTTCTCCTCCAAAAGTCAGCAGAAGTCTCTCGAATCTGTCCCTGCGCACCACACAAAAAGACAATGTTCAACCCACAATACGTCATCCACTAAACTTTTTCATTGAAACAAGTTTCAGTAAATTTCCACAGAAGCTGTTAATTAAATTAACTTCTTCTTCCAGTGGCCTTGGTTCCAAGACAGGCCAGACACGAAAGGCGTCCTCCCTTCTCGCCTTGCAGTCTTCTTCAAAGACATTCCGGGTATCTCCTTAAATCTAAGAATAACGAGGTCGAATTCCTGCACCTGCAGTAGGATGAGAACATACTGTCTTCGAGCACAACAAGGATTCATTTAATTTATTCTGAAGCAACCAAGGAGAAACGAAACTCAAAACAACCTTCAAATTGGGCCTACAAGTTAGGCAACTTAAACTAAACATGGTTACATTACATAAGTATAATTTTGTCCTGCACATTACACATACAGGAATTCCGATTTCTAATACACACAAAATCCTACTTACATGTACTCACTTTATTTTAATACTACTATGACGTGAATAAATGCATCTTAATAATCATAAAACACTGCAAACGACAAAAATACATATGAGTGCATTTATATCAGGAGTATAGTGCACCTCTACAAATTAGAGTGCTGTAAGCGCTCTATCATTACCTTTCACTATGCTTGGCTCCCCTTCTCATGGTGGCATCTGCATGGCTAGAGGGGGCATCCCCTGCTCTGGATGTCGTCTCTGCAATACATCCCAGTGGACACCTCCATGGAAGTGTGTCCTCTCTCAGTCTGATAGGGCTGATCTGAAGATCCTAGCTGTGCCCCCTCTGATCATTTCTAGTTCAGGACGCTGGTTCCCCATCTAGGGGTCCAGGTTCCTCTCACCCTGCAGGGAAAGGCCGAAAACTGCTTCAAGCCTGCGGCTCTTGCTTTATCTCTTGTTCCGGCGTGAAATCCTCACCCACTGGGGGGACTGAAGGCGCTAACCTGTCTGAGCTGGCAGGTCCCAGCAATCGAATGGGTGCTCCAAGATGGCTATGACATTGCTTGTCAAAGCGTTGCTGCTGTCTGAGGGTCTCTTCTGCCTGTGTCCCGTCATCTGCATAGCTGCAATTTAAACCTCCAGCAGCTGTTCTTGCGATCTCCTGGGGGGACTCTCCACAGGGGACTCTGGTCTGTAAGCCTGTTTCGTGTTGATGTGGGTATTAAGTGCACAGTGGGCTGAGGCGTTGCACGTGCCTTCCAACCAGTCCACGGATCCAAGATGGCCGCAGATACAATAACAATCTTACTGATCTGATGTTCCAGGGCGGCTGCAGTGATCCCACTGTCTCTAGATAACCCTCTCACCCCAGGGAGGCAGTCGGTTGAGGAATGTGTGGAACATTGTGATGTTATGTTTTGGGGCCCAGCTGGGCGTTCTCCCCTAGCATGCCCTTATCGTGCCAGTGCACGCCATGCCCCTCGATTATAGGTCCATGGATCTTTGAGGGATTGTAAAATATGTAATAAATACTGAGGTTTGGATTAAGATAAAAGAAATCATCTACCAATTAAAATGACTTTAAAACAAATTGGGAAAGACACTCACTTTGTGCAGCATAAAACACCTGCTGCTGCGAACAGACAAAGATGTTATACAGATGCTCCCAGATGGAGAATTTATGAACTAGGAAAAGGCTGTTCTTATTGTTAAGGGTGTAATGGAGACACAGTGGCCAATTACACATACCTCTCGTGAGTATGAACACCTTGTGATGAGAATTTATAATGTAATAGCACTCCCTAGACCAATGTACACACATTTTTCTGATAATTATTTGGTGTACAGTGTAGGGGCACGCGCTTACTGATAAACAAAACTTGCAGAATTTCACACAGTAGTTTATTTTGTATTTTTAAGTAATGATTCACCTGAAATCACACTAGCATTTGAGGCATATTAGACCACACTGAGAGGGAGGGTTATTTCTTGGTGTAAATTATGCTGGTGAAATTCACAAAATTCCCATATTTCATTTTAAACGAAATTCATAACAATACTTGACATTTCACATTTTATGATTTTGGTAAACTTGTTTTACCCAAGTACGCATCTTGCACAATTAAGTCTAGTGAGATATGGGTGGGAGAGAGGTCTGCACAGAAACTGTCTCACCTAGAGAAATTTTAGAAAGACTGGTCAAGCCAGACTTGCACGCACGAGGTGTGCATCAAAAGTAACACAGCCACATTTCACTATGAAAGTTTTATAAAATTCTCATGGAATTTCATGAGCGTTTGTGAGAAAATATTACAATTCCGCACACTCATAATAATTTAATCGTCCGAATCGAGTCATAAGAGAGGTATGAAACCCTTGAGGGAAATAAAAACATCTATTTCCTTTTCTAAACACATATTTATTCAATGGGGGTGTTTGGAGGATAAAGCACAGTAGATAAAATATTATTTGAAAAAGCAGTATACAGCAAAATAGAAAGAATTTGGCTACAGTAGGCCAAAAACTTATGAATAAATTCGGTGACCTGGAGAAAGTTAGCAAATGTCTCAGCAGTGGCCAAAGGGGAAAAATGGCCACATTCACTTTGTGAAATGAGATTAATGCTTCTTGGAATACCTGTCTCTTAAAATCCATTCAATATGTGATTCTCTGTCTCACATATAGAGTTTAAGCACAATTCATTCTGCAGTGTTGTGAGGAATGTTGCATGTTTCCAGGCAGATTTGTGGTTCTTATAATGCTCTCTGTAGGAGTGCACTCCTGGCGTGAAACACGCTTAACAAGCTTCCAGATGTATTAATCCATCTGAAGTAAAATTCATGAGAGTAGAGAAAGCATTCCAGTAACTCTGGCTTAGCCCCAAAAGCTAGGTTTTTGCGCTGGCCTACCACAGATATGCTCTTTCGGCATAATTAGCAGGTGGATGGAACAAAGGGGTTGGGTACTTGGTAATGGATCACTGAGCATCATGCATAAACCAGCACAAGTCCTTAATAAATATAGCCCACTGTGTCTGAAGTTCCAGAAAATCAGGGGTGAGGTGAGACTCAGAGTCCGGGGTCACAATCAAGAGTGTTCTGGGCAAAACAGTGTGTTGTCAATACTAGCTATGGATAGGGATTGGGCTATGAGCAAGAGACTAGTGAAATGTAGCTGTGGTTTGACATTGTTTTCCTACGCAGACGACACACAAATAATCTTCTCTTTGTCGTCCTCACAGCGATACAACCCTGATTCCCTTTGATGGAGCAAGGTCTCGTAAGAAAGAGACTTGCTCGGAAGCAATCCTCTCGTTTAACTTATTAACAAATCACTAACCATGTCTCGTAAATAATAACACGCACCACAGAAACACGTGGGTTAGTGAAGCTTGCGTATGTGTTTTACTAATGCTATTAACATGGATAAAGGACTAAAACAGCTTTAACGGGAAATCTTTACCGCGCATGCGTCAGCTGCATCTACGCAGTATGACGGAATAAGGCTTGGAGGGAAATTCTTGCGCATGAGCAGAAAGCACTAAAATGGCGTCTCAAAGACCCACATGCATGACACCTGCTTAGTCGGGATGAAAGCAAGCTATTTTACTAATGCTAATGCGGGAAAGTATTAATAAGTAAAAGGGATTAGAGTAGAGATGGGTGGTATACAGTGTGATCATTTATTTGTGAAATGAATATTTGTTCTTTTGACTTTATTATTAGTGCACATTTGGGCCTTTCACGTTTATCCGAATTGAGCCGACTGATTCAAGTCTGCGCATGCCTACATGGGCGTTATCCCGGAAGGATAACCGAGCTTTTGAATGCAGTCCAAGGACGAGAATGATGTGCCCTGAGAACGGAGGGTGAAGAGTTCAACTATGAAGATTTTATTCATGCTTTTTTATAATTTGTTGCAAATAAAGTTTGGACATGTATGGGAATGAAGGAAATGAATAAAGTTTAAGGGGATATTTTTTTTTCGAACAATGGATTGATAGAATAAAAGTAATATGTAAGCATGGTGTGATGATCATCCCCCTTGCCTGACCAATTAGATTTTGTATTTTTACGATATTGAAACTTTAGTGGGTGGTACATGATGAACGAAAGGTATAATTGAGGTAGCTTTAGTTAGTTAGTTAGTCGTGAGCTCGGGATGCTGTCAGTGCTGTGGGTGGTGCTGATGCTGGGAGAGACGCTGTGAGATGCTGATGAAGAAACCAAATGCAGAACTTTCTATCCTAATTTAATTGGCTTAGATAAGAAGATCGCGGAAGAATCTCGAGGAGGAAGAGAGTGTCAGAGAGGGTTGCGACGCAGTCGTCGGTATTTAGAGAGGTCAACTATCCTGTCCTGAATCCTGTCCTGAAGCCTTTGTCTCCTGATCTATCCCAGGGGACCCTTATCAGCCTTTTGGCCAGGGGGCTTGGTCTTCACACCATCCTTGGTAATTATAATTTCATGTCGATTTGTAGATGTTCTTTTCTCTCTGTCCTCTCCTTTCTGCGCATTTGTCATTGAATGAGTCCGAAATATATGTTTGATACTTAATCGATTGAATTACTTTTTCCTAGATGATGGTGAATGCACTGTAATTTTGAGACGTTTCACATGCATTTAATTTAGATAAAGATTTTAAAACTTTCCGAGTCTGTGATTATTTACTTTAATTAAAGAATAGTTGAGGGTTATGTTCATTATCACCATCAATTAGTTCAACTAATGGTCCATCGACCAGAGGAAAGAACTTTTTGATCAGTGAAAGGTTAGTTAGGAATGTTTAATAACTAATCTTGAGAAATATGAAATTATAAACTAAACCCCAGCGGTCTACTCGATTTTGTGAATTTATGGGCCCAGGTGAGTATATGGTAGTGGAGTATCTGTTGTTAATATACCACTGGATCACCTTAACCTCGGTCTTAGATGGGTTGCTTCCTGGATGGAAAGTAACTCGCTCAAACTCAACAGTGATAAAACCGAGTTTATGGTTTTAGGTAGGAACCCACAGCTTTGGGGCCCAGAACATTGGCCAGAGTCTCTGGGGGCTCTTCCAACTTTATCTCCCAAGGTTAGAAGCCTGGGATTTTGGTTAGATGAGACTCTATCTATGCGTCCCAAAGTGGCCAAAGTGGCATCCACCTGAATCACCGTGATGAGGTGGGTGAGGAAAATTATTTGGATCATTCCTCACTCAGCACAAAGAACACTGATTCAGGCCCCGATACTCTCAAGTGTGAATTACGGCAATGTTCTCTACCTGGGAGCTGACAGGGCCTGCATTTGCTGCCTGCAGGTTGTGCAGGATTCAGCTGCAAGACCCTGTGAGCGTCTTCCGAGATACGCCCTGCTTCTCCTATGCTTTGTGAGCTGCCCTGGCTGCCAATTGAAAAGAGAGTGCAATTTAAAACTCTATGCTTTATGTTTAAATCTAGAGCTGGACTCGGCCCTCGCTATATACAGGACCTAGTCTCTCCCTATCAACCCAGCTGGAGACTGAGACCGGAGAATCAGGCTCTATGCTGCGTGCCTAAAATTCATCTGGCTTGCACAGGGGGACGTTCGTTCGCATACCTAGGTCCTAAACTTTGGAATGCCCTACAGCAATCCTTAAGATGCTGCACCTCTCTGCTGCTATTTCGGAAACATCTTAAAACTTGGCTATTCTAATTCTTTTCTCTTAGAGCCCTACAGCATCTTTACCTATGCTTAGCGCTGCGGAATCCCCTGGGTAGACATGCACTTTATAAGTTGAAATAATAATAAGAGAGGGACTGTGAAGACTTTGCTGCTCAAACACACACAACACAACAAAACAATATGATTAATTGCAGCATAAAAAGATCTGAAGGAGATCTTTTTGAAGAGGCGAAAATAAAAGGAGGGGACACAAAGAGTTGAACAGTCATATTTAAATACACAGCCAATAGTTTAAGGGAAAGATAAGTGAGAATTGCACTACTTAAAAGGCTCCTCTGATTCTGATATCAATGATTCAAACACTGCCTTCACATTATCCAGGCCTGGATGTCCAGCACCTACTTGAAGCTTAGCCCAACCAAGGCAGAGTTCCTGTTATTTGCCAAGAACAAAAAACAAGACACAATCCAAATCAGGCTCAATGGCAAACCTTGAAGGCTTTAAACCCTAATTTTCACTGAATGCCAAGTCAATTGGGTTGATTCCGGACACCAACTTCACCCTCAAGGAACACATTACCAAAAAAAAGCCAGGCATTATCTCTCTCTTCTAAAGAAACTCTAATAGTTTCTTCCGGATCTGCTGTTCAAGCCCTCGTACTCTTACATATGGATGTTAGTAATGCTCTACTCCATGTACTCCGTGACTGCACATTTTAAGGCATCATACACACCGCAGCATGGGTCATCCAGGGCATGAGGAAATATGATCATATCACCCTCATCATGATGTAACTCAGTTGGCTCCCATTGTGAGCCTGTACATCTTCAAAACCAGCTGCATCATTCACATGACCAGCATTATTGCTTTTATTGTAGACAAGCTCACCATCTCTGGTGATTTCCGGCACACCACTGTTAATGTTAATGTTAATAAGGCTTGTAAAGCGCACTGCTACCCTAGGGTGTTCTGGCGCTAGGAGTTGCCAACTTGGTTGCTGAATGAGAGAAGGATTCAGGGGAAAAGCCACTGCCTGGACAACATCAGTCTGCAGACTAAGAAGTGTTTAAAAATAAAAAAATAGGCCACTTGGTATCTGTAATGACATCCTGCATCCATCGAGAGCCACAGCACTGCTTCAATTTAGGAAAGATTAGAAGGCTCACCTCTTTAAATAATACAACATTACAATGCATTAACCATCCACAACCAAGCTTACTCACCTCTTACTCATTCAGTATATGCTTGTCTTTTACCGTGCACAGTGCTTTGCTGCCTTTTGACTAGGTTTGCACTATATAAATACAATCTACATACGTACATATGTACATTCATACACACATTGAAAAAGAGGTAAGGGATGATGAGAAAGAAAGTTTGTTAGCAGCCTTCACCAGTAAACAGTAAGAGACCACACATTTTCAGAAAGGCAGAGAAAAAGACAGGAAGAAATGAAAACAGGTATAGACATAGTTAGTATTCCTGACATTTACTAATTGCCTCATTACTAACTTATAGTCCTTTTTATACCAACTTGTACTCTTCGCTGTCACTGTCCATACAGTATGAAGTTGGGCCAACATGTTTGAAAGCAGGAAACAATGCTAGCTTTTCAAAATGTACAAACATATTTGAGTCCCTCCCCTTGTCATGACATGAGGACATAAATACCTAACCTGTGACCAGGAAGTCCTGTTTGTGATAAACATACAGTGCTGCAAAGGCTGGAGACAGACCAGGCGGGTGAGAGGGAATCTCGTACTTTGATCAGAATTAGTAGGTGTCCATGTAGAGAGCGATACCAGCACTGTCTTTATAGTAGGAGGATATACTAAGCAGTGGCAGTACTCCATCTGCAAAGGCATAAAGATACACCAGCATGTCTGACTGAGAGTTGTAACATGCTGATGTAGCTGCAATCGCTGTGCTGTGTTTATTCACCTACGTTCTCCACCCTCCCTAACCCAGTCCTTCCTCCCTTTCGTGTGTGTGCGCATGTCCCCCCTCACTGTTAAATTTAAAATGTTGGGAACAACGTTAATGGGCACCGGGAGATTGTATTGCTATCAAGCACCTGTGAGGAATCCTTTTTGAATAAACATTTTCAAATATTTCGCGTTACTTTATTATGACATACATGAAATTGGCGATGATTACGGGATCTCTACATAATCGCTGCTACCCACAATGGGATATTCAGACTTATTGATGGACAAAGATATTCTGGCGCCATGCTTGAGTCAGGAAGCTTCGCACCATCACATCCTTTAACTACTCACTGCTCCTCAAACACTACTCTCCTCAAGGTGTTCTAGTGGTGGATGGAGGGTTTGGAACTGCTTCCTGATTAACACTGGTTGTCCTTGTCTCTTCCTGCCCTGCTTTGACTGTGTTCCCAAATACAGCCGCCCCTGGGGGGAGTTACCATATGGTATGGTGAGTGGAGATGTTCATGCCCATGATACCAAAGGAAGGCTTTATTCAATTTGACCACCATGTTGAGTCATTTCTTTGATATAAATGATGTTTACATCATTTATATATCATCCATCTATTTTTCACTGTGCATTGACTTTCACTGTTCTCCTCAAGCTGATTTTACTAAAGTGTATCCCTGGTGTAACTTAGGGCCTGATTACGATGGTGGTGAGACTGCCACCGACAGCCTGTCGGTGGCGGTCTCACCGCCATTGTTAGCAGGTTTCTCGCCCTCCATATTACAATGGCGGGCAGCTTTCTGGCAGTCGGAAAGACCAATTGCCATGGTTCTGACGGGCTCAAGGAGCCCGTCGGACCGTAGGAGGGGACTCATAACCCTAAAACGGTGGCAGCGCCTACCAGGCACCACCGTAGGGATTATGATGTCCCTTTCTGCCTGCCTTTTTCATGGTGGGTAGCCCGCCATAAAAAGGCAGGCAGAAAGGGAGTTTGGGGGCCTGTGGCGGGCCCCCCTTACCCTCTGGCTCAGACACAGGACCTGGGGGGCACCCTCTACAAACCCCTGCACCATGTGGCAGGCACCGCATGGTGCCTGCCACATAGTGCAGGGATATTGAAAGTGACCCCTTTTTGCATTACGGCGGGTGCTGCAGCCAGCATCGTAATCAGCCCCCAAGTTATTAAGCTGTTGGAGGATACGAAATGACAGGAGTAATGAATTTGGTGGCTATGCCCTCTACATTCTTGGAAATACCAGGTCTACCTGCTGAAAAGTGGACCCAAAGGATTAGACGTTTTGAAAAAAGCATCTAGAGGCAATCAACTTGACTAATCATAATCCAGCCAGGAAACAAGCCATGTTCGACAACTGTTTGGGGGTGGGAGGTGGGATGCTTTTATAGAAGTAAAGAGTAGAATTAAAAAAACAAGCTTTGCTACAACTTTGAGTGTGTTAATGGAAAGATATTTTATTTATTTATTTATTCAGAAAGTTTTATGTAGCGCGAATATGACCCTTGCGGGTATCAGAGCGCTTTACAATGATCAAGGAGAAATGTATAACAATAACAACAACATCATCGAGCAGGGACAAGGTGTGGGCATCTCTCCTACAGAGCAGACCACAGGGTCCAGGTGGACAGCAACCATTACAACAGAGTGAGAATATAGTTTGCGAGAAGTGAGCATGCGTGCAGGCAAGGGATAGATCAAGTTCTGGAGAAAAGTTCATGCATTTATCGGCATAGAATTGTTCATCAGTATCCTTGTGACTTCCTTCTTGAATGAGGCAATTGAGCAATTAATTCTGATTTCAAGGGGAAGGGCGTTGCAGATTTTCGGGGCCATCCCTGAGAAGGTTCAGTTATAGGTTTTATTTTTATAAAATTTTGGTGGTTTCAGCAGAAGGGAACTAGTGCTTCAAGATACTCTGAGGCCACCAGACAGCTCTAGTAGTTTTTGGTACCTTGGAATGTTGAAATGCTCTTCTAGCCACTTATAGCTCCCCCATGATCCAAATTTTTTTTAACTACTCTATACAAACGGGAATTATCCCTATAGCATGGAAGGAAGCATGTGTACGGCCCATATTAAAAAAAGCCACTTTGGACCCTCAAGCACTCAGCAACTATCATCCAATCTCCTTGCTACCTCTTTTGGGTAAGCAATTGGAAGGCCTAATAAATAGGCAGTTGGGGTCTTATCTTGAAACAAATAGTATCCTGGATCCCTCACAATCGGGGTTCCGCCCAGGTTTTAGCACAGAGACTGCACTCCTGGCCGTGACTGACTCACTTAGACAGGGGATGGATGCAGGAAGCCTGGTAGTACTGATATTATTGGATCTGTCCGCGGCCTTCGACACCATCTCACACCTAAGGCTCATGAACAGACTGTAGGCCAGCGGCATCCAGGGAACAGCACTAAAATGGCTGCAGAATTTTCTGTCAGACAGACAGCAGACGATCATCTTAGGCCCATACTCTTCAGGCAAAATGCAGTTGGACAAGGGTGTTCCTCAGGGATCGTGCCTAAGCCCGACGCTGTTTAATATATATATGGCTCCGCTGGCAAAGATCGCAGAGCAATTTGACTTTGAGATCATTTCATACGCTGACGACACCCAGCTTATGTTTACCATCAGCCCAGATTTAGAATCAGAGAAAAAGCGCTTCTCGGCCGGAATGATAGCAATCTCCAACTGGATGACCGAGAACTGTCTCCAGCTCAATCCAGAAAAAACTGAGATTATGCTACTTGGGAAAGCCCCAGCCATCTGGTCGGATGACTGGTGGCCCCATCAATTGGGTGCCATCCCCGTGCCCAAAACAAAAGGTAAAAAACCTAGGAATAAAATTTGATCAAGCCCTAACAATGAAAGACCATATTACTGCCACCACAAGCTCCTGCTATTACAATATGCGTCTCTTGCGCAGAATATTTCTCCTCCTCCCCACAAACGCCCATAGAACCCTGGTCCAGGCTATGGTGATTAGTAGACTGGACTATGGGAATGCCTTGCCGGCTGAAGTAGGTGATACCCTGCTCACGAAGCTACAGGTGTCCAGAACACTGCGGCAAGACTGATTCTGAACCGCCTGGTGGGCACTCCCTCTGCGCGTCTGCTGAGGGAATTGCACTGGCTTCCGGTGAAGAAGCGTTCCCATTTCAAAATCTTCTGCCTCACGTATAACGCACCGGGGCAAGGCTTTCTCATATCTTGCCCCACGGTACTGGAACAAACTACCTATAGTACTCCAAGAGACCTCCACATACAGTAAATTTAGGAAACAATTAAAAGCCTATCTATTCTAAACTTCTGGTCTGCTTATCTGGTCAGGATCCGCAACAGCGCCGAGATGCCCCTGGGTGAGACGTGCGCTATAACAAGTAACGCTAACACAACATAACATAACATAACATATGTGTCATGCAGACAATTTTCAAATGAATCCTTGCCTCATATGGAAGCCACTGATTTAAGGTCAAGAGTGATGTGATTGTTCATTTTTGATCCTGTAATGAGTCTAGCAGCAGAGTTAAGAGAGGCCCTTACTGGTACAAGCTTAGCTCTGGGTAGGCCACAAAGGGTTGCACTCCCATAGTCCGACCTGGGAATCACTAGAGCTTGAACAGCAATCTTGAGGTCATCCCAGGGAAGGAATGGTTTTATTTTTCTTAAGATGCTTCTTTGGTGGCAGAGCTGATGTGCTCCTTCATGTTCAGATTCTTCTCCAGCGTTACTCCCAGAAAACTTGTTGACTCTGTAATGTGTGGGACAAAATTCACTGCTGTTAGTTGTCTCATCCATTCTGCAATGTCCAGAGAACCTTTGTGTGGGGCAATTAGAGGGAATTCTGTTTTGAAAACGATTAGTTTGAGGTGCTTACCAGTCAGCCAGTTTTGTGGTTTTTGTAGGGTTGAGTTTAGAGACCTAATATCTTCGGGGGAAGAGATTTTTAAGTACAGTTGGGTGTCATCTGCGTACATGTGATAGTAGATGTTAGATGAATTCAACAAATCGGTTAGAGGTTCAATGTATAAACTGAAGACAGTGTGTGAGAGCGCAGATCCCTGAGGGTCCCCTAGCGTGACCTGTAAAGGGTTGGATAAGGACATATTGACCTTGATTCTTGGAGTTCGGTTCTGTGGAAAATAGGCAAACCAGTTGAGAACAGTCCTCGATAGTACCATCCTACGCAGTTGCAACCCCTAGCCAGCCCCTTGCTACCCTTGGCACTGCCTTTGTGATCCCTGACCTCAGAGGTTGCAAAATCAGTGCCAAAAACATAGGGGTGTCTTGCATTATCAGAGTCAGGCTCTAACCTCGTTTTCTGCTCATTTTTATTACACTAATAGTGAATAATAGTTTATTATTCACTTTTTAGTGTAATAAAACGTGGAGTATTAAGATCTGGACCTTCACTGGCATCTTAGATAAGAAAAATAAAATGGTTTTAATGTATGTTGTGTGCGTGCATGTGGGTGAGAGAGCGTGTATATGTTTGAGCGTGTATGTTTGTATAGGAGATGGTGGATGTGTGTGTAAAAATGAGCGAGTAAGTATAAGTGAGTGAGAGTAAAAGGGAATAATAGAGAGTGCGAATAAGTGATTCATGGTGAGAGTGAGTGCGCGAGAGTAGGTGAAAATGAATGAGTGCAAGTCAGTGTTAATGATAGAGTGAGTATGAATACGTGAATGTAAGTGAGCATGTGTTGTTATGCTTGCAGATCTGCTGTTGGACCTGGCATTGTTCTTGGCTTATACAAGCATCCTTGACAAAATGATGGCACTGGAATACTAGAGGCAATACTTGCATATGGTATACTCTCGGCAAAATGCTACTGCTGGCACTCAGTAGGTAAACCTTGGCATGGAGAACCCATGGAATATTGCTAGCACTGGCCTCCTGGAGGAAATTCTTGGCATAGTTGGTACCTGTGGCAAATTGCTTGTGATGGCGCATTGGAGGAAATTCTTGCCATATGGGAAGACAATTGTGGCAAGGTCCTGGGGCCATCCATGGCAAAATGTGGCCCTTGACATATTAGACATAACGTTTGACACAAGGGACCTCCATAGTGCAAGAGAATCAGTATTAGGAAAATTCTGTCACTGGCATATTGTATGTAATGTTTGGGTAAAAGGGCCACCATGGCAAAATGCTGGTCTCAGCAATGGATGTAATTTGTGACATAAAAGGGCACCCATAGGACATTTTGAAAACATAATTTGGTGAACTCATGTGGACTGTCAGATTTCTGTAGCTTGGCACACCATGAAAGGACTTGAATATTTAGTGAGTATTTTTTAGTGCCTATGGCTTTTTAGCAAATTTAGTGAAAATTGTGCATTAAAATGCACTAATACAGCCCATTTCTTTCCACATTTTCTCAGGGAAGAGAATCCCTCACCCTTTGTTCTCTCCTAGAAGAATATATAATGTTATTTATGCAATTATGTAACTTCAGCAATGTTAATTATTATGATGTCATCAGGATTAAGGTTATGTGACATCACTTCTTGGGATGATGTGGGGTTCAAAGGTCACATGATGTCACTCCCTGTGGCATCATTAAGGTCAAAGGGTATATGATGTCACTTCCACTACCCCTGGTATTTTGGTGAATTGACGTCCATGTGTGATAGAGGTGATTAGTGCGTCATAATGATTGTCTCCAGTTGTGATAAAGAGAAATAAAAATGGCTTGATCCATTTATGTACAACTCTTCGCCAACCACTACCATTAATAGATGAGATGGTAATGACATTGAATCAAGCTAAAATCTTACAATCATGGACTTCAGTGAGGCCTTTCACCAGATATAACTGGACCAAAAATCCAAGAAATAAATTGTATTTGTCATTCCTGAAGGAACATTCCAGTTTTGCAGAATACCTTCTGGATTATGTTCAGCTTCTGCTGTCTTTCAACTTGTCATAAATCAGCTGTTTGCTAGCATGCATGGCGTAAGAGCCTTTCAGAATGATGTGTGGATTTATAATTAAACTGTTGATGAACAATTAACATAGTTTTCCTATAGTTAACTCAACATATATGTACCTTGATGATATATTTCTTCATGGAACGTAGATGTGGAGTTAAGAATAGTAAATCTTATACTTACCTATTTACAATTATCTTCTCAATATTTTGGTCCTCGATATTTTTGACACGATATTCTGTGCACACAATAGTTTTAGCACTGATTATCCATCAGATAACCCTTCATTACAGTCATTTGATAAAACATTACAATGCATTTTGATGACTGATGTAAACCAGATAGGATTTGGAGATGTAATCAGTTAAAAACAGTTAAGGGTGAATATACTTTTGCTTTCTCCTTGCTTAAATTATGAGGCCCAGAAAGCAAGTACTCAGCAATCGAAATTGAGTTACTGACCTATGTATGGATGGTAAACACATTTAGGGGTTTCCTGTGAAGAAAGAGTTTGTAATCAGAACTGACCATAAACCTCTAGTTAACATCTTAGAGGGTGGCGGGTCAGGTAAAACGTGACTCAGAATAACAATATTGGCATGTAAACTTCAAGAATATCAATTCATAATTAAACATATTTTAGGGAGAATTAATGTCTTTGCGATTATCTGTCACGAGCCCATTGTGATGAAGACCAAGATGGGGATTGTAAGAAATTGGGGTACTGGTTGGGAGGGGGGGTGAAACCATTCTCATGGAGCAACTGCAGTTCTTCTCAGGGTGAAGTGACAGGAAACTCTAAATTAACCTATGCTCAACCCTTGGAAAGGAGCAGCCAGGCTTAACTCAGAGGCAATGTCTAAAGTATTTGAGCCACCCTTGAAACAGTAACACAGTGAAAACAAACCATAAAAGAATGCCACACCAGTTTAGAATAATTGAGTAATGTTTAATAACTACAAGACCAAATGACAAAAATAAATTCCAATCAGTAGAACCGGAGATATGAAGTTTTTAAGATTTTAGTACAAATAGTGCCTAAAGGCAAAAAGCACTAACTGTGGGAATCTGGTTGTGCCAGACTGGTACAAAGTGACAGGTTCAGACCGACCATAATGGAACATGGGCCAGTTACAGGGACTCAGTTAGGCCTGCTGAACAGAGTACCTTAAATCCTGGTTTGTGGAGCACTGCAAAGTTCTGCACCTAGCTGGCATCCTGCAGCCGAGGCGATGCTTCGATTCAGAGGTGATGCAGAGCTGCCATGCGAGGTCCTGCGTTGTCGTCGAGGATTCTGTCAACGAAGGCTTGAGATGGCGAAGTTCATCGTCAAGGATGTGTTGCACAGTCAAGGCGAGGCATCGGTTCCGAGGAGCTGCGAGGCTGTGGTGTGAGAACCTGCATTGTTTTCGGGGCTGCTATCAATGAGAGATGTGAGGGCCTGCATCAGGAAAGCTTTGCACAGGCGGCAGTTCCCATGTGACTGTGGGGTTGATGTGGAGTCCTTAACATCAGGAAAACCCACCCAGCAGAAGAGCTGCATAAGTTCTGAAGGCGATGCATTGAAGAGGAAGGGTGATGTGCCTGTTCAGCTGGAAATGCGCTGCACAGAGGAGGAGATGCATCGGTTCTTCTGGATCCACAGAACGGCTGGCAGAGCACCTTCAGGCCCACTTCCAAGGGTCCAGGACTAAGATGGCACCACTTGATGAGGTAAAACTCACAGATGCCAGAATCCAGGTGCTGGGTTCAAGGTTATTGGAGCCTTCTGTCCCTGAGGCTCTAGTCAGGAGGCCAGCCAACTAGCCCTTGGAGTCACTTTGGGGTCCTGGGTTCAGTTCAGTAGAGTGGCACTCTTTCAACGGCACAGCAGTTCTTCATCCTGGCAGAGTATCTACAGGTCCAGAAGTGTACAGAAGAGATGGTTTTTGCGGTCTAATATTCACTCCTGGTGCCCTTCCTCTGGAAGGTGGGAGACGTTTATTGAGATTTCTGTCAAGCACTGACCTGTTTGTCCCACGGAGACACCACGGCATCCCAGGTTGTTAGTTCCCAATTCCATCAGGATGCCCGAGCCCTATTCACGGTGGAACGTTTCTAGTGCTGGGACAGTCCGGGGGGAAAGGGGATGGGATGAGAGAGAGAGAGATGTCTTTGTTGCACGGCCCAGTCCTGTGGATAGCATTGGCGTTGAATGGGACATCGTCGGAGTTGGATGCTCACCAGACAGTTGCAACAGGCTTGAATTTCCTAAAAGAAGATCAGTTGGTTATTACCTTGGCCTAACTACGTTTTCCCTCTCAGCTACCCCTATTCAAACAGCTATACCTGTGTTTGTCCACTTTCCCACCTCTGTGGCTCCCTTCTCTACCAGGATGTGTGCGGCTAACTTGTGAACCCTGGACGTAAGGAGGAAGTGGTTAGTAGAAACGCAGTATTAGGTTTGGACTGTTTTAATCCCCTTTGACCCTTGCACCTATCTATTGTAAACCCAGCTGCAGATCCTCCAGCCTTTTTACTGGACGAGAAATCTGGTCTTATCCCACTGTACCCGGTATTGTATTATAGTGGCAGATACATACGAGAACTCAAGAAACTATCCATATACACATATAACTGTCCATAAAATACATGTCACAGTTCAGGTGATTGACTGATGTATACACAGGATAATGTTGACAACATGTGGTAGTTTACATCATCGATCAATGCAATATTCATAGATTAGCAGAACAACACAGAGAACAATATTAGCACTCCAGGGTTACCATATGGTCACATATGACATAACATCACACTAAGAACAAGTACATTGCAAGTAATATTTTATGCGGCAGGACTTTTCATATTATAGTCAATACATGACAATTAGTGCTACTCCTTATGCGTGACAGGAACAAGTTATGGACACTGTTATCAGCACAGTGTAGACGCTGTTACCTCACAGCGTATGCAGCATTTGGGCTTGATATACTCCTCTCAAATCTGTCTCCAAAATCATAGCAGCTGGTGCCTATTTAGAGCGGTTCTCAAAAACACAAATCCTTAATCCGATCTTAAAACCTAAGCGTTTCCAAGGAAGTTCAAATCAGTTTATTAGGGGCCCTGAATAGCGCAGAGCTGCACATGCTTTACCACCCAGTTGTTCTCTTCTTCTCGTGGAATGAAGATTCTTCGGAGAAGTCTGAAAATGCGGCTGACGTCTTCAAACTATTTGTGGTCCTCGTCTGGGCCGCTACCGTGAGGAAGTCTTCATTGTGCAGCAAGCAAGAGTGCCAGGGCTGACATTTCTTTTATAGCCACTGCTGTCAGCCACACCCCTCCCCTAACTTTGGAACATGCTGGAAACCTTCAAACTCTCTAGGACCAGAGGAAAACCCCTTGCTGGAAAATCCCTACAAGCTTCAAGGTGCTATCAAGGATTGGCAGAGGCAAATTGAAACATACTCAGTAAATACAATATGGCAAAGTGCCAGAATACATGTGTAAGACATCTACAAGTTTTCCTAGTCATAAACGGTGGGGCACCTTAATGTTTTTGATTGTGTTAGCGTCGCCTCTGTGGCGCGCATTCTAGGGCCCGCCCCCACTGTGGTACGATGTGGGAAACTACATTTTCCTGTTGCTAAATGGTGGCTGCGGTGTCCTGTAAATGTACATTAAGCACTGCAATATGTTTTCTTTGTATTTTCCTTTCATTGTTCATTTTCCTTTATATGTTCTCCTTTTTCCCTGCTGGATGTAACTATAGGGGACTACATATCCCAGAATCCCCACACAGCAGTCACTTTGGGTGTGGTTGCCTATGGGTGTGGTCATATCCCAGAATCCCCACACAGCAGTCACTTTGGGTGTGGTTGCCTATGGGTGTGGGCTGCCTATAAAAGGAGCCACACCCATTGGGCGTGGCTCACTATTCTGGATCGTGTGTGGAAGCAGCCTCTCTTTCTTCTGCTGACTCGTGAGTTCATTCCAATTTACTTTGAGCCTGCAGGTAAGCCTCTGTTGTTTGAAGGCAACAGAGTAACTTCATTTCCTTTTTGGGATTCGGTGCGCTTTGGAGCTCATTTGCTGCATTCAGTGTTTGGCAGCACACTATCGTGCGCTTTGGGGCTCATTTTGCATACTACATTTTGGCAAGCATACAACAGTGCGCTCAGGAGTTTATTTTGACTATTGTATGATTACACTCACACTTTTGATTGCGCGTATTGGAATTCATTAAAACATTGTGTTGTCGAGCATTAGGTCCAGCAATTACGATTTAGAGCTCTGGCTCATTTTTGCATATTGAGTTGGTGAACATAGGGACTATGCGGGAGGAGGGAGGCAGAAAACCCTACTAGGCACCAGGGATTTATTGCTTTTGCAAGGGGGGCACATTTCTGTCTGCTGTTTTCTGCCCCACCTGGGGGACAGATCAGCCTGGCAGACAACCTCACCCGATCCCTTGGGCAAGATGACCCCCCATTTTTCTCAGCCCTATTTGAAGGCCCATCTGGCAGATTGGCCATTTGGGTAGTGACCTAGCGTGTTATAATGTTAATTGTTTTATTTCTTGTGAATTGCAATTGTAATGCTTTATTTCTCCCTTTTTGTTCTAGTTCAAGGCTTTTGCTCTTTAGACTGTTCCAGGTTGCGGTTTCGTTACTGGTGGTTCTGCTGTTTGTGTAGTTGCATGTGTTTGGTAAGAGACTTTTTTTGTACAATGTAAATGAGTTTCATTTCTCTGCATGAATGTGTTTTTGCAAATGGTGTAATAATAGCAGTATGTTTGGCTTCTGTTTTTGAGTGTCAAAAACGTTTTGCATTTGTGCTCGATGTGTATTTTGTTGTCTTGTGAGTAATTGGTTTTGTGTTTTTTCTTTCTAGTGGGATATCGTTGGTTATTGCTGTCTCTCTGCAGAGTAGGTGCTGGTGAGTGTAGCTGTCTCTTGCAAGTGAAGCGTATAGTTTTTGAGTATATAGATCTTTGTGATAAAGGCACACTTTTTTTACTTACTTATTTTGCACAGTGTTGGTTGTTGTTAACTTGTTTGTGCAGTCCCCTTTCTTAGTAAGGATAATGGCTAGCCGCAGGATTACTGCTCAGCAGGTTGTTGGTATGCTTTTTGAGTCTTCCTCTGACCATGGAGACTGACTCTGCATCTGAGGCAGAGGAGGGAGTGGAAGATTCAGGCAGTGAGTTTTCTCTCCAAATGGAATCATCGGATGATGAAGCTACTCTCAGTGCGGATGAAGCTACTCTTAGGGGCCGATTCCGATTCGGGCCGAAATTCTCTCCGACCGAGCCGGACCCGGAGAGAATTCCGACCGAATCGGACCCTAGCAGTCCGACCGAACCAGTACGATGCGTTCGCATGCCATCGGACTCGATTCGGTCGGACTCCCATTGAAGTCAATGGGAGCCTGGCGTACGACGCGTACGCGGGCTCCCATTGACTCAATGGGTGCGAGGCGGTCAAGGGCACCCCCTACAGCGGGTATGCGTCCATGCGCATTGCGGCGTACATGTACAGGGGGATCCGACGCGGACCCCCAAAGTCTGGCTCCGACAGCTTTTTCGAGCCGGACGGCGCGAGTCGATCGGACTGCTCGCGGCACGCATCGTACTTACCCGGCCAGGAAACGTCTCCATAGCGCGGTGCGAGTCGTGTCCATGCGAGTCGGTCGGAGCGTGTTGAAGCCGCGTTCGAGTCGGTCGGAG
This sequence comes from Calotriton arnoldi, assembly GCA_963921515.1. Classification (NCBI taxonomy): domain Eukaryota; kingdom Metazoa; phylum Chordata; class Amphibia; order Caudata; family Salamandridae; genus Calotriton; species Calotriton arnoldi. The sequence continues at coordinate 2,938,257 of CAWUFW010001037.1, read as the reverse complement.
ATTTCGCGGGTGCCTGCATCGTACTCGCTCGGCCGGACCCGCGTACGATTCGGTCGGGAAACAGGGCTCCGAATCGGATCCGGTAAATCCGAATCCGATTCGGAGCACTACCGGCCGAGATCGGAATCGGCCCCTACGTGCGGATGAAGTGCCTGTTTTAGAGGAGGACATTGATGTGCCGATAGTGCAGCAAGAGGCATCTGGGCTGCAGCCTGGGGCTGCAAGGCTTCCCGTTGGAAGTGCTGACCTCTGGGTTGCCTCAGGCATGGTGGGGCCGGCATTGCCAGGCTTTACTGGTGTTCCAGGGTGTAGAGTGAATACTGAAAACTTTTTGACAATACATTTTTTTCAGTTGTTTATGGACGATGTATTTTTGGCAGAGATTGTTGAGCAGACTAATTTGTATGCCGAACAGTTTTTGAGGGACAACAGTGCCAGCCTTAAGAACCACTCTAGAGCTACCCGGTGGACTCCCATAAATCTGGAAGAGATGAAGAAGTTCTTGGGTTTAACTTTTTTGATGGGCTTGCTAAGGAAGCCATCAATGTCTTCATATTGGTCTACTAGTCCCTTGAAGGCAACAGCTATATTTCCAGCAGTCATGAGTCGTGATAGGTATTTGCTTCTGCTTCGGATGCTGCATTTTGTCGATAATGGTTTAGCGTTGCCACGAGATCACCCTGATTGTGACCGTCTTTTTAAGATTCAGCCTGTCATTGATCACTTTGTAGATTGATTTTCTGAGATCTATGCTCTAGGGAAAGAAATAGCAGTGGATGAGTCTTTGGTCTTGTTCAAGGGCCGCTTGGTTTTTAGGCAATACATTCCTAGTAAGAGGGCACGCTATGGAATTAAGATGTATATGCTGTGTGCCAGTAGGACTGGATATGTCTCTAATTTCAGGGTGTACACCGGTAAGGAGTCCAGGATTAACCCCCCTGGTTGTCCGTCCACTTTTGGAGTGACTGAGAAAATTGTGTGGGAACTTGGTAGAGGACTTTTTAACAAAGGTCACCATTTATATGTAGATAACTTCTACAATGGTGTGCAGTTGTTCAGGGAATTGGCCAAAGTGGACACTGTTGCTTGTGACACAATCCGCTCTAACCGTAAAGGTTTCCCAAAAGAACTTGTTTGCCAAAAGCTTGTGTGGGGACAGTGCAGTGCGTTGCGAGGAACTTCTAGCTGTGAAGTTTTCAGACAGGAGAGATGTCTACATGCTGACTACCATCCATGATGAAAGCACTTCACCTGTGACTGTTTGGGGTCAGGTTGCTGAAGCGCGCAAACCTGTGTGCATTTTAGACTATAATAGGCACAAGGGTGGTGTTGATAGAGTAGATCAGAGGTTGGAACCTTACACTGCTCTTCGTAAGGCTTACATTTGGTATAAGAAGTTGGCTATCCATCTTTTCCACTTGGCAACCTTTAATGCTTTTGTTGTATTCAAGGATTCTTGTCCTGAGTCAAAGATGACTTTTGCTAAGTTTCAGGAGTCTGTAATAGGCAGCCTTGTTGTAGTGGAACAGGCAAGTGTTCCTAGAGTTGGAGTGGTGGAGGATGTGGCTAGATTGAAAGATCGCCACTTTCCTGATCACATTCCTCCCACACCCTCAAAAGACTTTCCCAGTAGGAGATGTAGAGTCTGTTGGCAAAGAGGTACGCAGAAGGAGCCTCGTATGTACTGCCCCGAGTGTCCTTCTAAGCCTGCACTGTGTGTGCCTGCTTGTTTTAGAATGTACCACACGCAAAATAATTTTTGGGAGCATCCATGAGTGGTAAAGTGAACTGCCTGGTCTATATTGTTTTATATTTTTTGTTCAGTTTCAAGGTTGGCATTTGTGCAATGTATTTAGTTTCAGATTTTGCATTAGTAGATTTGTATCTATTTGCAATTTGTTTGTCTTTTCTTTTTTATATAAAAAATCCTAAATCTGATGGTGGTGTGTGTAGGCTGGCGCTTGGCTGGTGGTGTGCGTGGACTGGCGCTTGGCTGGTGGTGTGCGTGGACTGGTGCTTTGCTGGCGGTGTGCGTGGACTGGTGCTTGGCTGGCGGTGAGCGTGGACTGGCGCTTGGCTGGTGGTGTGCGTGGACTGGCGCTTGGCTGGCAGTGTGCCTGGACTGGCGCTTGGCTGGTGGTGTGCGTGGACTGGTGCTTGGCTGGCAGTGTGCGTGGACGGGTGCTTGGCTGGCGGTGTGCGTGGACTGGCGCTTGGCTGGTGGTGTGCATGGACTGGCGCTTGGCTGGCGCTGTGCGTGGACTGGCGCTCGGTTGGCAGTGTGAGTGGACTGGCGCTTGGCTGGCGGTGTGCGTGGACTGGCGCTCGGCTGGCAGTGTGCGTGGACTGGCGCTTGGCTGGCGGTGTGTGAGTAGTGACTTGTTGCTGGTCACTACACACACTGCTAGCCAAACACCACTCCACGCAATCTGTGAGCTGGTGTGGTTGCTGTGTCAGGAATGTGGGCGTGTGAAAGTGATGGGCCCTTGAATGGCGCTGTCTGCTGGTGTGAGTGTTGTAATGTGCTGGGCCCGCGGCTGGCGGTGTGAATGGTTTTGTATGTGTCACACGTATGAAAGGTGTATGAATGTCCTGTAAAGAGGTTGGTGCCTTGTCGTGGCTTTACAGCTCACGAGCTGTGAGTCAGTGGTTCAGTTTCTCGTCCTTTCAATTATTAACAGTGCATTTCATTTTTGTGAAATGTCTGGTTAATACAACTGTATATACTGAACCATCACTCACCCTCGTGCCAAATCCAACCAGTATGTATGTGTGCTTGAGGAATAGGTGGTTGTGCAGAAATATTTGTCTTTTCTGTCTTCCTCAAGCAGGGTGTACCTAGTCCCTTTTTGTGAATGTTGTAATGTGTTGGTTTCGTGCCTGGTGGTGTGAATGGTCTTGTGTGTATCACGTATGAAAGGTGTGTGAATGGCCTGTAAAGCGGTTGGGGCCTTGACGTGCCTTTACAGCTCACGAGCTGCGAGTCACTGGTTCAGTTTTTTGTCCTTTCAATTATTGACAGTGCATTTAATTTTTGTGAAATCTCTTGTTAATAAATTTTATATGCTGAACCAACACTCGCCCTCGTGCCAAATCCAACCGGTATGTGTGTGTGCTTGAGGAATAGATGGCTGTGCAGTAAACTTTGTCTTTTTTGTCTCTCTGCCAAGGTGTACATTTCATCTAAGAAAAACCTACCAACTGTAGATATTGTCATAAACTAAACACCCATGGGAGTACATGGTGATGTTTCTCTTGTGGATCCCAACAAGTTATATTACCCACAATGTCCTGCAAACTTCAAAATGTGACTGTCACATAGTCCTTGCATTATTGTGCCAAAATTTTCACGCTGCATAAAGAAACAACAAATTTCCTAACCCCCAGCATTTCTCTAAGTATCCCAATAAAAATGGTACCTCACTTGTGTGGGTGGGCCAAGTACCCGCAGCAGGGAAGGGCCCAAAACCTATTGAGGCGACATCAAAATTACCTATCACAAACCAACCTGGTTTTGCAAGGGGGGTCCCATGAGTTTTTGGCCCCGGGCTCGGCGGCCATCTAGGGAAACCCACACATTTCTGAAAACTAGACACACGGGGGAGTCCAGCGAGGTATGGCTTGCGTGGGTCCCCCAACATTCTCCTAACCTCAAATTTCGCTGAAAAAATCACTTTTTTCTCAAATTTCTGTGTGGGAAAGTTCTGGAATCTGCGTGTATCCACAAATTTCCTCTCACCCAGCGTTCCCCCAGGTTTCCTGATAAAAATGGTACCTCACTTGTGTGGGTAGGCATAGTGGCTGCAACAGGAAATGGCCCAAATCGTATTGTGGAGACTTCAAAATTACCTTTAACAAAACTACCTGGTTTTGGGGGGGGGGGCACCTGGGGTTTTGGCCCCGGGCTCGGCGGCCATCTTGGGAAACTACCAAACCCAAACATTTCTGAAAATTAGACACGCGGGGGAGTCCAAGGAGGTATGGCTTGCATGGATCCCCCAATGTTTTCCTACCCAGAATGCCCTGCAAACCTCAAATTTAGTTGGAAAAACCACATTTTCCACATATTTTTGCGTGGAATCACCCTGCCGGCACAAATGTCCTACCCCAGTGCGTTCCCCTGAGTCTCCTGAGTAAAATGATACCTCACTTGTGTGGGTGGGGCAAAGGACTGTGACTAGGAAGAGCCCAAAACATAGTGATTAAGGGTATAGCACCGAGAATTCTAAGCACTACATTTTTTTTTTTAATACGGTTTTAGCCAATTCTGCATTGGACACCCACACAAGTGAGGTATCATTTTACTCGGGACACTAAGGAGAATGCTGTGGGGTAGGACATTTGTGCCGGCACGGTGATTCCACACAAAAATATGTGGGAAATGTGTTTTCAGCTAAATTTGAGGTTTGCAGGGCATTCTGGGTAGGAAAACGTTGGGGGATCCATGCAAGCCATACCTCATTGGACTCCCCCAGGTGTCTAGTTTTCAGAAATGTTTGGGTTTGGTAGTTTCCCAAGATGACCGCCGAGCCCAGGGCCAAAACCTAGGTGCCCCCCCCCAACACCAGGTTGTTTTGTTATCGGTAATTTTGAAGTCTCCACAGTACGATTTGGGCCATTTCCTGTTGCAGCCACTATGCCTACCCACACAAGTGAGGTACCATTTTTATCAGGAGACCTGGGGGAATGCTGGGTGGGAGGAAATTTGTGGATACACGCAGATTCCAGAACTTTTCCACACAGACATTTGAGAAAAAAGTGATTCTTTCAGCGAAATTTGAGGTTTGCAGGGGATTCTGGGTAGGAGAATGTTAGGGGACCCACACAAGCCATACCTCGCTGGACTCCCCCGGGTGTCTAGTTTTCAGAAATGTGTGGGTTTGGTAGGTTTCCTGTTAGACTTGGCACCATTGGCGTGGGTCTCCCTTCCATTTTTTTGCTGTTGCCTCTTATGTTTTGCTGGTTTTAGATGCTTTTGGGCACTGTGCCACTGCTGTTCAGTGCCACAGTGCAAGTGCTCCCTACTGTAAATTGATGTATGGATTAGTGACTCCATGATTGGATGATTGGTTTACTTGTCAGTCCCTAGTACAGTGCACTGAGTGTGCCCAGGGCTTGTAAATCCAATGCTGCTGGTGGGCTTGCAGCACTGGTTGTGCCAGCTTGTAAAATGTGTCTCAGGCCTTTCATTACAGAGCCTGTGTGCGGTCTGTGACTGCCATGTCGACTTGGCAAGTGCACCCACTTGCCAGTCCCTAAACCTTCCCTTATCTTCATATCAGACACCCCTAAGGTAGGCCCAAGGGCAGGGTGCATTGTAAGTATAAGGTAGGACATGCCCTGGTGTGTGTGGCATGTCCTAATAGTGAATTACAGCCATTTTCGTTTTTCACTATTGCAAGGCTACCTGTTCTCCATAGGCCAGAATGGGCAGTTTGATTATTACACCTTATAATCCGAACTGACCCAGGGAACATGGTAGAAAAACGAATTTAGTATGCCTGAACTCAGAATGATAAAATACATCTTTTAGTGAAGTTGGTTTTAACATTCTGTGTTTGAAAATACCACTTTTAGAAAGTGGGTATTTTCTTGCCTAAACTTCCAAGCCTGCCTCTGCTAGGTTGTGTATTCCTTGTCTGGAGATTGAGTGACAGGGGCTGGGGGTGGCTACAGGAGACAGGGTGAGTCAGCACAGGGCTGAATAGAAAGATCTGCATCCAGAGTGGAGGGAGGAGTTGCACCTGGGTCTGAATAGGGCTGTGCCTGCCTTCCACAATGCTGGCTCCACCTCCTGCCGGGCGTCTGATGGCTCTGCCCCTCACTCACAAAGGAAAGAAGGAGTCAGAAAAACAAAGTGCTCCAGGACTGACCAGAACTGGTTTTGGACTAGGCAGAGGCCTCTCTGCCTTCAGAGAACAAAGAGAAACTGTGTATAAAAAGGGGACCCAGACCCCTAGGAAATTAGATCACTTCTGGGAAATCAAGAAACCTGTTGCCAAGGAGAAGAACCGGAGAAGCTGAAGGAGGAGTACTGCCCCTGTGCTGTTTTGCTGATTGGGGTTGGCCTGCAGTGGTTGCTTTCTACCAAGGACAGGAGAAAAGACTTTGCTGTGCTTTGTCATCTTGAAGAAGAGAATCTCCAAGGGCTTGAACTAGAGCTTGCCTCCTGCCTGAAGTCTCAGGGATACAAGACTTCACCAACCAGCTCCCCCTGCATTCCCTTGCTGGGAATTGAAGTGCCTGCTGTTGTGCTGGGCCTTCTGAGAGACTGCGTGTCGCTGGGAGCTGGAAGCGCGACGCAACAACGAGAGCGTGTCGCCGCCGCAGCCGTGGTCATCACATCGCCAAGGAAGCGAGACGCCGCTGCCGCTGTCATCCTCGCATCGCCGAAGCGCGGCGCATCACCGGAGAAGCGGGACACTGCCACAGAGGTCATCGTCGCATCACCGGAGAAGCGCGTCGCAGGGCCTGTCGCGGCTCCAAAGATCATCGAGTCGCCGCACGGCCGTCGGGCGTGCACGCATCACACCAACGTTGTCACATCGCAACCAAGACGCCATTTTGTCGCATCGTACCGGAGAAGAGTATCGCATCGAGGTGCCATCTTGTCGCATCGCACCGGAAAGCAGTAAGAAACCGACGCATCACCTCCCCACACAGTAAGGAAGCGAGCATCAACTCCCTGCGCAGCAGTAAGGAACCGACGCATCCACTCCCCTGAGTGTAAGGAACCGACGCATCACCTTCCCTGCGACCCTTTTGTTTTCTTTGCGTTACGCATTCAAGGTACATTGAGAGTAAAGTGTCGCATTTACAACTTGAGAGAACTGAACTATTTTATAACCTTTTAAAGTCTATTTTTGAGTACAGTATTGTGGATTTTTGCTATTGGGTCTTGTGATAAGTCTATATAAAGATTACTTATTTTTACATAACAACCTGTGTGGTGTCCATCTGTAGTGTTTTCACTGTATTACTGTATGTGTTCCCAAATGCTTTACACACTGCCTCTGAGATAAGCCTGTCTGCTCGTGCCAAGCTACCAGGGGGTGAGCAGGGGTTATTTTAGGAGTGTATCCCCTTATCCTGACTAGAAGCAAGGGTCCCTATTTGGACAAAGGTGCAAACCATTGCCAACTAGAGACCCCCAGTTCTAACATTTCCCTAGATGGCTGCCGAGCCCGGGGCCAAAAACTCATGGGACCCCCCTTGCAAAACCAGGTTGGTTCGTGATAGGTAATTTTGATGTCGCCTCAATAGGTTTTGGGCCCTTGCCTGTCGCGGGTCCTTGACTCACCCACGCGAGTGAGGGAGACCTGGGGGAATGCTGGGTGGGAGGAAATTTGTGGATCCACGCATATTCCAGAACTTTCCCACACAGAAATTTGAGAAAAAAGTGATTTTTTTCAGCGAAATTTGAGGTTTGCAGGGGATTCTGGGTAGGAGAATGTTGAGGGACCTATGCAAGCCATACCTCGCTGGACTCCCCCGGGTATCTAGTTTTCAGAAATGTGTGGGTTTGGTAGGTTTTCCTAGATGGCCGCCGAGCCCAGGGCCAAAAAAAACATGGGACCCCCCTTGAAAAACCAGGTTGGTATGTGATAGGTAATTTTGATGTCGCCTCAATAGGTTTTGGGCCTTTGCCTGTCGCGGGTACTTGACCCACCCACGGAAGTGAGGTACCATTTTTCTCGGAAGACTTTGGGGAATGTGGGGTGGGTGGAATTTTGTGGATCCCCTGGGTGTCTAGTTTTCAAAAATGTATAGGTTTGCTAGGTTTCCCTAGGTGCCGGCAGAGCTAGGGTTCAAAAACTACAGCTAGGCACTTTGCAAAAAAAGGCTCAGTTTTCACTGTGAAAATGTGGTGTGTCCACGTTGCGTTTTGGGCCGTTTCCTGTCGCGGGCACTAGGCCTACCCACACATGTGAGGTACCATTTTTCTTGGAAGACTTTGGGGAACCCGGGGTGGGTGGAACTTTGTGGCTCCACGTAGATTCCAGAACTTTCCACCACAGAAATGTGAGGAAAATTTGTTTTTTTTCTCAAATTTTGAGGTTTACAAGGGATTCTGGGTAACAGAACCTGGTGAGAGCGAGTCAAGTCACCCCATCCTGGATTCCGCTGGGTGTCTAGTTTTCAAAAATGAATAGGTTTGCTAGGTTTCCCTAGGTGCCGGCAGAGCTAGGGTTCAAAAACTACAGCTAGGCACTTTTCAAAAAAAGGGTCAGTTTTCACTGTGAAAATGTGGTGTGTCCACGTTGCGTTTTGGGCCGTTTCCTGTCGGGGGCACTATGCCTACCCACACAAGTGAGGTACCATTTTTCTTGGAAGACTTTGGGGAATGCGGGGTGTGTGGAATTTTGTGGATCCACGCATATTCCAGAACTTTCCACCACAGGAATATGAGGAAAATATGTTTTTTTGGACAAATTTTGAGGTTTGCAAGGAATTCTGGGTAACAGAACCTGGTGAAAGCCAGTCAAGTCACCCCATCCTGGATTCCCCTGGGTGTCTAGTTTTCAAAAATGTATAGGTTTACTAGGTTTCTCTAGGTGCCGGCAGAGCTAGGGTTCAAAATCTACAGCTAGGCACTTTGCAAAAAAAGGGTCCGTTTTCACTGTGAAAATGTGGTGTGTCCACGTTGCGTTTTGGGCCGTTTCCTGTTGCGGGCACTTGGCCTACCCAAACAAGTGAGGCACCATTTTTCTTGGAAGGCTTTGGGGAATGCGGGGTGGGTGGAATTTTGTGGATCCACGCAAATTCCAGAACTTTCCACCACAGAAATATGAGGAAAATGTGTTTTTTTGGACAAATTTTGAGGTTTGCAAGGGATTCTGGGTAACAGAACCTGGTGAGAGCCAGTCCAGTCACCCCATACTGGATTCCCCTGGGTGTCTAGTTTTCAAAAATGTATAGGTTTGCTAGGTTTCCCTAGGTGCCGGCAGAGCTAGGGTTAAAAAACTACAGCTAGGCACTTTGCAAAAAAAGGGTCCGTTTTCACTGTGAAAATGTGGTGTGTCCACGTTGCGTTTTGGGCCGTGTCCTGTCACGGGCACTAGGCCTACCCAAAAAAGTGAGGTACCATTTTTCTCGGAAGACTTTGGGGAATGCGGGATGGGTGGAATTTTGTGGATCCACGCAGATTCCAGAACTTTCCACCACAGAAATATGAGGAAAATTTGTTTTTTTGGAAAATGTTGAGGTTTGCAAGGGATTCTGGGTAACAGAACCTGGTGAGAGCCAGTCCAGTCACCCCATACTGGATTCCCCTGGGTGTCTAGTTTTCAAAAATGTATAGGTTTGCTAGGTTTCCCTAGGTGACGGCAGAGCTAGGGTTCAAAAACTACAGCTAGGCACTTTGCAAAAAAAGGGTCAGTTTTTACTGTAAAAATGTGGTGTGTCCACGTTGCATTTTGGGCAATGTCCTGTCACGGGCACTAGGCCTACCCAAAAAAGTGAGGTACCATTTTTCTCGGAAGACTTTGGGGAATGCGGGGTGGGTGGAATTTTGTGGATCCACGCAGATTCCAGAACTTTCCACCACAGAAATATGAGGAAAATGTGTTTTTTTGGACAAATTTTGAGGTTTGCAAGGGATTCTGGGTAACAGAACCTGGTGAGAGCCAGTCCAGTCACCCCATACTGGATTCCCCTGGGTGTCTAGTTTTCAAAAATGTATAGGTTTGCTAGGTTTCCCTAGGTGCCGGCAGAGCTAGGGTTAAAAAACTACAGCTAGGCACTTTGCAAAAAAAGGGTCCGTTTTCACTGTGAAGATGTGGTGTGTCTACGTTGCGTTTTGGGCCGTGTCCTGTCACGGGCACTAGGCCTACCCAAACAAGTGAGGTACCATTTTTCTCGGAAGACTTTGGGGAATGCGGGGTGTGTGGAATTTTGTGGATCCACGCAGATTCCAGAACTTTCCACCACAGAAATGTCAGGAAAATGTGAATTAGTTGACAAATGTTGAGGTTTGCAAGGGATTCTGGGTAACAGAACCTGGTGAGAGCCAGTAATATCATCCCATCCTGGATTCCCCTTGGTGTCTAGTTTTCAAAAATGTATAGGTTTGCTAGGTTTCCCTAGTTGCCGGCAGAGCTAGGGTTCAAAAACTACAGCTAGGCACTTTGCAAAAAAAGGGTCATTTTTCACTGTGAAAATGTGGTGTGTCCACGTTGTGTTTTGGGCCGTTTCCTGTCACGGGCACTAGGCCTACCCATACAAGTGAGGTACCATTTTTCTCGTAAGACTTTGGGGAACGCGGGGTGTGTGGAAGTTTGTGGATCCACGCAGATTACAGAACTTTCAACCACAGAAATGTGAGTACAATTATTTTTTGGGGACAAATATTGAGGTTTGCTAGGGGTTCTGGGTAACAGAACCTGGCGAGAGCCAGTCAAGTCACCCCATCTTGGATTTCCCTGGGTGTCTAGTTTTCAAAAATGTATAAGTTTGCTAGGTTTCCCTTGGTGCCGGCAGAGCTAGGGTTAAAAAACTACAGCTAGGCACTTTGCAAAAAAAGAGTCATTTTTCACTGTGAAAATGTGGTGTGTCCACGTTGCATTTTGGGCCGTTTCCTGTCGCGGGCACTAGGCCTACCCATACAAGTGAGGTACCATTTTTCTCGTAAGACTTTGGGGAACGCGGGATGTGTGGAAGTTTGTGGATCCACACAGATTACAGAACTTTCCACCACAGAAATGTGAGGAAAATTATTTATTTGTGACAAATTTTGAGGTTTGCAAGGGGTTCTGGGTAACAGAACCTGGTGAGAGTCAGTCCAGTCACCCCATCTTGGATTCCCCTGGGTGTCTAATTTTCAAAAATGTATAGGTTTGCTAGGTTTCCCTATGTGTCGGCAGAGCAAGGGTTAAAAAACTACAGCTAGGCACTTTGCAAAAAAAAGGGTCCGTTTTCACTGTGAAAATGTGGGGTGTCCACGTTGCGTTTTGGGCCATTTCCTGTCGCGGGCACTAGGCCTACCCACACAAGTGAGGTACCATTTTTCTCAGAAGTCTTTGGGGAATGCGGGGTGGGTGGAATTTTGTGGATCCACGCAGATTCCAGAATTTTAAATCACAGCAATATGAGGAAAATGTCTTTTTTTGACAAATTGTGAGGTTTGCAAGGGATTCTGGGTAACAGAACCTGGTGAGAGCCAGTCAAGTCACCCCATCCTGGATTTCCCTGGGTGTCTAGTTTTCAAAAATGTATAGGTTTGCTAGGTTTCCATAGGTGCTGGCAGAGCTAGGGTACAAAAACTACAGCTAGGCACTTTGCAAAAAAAGGGTCTGTTTTCACTCTGAAAATGTGGTGTCCACGTTGCGTTTTGGGCCGTTTCCTGTCGCGGGCACTAGGCCTACCCACACAAGTGAGGTACCATGTTTCTTGGAAGAAGTTGGGGAATGCGCAGTGGGTGGAATTTTGTGGATCCACGCAGTTTCCAGAACTTTCCAGCACAGAAATGTGAGGAAAATGTGTATTTTTTGACAGATTTTGAGGTTTGCAAGGGATTCTGGGTAACAGAACCTGGTGAGAGCCAGTCATGTCATCCCATCCTGGATTCCCCTGGGTGTCTAGTTTTCAAAAATGTATAGGTTTGCTAGGTTTCCTAGGTGCCGGCTGAGCTAGGGTTAAAAAACTACAGCTAGGCACTTTGCAAAAAAGGGTCCGTTTTCACTGTGAAAATGTGGTGAGTCCACGTTGCGTTTTGGGCACGTTTCCTATTGCGGTCACTAGGCCTACCCACACAAGTAAGGTACCATTTTTCTCGGAAGACTTTGGGGAAGGCGGGGTGGGTAGAATTTTGTGGATCCACGCAGATTCCAGAACTTTACACCACAGAAATGTGAGGGAAATGTGTTTTTTTGGACAAAGTTTGAGGTTTGCAAGGGATTCTGGGTAACAGAACCTGGCGAGAGCCAGTCAAGTCACCCCATCCTGGATTCCCCTGGGTGTCTACTTTTCAAAATTGTATAGGTTTGCTAGGTTTCCCTAGGTGCCGGCAGAGCTAGGGTTAAAAAACTACAGCTAGGTACTTTACAAAAAAAGGGTCCGTTTTCACTGTGAAAATGTGGTGTGTCCACATTGCGTTTTGGGCCGTTTCCTGTTGCGGGCACTAGGCCTACCCACACAAGTGAGGTACCATTTTTCTTGGAAGACTTTGGGGAACGCGGGGTGGGTGGAACTTTGTAGATCCACGTAGATTACAGAACTTTCCACCACAGAAATGTGAGGAAAATGTGTTTTTATTTTTTTATTTTGAGGTTTGCAAGGGATTCTGGGTAACAGAACCTGGCGAGAGCCAATCAAGTCACCCCATCCTGAATTCCCCTGGGTGTCTAGTTTTCAAAAATGTATAGGTTTGCTAGGTTTCCCTAGGTACCGGCAGAGCTGGGGTTAAAAAACTACAGCTAGGCACTTTGCAAAAAAAGGGTCAGTTTTCACTGTAAAAATGTGGTGTGTCCACGTTGCGTTTTGGGCCGTGTCCTGTCACGGGCACTAGGCCTACCCAAAAAAGTGAGGTACCATTTTTCTCGGAAGACTTTGGGGAATGCGGGGTGGGTGGAATTTTGTGGATCCACGCAGATTCCAGAACTTTTCACCACAGAAATATGAGGAAAATGTGTTTTTTTGGACAAGTTTTGAGGTTAGCAAGGGATTCTGGGTAACAGAACCTGGTGAGAGCCAGTCCATTCACCCCATACTGGATTCCCCTGGGTGTCTAGTTTTCAAAAATGTATAGGTTTGCTAGGTTTCCCAAGGTGCCGGCAGAGCTAGGGTTCAAAAACTACAGCTAGGCACTTTGCAAAAAAAGGGTCAGTTTTCACTGTAAAAATGTGGTGTGTCCACGTTGCGTTTTGGGCCGTGTCCTGTCACGGGCACTAAGCCTACCCAAAAAAGTGAGGTACCATTTTTCTCGGAAGACTTTGGGGAATGCGGGGTGTGTGAAATTTTGTGGATCCACGCAGATTCCAGAACTTTCCACCACAGAAATGTCAGGAAAATGTGAATTTTTTGACAAATGTTGAGGTTTGCAAGGGATTCTGGGTAACAGAACCTGGTGAGAGCCAGTAATATCATCCCATCCTGAATTCCCCTTGGTGTCTAGTTTTCAAAAATGTATAGGTTTGCTAGGTTTCCCTAGGTGCCGGCAGAGCTAGGGTTCAAAAACTACAGCTAAGCACTTTGCAAAAAAAAGGTCATTTTTCACTGTGAAAATGTGGTGTGTCCACGTTGTGTTTTGGGCCGTTTCCTGTCGCGGGCACTAGGCCTACCCATACAAGTGAGGTACCATTTTTCTCGTAAGACTTTGGGGAACGCGGGGTGTGTGGAAGTTTGTGGATCCACGCAGATTACAGAACTTTCAAGCACAGAAATGTGAGTACAATTATTTTTTGGGGACAAATATTGAGGTTTGCTAGGGGTTCTGGGTAACAGAACCTGGCGAGAGCCAGTCAAGTCACCCCATCTTGGATTTCCCTGGGTGTCTAGTTTTCAAAAATGTATAGGTTTGCTAGGTTTCCCTTGGTGCCGGCAGAGCTAGGGTTAAAAAACTACAGCTAGGCACTTTGCGAAAAAAGAGTCATTTTTCACTGTGAAAATGTGGTGTGTCCACGTTGCATTTTGGGCCGTTTCCTGTCGCGGGCACTAGGCCTACCCATACAAGTGAGGTACCATTTTTCTCGTAAGACTTTGGGGAACGCGGGTTGTGTGGAAGTTTGTGGATCCACGCAGATTACAGAACTTTCCACCACAGAAATGTGAGGAAAATTATTTATTTGTGACAAATTGTGAGGTTTGCAAGGGGTTCTGGGTAACAGAACCTGGTGAGAGTCAGTCCAGTCACCCCATCCTGGATTCCCCTGGGTGTCTAGTTTTCAAAAATGTATAGGTTTTCTAGGTTTCCCTATGTGCCGGCAGAGCAAGGGTTAAAAAACTACAGCTAGGCACTTTGCAAAAAAAGGGTCCGTTTTCACTGTGAAAATGTGGTGTGTCCACGTTGCGTTTTGGGCCATTTCCTGTCGCGGGCACTAGGCCTACCCACACAAGTGAGGTACCATTTTTCTCAGAAGTCTTTGGGGAATGCGGGGTGGGTGGAATTTTGTGGATCCACGCAGATTCCAGAATTTTACACCACAGAAATATGAGGAAAATGTCTTTTTTGGACAGATTTTGAGGTTTGCAAGGGATTCTGGGTAACAGAACCTGGTGAGAGCCAGTCAAGTCACCCCATCCTGGATTTCCCTAGGTGTCTAGTTTTCAAAAATGTATAGGTTTGCTAGGTTTACCTAGGTGCTGGCAGAGCTAGGGTACAAAAACTACAGCTAGGCACTTTGCAAAAAAAGGGTCTGTTTTCACTCTGAAAATGTTGTGTCCACGTTGCGTTTTGGGCCGTTTCCTGTCGCGGGCACTGAATGAATGAAGTAGCATTTATAAAGCGCGTGGTTACCCGCAGGCATCCCAGCGCTGTGACAGCGGTGATGCTATAAGACACTCAGAGGAAAAGAGAGGTTTTCAGAAGTCTCCTGAACTTAAAGTGATTAGGCTCAGAACGTAGGTAGAGAGGAAGATTATTCCAAAGTCTGGCTGCATTGTATGTAAACAGACGACCTCCACTCCGGGCACGTTTGATCTTGGGAACTACAATAAGGCCTTTATTCGCCGATCTAAGGAGTCTGTTAGGGCAATAAGATTGAATCCATGAACGAATCAAACAGGGGCCATTGTCATAAAGTGCTTCATGTACAATACACATTGCCTTAAATTGAATTCTTTGACAGACCGGAAGCCAGTGCAGAGAGGAGAGAGCAGGTTTAGCCGAGATACGTCTCGGAATATTCAACAGCATGCGCGCCGCACAGTTCTGCACTGTTTGAAGTCTTTTAGTAGTAGATAGCGGGGCTCCCAGATAGATAGCATTCGCATAGTCCAGCCGTGAAAGAATAAGAGCTTGGACTAGCAGACGTCTGGCCATAAAAGGTAGTAAAGGAAGGATCTTCCGAACCATTCTTAAAGGCCGTAGCAACACGCCGCTACTTTACGTGATTGTTCATTGAAATTTAAATTTGAATCAAGCCAAACTCCTAGGCTTTTAATTTGCTGCTTAGGAACAGGGGGAGGGCCAAGACATTTGGGCCAAAAGGAATCAATGTTTAGGGGGGCAGACTTCCCCAGCAGCATAAGTTCCGTCTTTGCTCCATTGAGCTTTAAAAAAGAATTGTTCATCCAATAAAAAACCTTCTCAAGACAGGCAGCTAGATTGTGGCCTTGTTGGGCCTGTTGAGTCAAAGATACAATTAACTGAGTATCGTCAGCATATGTGACAATCTGTATACCAAAAAGGTGTACAGTTTCTGCTAATGACCGCAAATATATGTTAAACAAGGTAGGGCTAAGGGAAGAGCCCTGGGGAAGAGGTATTCGTTTAGAGGAGGATTCTTCTTCAAAGACTGTGAAAACTCTATTTTGGAGGAAGGATTGTAGCCATTTTAAAGCTAATCCGGCCACTCCCACTTCCCTAAGTCTTTGAATCATCAACTGATGGTTTACCGTGTCGAAGGCTGCGCTAAGATCTAATAAGATCAGAGCAGCACAGCCTCCGGCATCAAGAATCTTCCTAGTTTCTTCCACCACGGCAATCAGGGCAGTTTCCGTGCCCTGTCGAGGTCTGAAGCCAGTTTGGGTGTGGTGTAAGCAATTATTGTTTTCTAAAAAAGTAGATAAGATAGAATTAATATATTTCTCTGCAAGTTTACTTAGTCCGGGTAATAGAGAGATAGGACGATAGTTAGCCCAGTCTTCAGGATCCAAATTGGGCTTCTTCAGAAGTGCTTTGACCCTAGCATGTTTCCATGAAGCCGGTACTATGCCCGATTTGAGAGAGATATTGATCACCTCAAGGATCACTGGTGCGACGACCTCACAGATCTGATGGAGAACAGCGGGCGGAGCGGGATCTAAGGGAGAGCCCGATTTTAGATCACTTAACAGCTCTAGCAAGGTAGGAAGATCTAACGGCGGGAAGTCCTCCAGCAAGGTTTGGCCTTCCGGAATGGCTACATTTTCTGATGGAGAGGAGTGTTGGTCTACAATTAAAGGGAACGATTTATATATAGCTTGAATTTTCTCCCCAAAAAAGTCCGCTATTTGGTCACAACGCAATTGGGCTTTGTCCATAGCCATAGGAGGGGCAGGAGGTGTAAGGAGAGCTTTAGTGATTTTGAAAATTTCTCGCGGTGAGTTTGCCGCTCCTATAATTTTTTCCTGAAAGTAGAGGGCTTGGGCGTTTTTTACTTCAGTTTTATAAGTTCTAATAGCTTCTCTATATATACCTTTCCTAGAAATAGAGAAATCCTTTCTCCAACTTCTTTCCAGTTTCTTACATAGCTGTTTCTGCTCCCTTAGTTTTTGTGAGTACCAGGGATTATTTTTCCTCCAGTCCTTTTCTGAAATCGCTACTTTTGGGGAGAATGCGATTAAGTGATGTCTCAAGCCAGTTATTAAAATTCTCATTTGCCACATTAGGATTTAAATGAGGTAATGGGATGGAATTGGTTAAGTTATCTATCCATGCCTCTAAAGGGAGTTTCGACCATTTACGCGCAAATTTCCTCATTCGCACAGAAGGCGATATAAAATCAGTTAACATCCAACTGAAAGGAATTAAAAAATGGTCGGACCAGGGTAAAGGGACTGTATTGCCCAGCTGTAGGTTTGGTATATTAGAAAAAATGGGGTCCAGCATGTGGCCTTTGATATGAGTAGGGCCAAGTCCTTTTAAAAACAGTTGAACGGTGAGAGCTCCTCAATCAGTTCTAAAGGGGAAGCAGCTTCCGCATCATCAAAATGCATATTAAAATCTCCCAATATAGTGAAATTGGGAGAAGAACTGACATGATGTACTACACATTCAAGTATGTCCTTATTGAAAAGACCAAGAGGGCCCGGAGGTCGATAAACTAAGATCCCCGAGAAAGTAACACTAGGGGAAAGATTGATTGTAAAAAGCATACTTTCACAGTCAGGAATAGGGTTAATCGTAAACCGGCATACAAGGTTGTCCTTGTAAATAATAGCTAATCCGCCTCCTCGTCCTACATTTCGATCAAGTCTCTGGATAGAGTAATTAGGAGGTAGTGCTAATGCTAGGCACTAGGCCTACCCACACAAGTGAGGTACCATTTTTCTTGGAAGAAGTTGGGGAATGCGCGGTGGGTGGAATTTTGTGGATCCACGCACTTTCCAGAACTTTCCAGCACAGAAATGTGAGGAAAATGTGTATTGTTTGACAAATTTTGAGGTTTGCAAGGGATTCTGGGTAACAGAACCTGGTGACAGCCAGTCATGTCATCCCATCCTGGATTCCCCTGGGTGTCTAGTTTTCAAAAATGTATAGGTTTGCTAGGTTTCCTAGGGGCCGGCAGAGCTAGGGTTAAAAAACTACAGCTAGGCACTTTGCAAAAAAGGGTCAGTTTAAACTGTGAAAATGTGTCCACGTTGCGTTTTGGGCCGTTTCCTATTGCGGTCACTAGGCCTACACACACAAGTAAGGTACCATTTTTCTCGGAAGACTTTGGGGAAGGTGGGGTGGGTGGAATTTTGTGGATCCACGCAGATTCCAGAACTTTACACCACAGAAATGTGAGGGAAATGTGTTTTTTTGGACAAATTTTGAGGTTTGCAAGGGATTCTGGGTAACAGAACCTGGCGAGAGCCAGTCAAGTCACCCCATCCTGGATTCCCCTGGGTGTCTAGTTTTCAAAATGTATAGGTTTGCTAGGTTTCCCTAGGTGCCGGCAGAGCTAGGGTACAAAAACTACAGCTAGGCACTTTGCAAA
Organism: Calotriton arnoldi; assembly: GCA_963921515.1. Classification (NCBI taxonomy): domain Eukaryota; kingdom Metazoa; phylum Chordata; class Amphibia; order Caudata; family Salamandridae; genus Calotriton; species Calotriton arnoldi. Next base: position 2,920,417 of record CAWUFW010001037.1, on the reverse strand, counting down.
AAAAGGGTCTGTTTTCATTGTGAAAATGTGGTGTGTCCACATTGCGTTTTGGACCGTTTCCTATTGCGGTCACTAGGCCTTCCCACACAAGTGAGGTACCATTTTCCTTGGAAGAGTTTGGGGAATGCGGGGTGGGTGGAATTTTGTGGATCCACGCAGATTCCAGAACTTTCCACCACAGAAATATGAGGAAAATTTGTTTTTTGGGACATATTTTGAGGTTTGCAATAGATTCTGGGTAACAGAACCTGGTGAGAGTCAGTCCAGTCACCCCATACTGGATTCCCCTGGGTGTCTAGTTTTCAAAAATGTATAGGTTTGCTAGGTTTCCCTAGGTGCCGGCAGAGCTAGGGTTCAAAAACTACAGCTAGGCAGTTTGCAAAAAAAGGGTCCGTTTTCACTGTGAAAATGTGGTGTGTCCACGTTGCGTTTTGGGCCGTGTCCTGTCACGGGCACTAGGCCTACCCAAAAAAGTGAGGTACCATTTATCTCGGAAGACTTTGGGGAATGCGGGATGGGTGGAATTTTGTGGATCCACGCAGATTCCAGAACTTTCCACCACAGAAATATGAGGAAAATGTGTTTTTTTGGACAAATTTTGAGGTTTGGAAGGGATTCTGTGAAACAGAACCTGGTGAGAGCCAGTCCAGTCACCCCATACTGGATTCCCCTGGGTGTCTTGTTTTCAAAAATGTATAGGTTTGCTAAGTTTCCCTAGGTGCCGGCAGAGCTAGGGTTCAAAAACTACAGCTAGGCATTTTGCAAAAAAAGGGTCCGTTTTCACTGTGAAAATGTGATGTGTCCACGTTGCGTTTTGGGCCGTGTCCTGTCACGGGCACTAGGCCTACCCAAAAAAGTGAGGTACCATTTATCTCGGAAGACTTTGGGGAATGCGGGGAGGGTGGAATTTTGTGGATCCACGCAGATTCCAGAACTTTCCAACACAGAAATATGAGGAAATTGTGTTTTTTTGGACAAATTTTGAGGTTTGCAAGGGATTCTGGGTAACAGAACCTGGTGAGAGCCAGTCCAGTCATCCCATACTGGATTCCCCTGGGTGTCTAGTTTTCAAAAATGTATAGGTTTGCTAGGTTTCCCTAGGTGCCGGCAGAGCTAGGGTTAAAAAACTACAGCTAGGCACTTTGCAAAAAAAGGGTCCGTTTTCACTGTGAAAATGTGATGTGTCCACGTTGCGTTTTGGGCCGTTTCCTGTCACGGGGACTAGGCCTACCCATACAAGTGAGGTACCATTTTTCTCGTAAGACTTTGGGGAACGCGGGTTGTGTGGAAGTTTGTGGATCCACGCAGATTACAGAACTTTCCACCACAGAAATGTGAGGAAAATTTTTATTTGTGACAAATTTTGAGGTTTGCAAGGGATTCTGGGTAACAGAACCTGGTGAGAGTCAGTCCAGTCACCCCATCCTGGATTCCCTTGGGTGTCTAGTTTTAAAAAATGTATAGGTTTGCTAGGTTTCCCTATGTGCCGGCAGAGCAAGGGTTAAAAAACAACAGCTAGGCACTTAGCAAAAAAAAGGTCCGTTTTCACAGTGAAAATGTGGTGTGTCCACGTTGCGTTTTGGGCCATTTCCTGTCGCGGGCACTAGGTCTACCCACACAAGTGAGGTACCATTTTTCTCAGAAGTCTTTGGGGAATGCGGGGTGGGTGGAATTTTGTGGATCCACGCAGATTCCAGAATTTTACACCACAGAAATATGAGGAAATCGTCTTTTTTGGACAAATGTTGAGGTTTGAAAGGGATTCTGGGTATCAGAACCTGGTGAGAGCCAGTCAAGTCACCCCATCCTGGATTTCCCTGGGTGTCTAGTTTTCAAAAATGTATAGGTTTGCTAGGTTTCCCTAGGTGCTGGCAGAGCTAGGGTACAAAAACTACAGCTAGGCACTTTGCAAAAAAAGGGTCCGTTTTCACTCTGAAAATGTGGTGTCCACGTTGCGTTTTGGGCCGTTTCCTGTCGCGGGCACTAGGCCTACCCACACAAGTGAGGTACCATTTTTCTTGGAAGAAGTTGGGGAATGCGCGGTGGGTGGAATTTTGTGGATCCACGCAGTTTCCAGAACTTTCCCGCACAGAAATGTGAGGAAAATGTGTATTTTTTGACAAATTTTGAGGTTTGCAAGGGATTCTGGGTAACAGAACCTGGTGAGAGCCAGTCATGTCATCCCATCCTGGATTCCCCTGGGTGTCTAGTTTTCAAAAATGTATAGGTTTGCTAGGTTTCCTAGGTGCCGGCAGAGCTAGGGTTAAAAAACTACAGCTAGGCACTTTGCAAAAAAAGGGTCAGTTTTCACAGTGAAAATGTGGTGTGTCCACGTTGAGTTTTGGGCCGTTTCCTATTGCGGTCACTAGGCCTACCCACACAAGTAAGGTACCATTTTTCTCGGAAGACTTTGGGGAAGGCGGGGTGGGTGGAATTTTGTGGATCCACGCAGATTCCAGAACTTTACACCACAGAAATGTGAGGGAAATGTGTTTTTTTGGACAAATTTTGAGGTTTGCAAGGGATTCTGGGTAACAGAACCTGGCGAGAGCCAGTCAAGTCACCCCATCCTGGATTCCCCTGGGTGTCTACTTTTCAAAAATGTATAGGTTTGCTAGGTTTCCCTAGGTGCCGGCAGAGCTAGGGTTAAAAAACTACAGCTAGGCACTTTGCAAAAAAAGGGTCCGTTTTCACTGTGAAAATGTGGTGTGTCCACGTTGCATTTTGGGCCGTGTCCTGTCACGGGCACTAGGCCTACCCAAACAAGTGAGGTACCATTTTTCTCGGAAGACTTTGGGGAATGCGGGGTGTGTGGAATTTTGTGGATCCACGCAGATTCCAGAACTTTCCACCACAGAAATGTCAGGAAAATGTGAATTTTTTGACAAATGTTGAGGTTTGCAAGGGATTCTGGGTAACAGAACCTGGTGAGAGCCAGTAATATCATCCCATCCTGGATTCCCCTTGGTGTCTAGTTTTCAAAAATGTATAGGTTTGCTAGGTTTTCCTAGGTGCCGGCAGAGCTAGGGTTCAAAAACTACAGCTAGGCACTTTGCAAAAAAAGGGTCATTTTTCACTGTGAAAATGTGGTGTGTCCACGTTGTGTTTTGGGCCGTTTCCTGTCGCGGGCACTAGGCCTACCCATACAAGTGAGGTACCATTTTTCTCGTAAGACTTTGGGGAACGCGGGTTGTGTGGAAGTTTGTGGATCCACGCAGATTACTGAACTTTCCACCACAGAAATGTGAGGAAAATTATTTATTTGTGACAAATTTTGAGGTTTGCAAGGGATTCTGGGTAACAGAACCTGGTGAGAGTCAGTCCAGTCACCCCATCCTGGATTCCCCTGGGTGTCTAGTTTTCAAAAATGTATAGGATTGCTAGGTTTCCCTATGTGCCGGCGGAGCAAGGGTTAAAAAACTACAGCTAGTCACTTTGCAAAAAAAGGGTCCGTTTTCACTGTGAAAATGTGGTGTGTCCACGTTGCGTTTTGGGCCATTTCCTGTCGCGGGCACTAGGCCTACCCACACAAGTGAGGTACCATTTTACTCAGACGTCTTTGGGGAATGCGGGGTGGGTGGAATTTTGTGGATCCACGCAGATTCCAGAATTTAACACCACAGAAATATGAGGAAAATGTCTTTTTTGGACAAATTGTGAGGCTTGCAAGGGATTCTGGGTAACAGAACCTGGTGAGAGCCAGTCAAGTCACCCCATCCTGGATTTCCCTGGGTGTCTAGTTTTCAAAAATGTATAGGTTTGCTAGGTTTCCCTAGGTGCTGGCAGAGCTAGGGTACAAAAACTACAGCTAGGCACTTTGCAAAAAAAGGGTCCGTTTTCACTCTGAAAATGTGGTGTCCACGTTTCGTTTTGGGCCGTTTCCTGTCGCGGGCACTAGGCCTACCCACACAAGTGAGGTACCATTTTTCTTGGAAGAAGTTGGGGAATGCGCGGTGGGTGGAATTTTGTGGATCCACGCAGTTTCTAGAACTTTCCAGCACAGAAATGTGAGGAAAATGTGTATTTTTTGACAAATTTTGAGGTTTGCAAGGGATTCTGGGTAACAGAACCTGGTGAGAGCCAGTCATGTCATCCCATCCTGGATTCCCCTGGGTGTCTAGTTTTCAAAAATGTATAGGTTTGCTAGGTTTCCTAGGTGCCGGCAGAGCTAGGGTTAAAAAACTACAGCTAGGCACTTTGCAAAAAAAAGGGTCCGTTTTCACTGTGAAAATGTGGTGTGTCCACGTTGCGTTTTGGGCCGTTTCCTATTGCGGTCACTAGGCCTACCCACACAAGTAAGGTACCATTTTTCTCGGAAGGCTTTGGGGAAGGCGGGGTGGGTGGAATTTTGTGGATCCACGCAGATTCCAGAACTTTCCACCACAGAAATATGAGGAAAATGTGTTTTTTGGGACACATTTTGAGGTTTGCAAGGGATTCTGGGTAACAGAACCTGGTGAGAGTCAGTCCAGTCACCCCATACTGGATTCCCCTGGGTGTCTAGTTTTCAAAAATGTATAGGTTTGCTAGGTTTCCCTAGGTGCTGGCAGAGCTAGGGTACAAAAACTACAGCTAGGCGCTTTGCAAAAAAGGGTCTGTTTTCACTCTGAAAATGTGGTGGGTCCACGTTGTGTTTTGGGCCGTTTCCTGTCGCGGGCACTAGGCCTACCCACACAAGTGAGGTACCATTTTTCTTGGAAGAAGTTGGGGAATGCGCGGTGGGTGGAATTTTGTGGATCCACGCAGTTTCCAGAACTTCCAGAACAGAAATGTGAGGAAAATGTGTATTTTTTGACAAATTTTGAGGTTTGCAAGGGATTCTGGGTAACAGAACCTGGTGAGAGCCAGTCATGTCATCCCATCCTGGATTCCCCTGGGTGTCTAGTTTTCAAAAATGTTTAGGTTTGCTAGGTTTCCTAGGTGCCGGCAGAGCTAGGGTTAAAAACTACAGCTAGGCACTTTGCAAAAAAGGGTCCGTTTTCACTGTGAAAATGTGATGTGTCCACGTTGCGTTTTGGGCCGTTTCCTATTGCGGTCACTAGGCCTACCCACACAAGTAAGGTACCATTTTTCTCGGAAGATTTTGGGGAAGGCGGGGTGGGTGGAATTTTGTGGATCCACGCAGATTCCAGAACTTTACACCACAGAAATGTGAGGGAAATGTGTTTTTTTGGACACATTTTGAGGTTTGCAAGGGATTCTGGGTAACAGAACCTGGTGAGAGCCAGTCAAGTCACCCCATCCTGGATTCCCCTGTGTGTCTACTTTTCAAAAATGTATAGGTTTGCTAGGTTTCCCTAGGTGCCGGCAGAGCTAGGGTTAAAAAACTACTGCTAGGCACTTTACAAAAAAAGGGTCCGTTTTCACTGTGAAAATGTGGTGTGTCCACATTGTGTTTTGGGCCGTTTCCTGTCGCGGGCACTAGACCTACCCACACAAGTGAGGTACCATTTTTCTTGGAAGAAGTTGGGGAATGCGCGGTGCGTGGAATTTTGTGGATCCACGCAGTTTCCAGAACTTCCAGCACAGAAATGTGAGGAAAATGTGTTTTTTGGGACAAATTCTGAGGTTTGCAAGGGATTCTGGGTAACAGAACCTGGTGAGAGTCAGTCCAGTCACCCCATACTGGATTCCCCTGGGTGTCTAGTTTTCAAAAATGTATAGGTTTGCTAGGTTTCCCTAGGTGCTGGCAGAGCTAGGGTACAAAAACTACAGCTAGGCGCTTTGCAAAAAAAGGGTCTGTTTTCACTCTGAAAATGTGGTGGGTCCACGTTGTGTTTTGGGCCGTTTCCTGTCGCGGGCACTAGGCCTACCCACACAAGTGAGGTACCATTTTTCTTGGAAGAAGTTGGGGAATGCGCGGTGGGTGGAATTTTGTGGATCCACGCAGTTTCCAGAACTTCCAGCACAGAAATGTGATGAAAATGTGTATTTTTTGACAAATTTTGAGGTTTGCAAGGGATTCTGGGTAACAGAACCTGGTGAGAGCCAGTCATGTCATCCCATCCTGGATTCCCCTGGGTGTCTAGTTTTCAAAAATGTTTAGGTTTGCTAGGTTTCCTAGGTGCCGGCAGAGCTAGGGTTAAAAAACTACAGCTAGGCACTTTGCAAAAAAAGGGTCCGTTTTCACTGTGAAAATGTGGTGTGTCCACGTTGCGTTTTGGGCCGTTTCCTATTGCGGTCACTAGGCCTACCCACACAAGTAAGGTACCATTTTTCTCGGAAGATTTTGGGGAAGGCGGGGTGGGTGGAATTTTGTGGATCCACGCAGATTCCAGAACTTTCCACCACAGAAATGTGAGTAAAATGTGTTTTTTTTTTAAAATTTTGAGGTTTGCAAGGGATTCTGGGTAACAGAACCTGGCGAGAGCCAGTCAAGTCACCCCATCCTGGATTCCCCTGGGTGTCTAGTTTTCAAAATGAATAGGTTTGCTAGGTTTCCCTAGGTGCTGGCAGAGCTAGGGTTCAAAAACTACAGCTAGGCACTTTGCAAAAAAAGGGTCCGTTTTCACTGTGAAAATGTGGTGTGTCCACGTTGCGTTTTGGGCCGTTTCCTGTCGCGGGCACTATGCCTACCCACACAAGTGAGGTATCATTTTCCTCTGAAGACTTTGGGGAATGCGGGGTGGATGGAATTTTGTGGATCCACGCAGATTCCAGAACTTTCCACCACAGAAATATGAGGAAAATGTGTTTTTTTGGACAAATTTTGAGGTTTGCAAGGGATTCTGGGTAACAGAACCTGGTGAGAGTCAGTCCAGTCACCCCATACTGGATTCCCTGGGTGTCTAGTTTTAAAAATGTATAGGTTTGCTAGGTTTCCCTAGGTGCCGGCAGAGCTAGGGTTAAAAAACTACAGCTAGGCACTTTGCAAAAAAAGGGTCATTTTTCACTGTGAAAATGTAGTGTGTACACGTTGCGTTTTGGGCCGTTTCCTATTGCGGTCACTAGGCCTACCCACACAAGTAAGGTACTATTTTTCTCGAGAGACTTTGGGACATGCGGGGTGGGTGGAATTTTGTGGATCCACGCAGATTCCAGAACTTTCCACCACAGAAATGCGAGGAAAATGTGTTTTTGTTTTACAAATATTGAGGTTTACAAGGAAATCGGGGTAACAGAACCTGGTGAGAGCCAGTCCAGTTATCCATCCTGGATTCCCCTGCCTGTCTAGTTTTCAAAAATGTATAGGTTTGCTAGGTTTCCCTAGGTGCCGGCAGAGCTAGGGTTAAAAAACTACAGCTAGGCACTTTGCAAAAAAGGGTCCGTTTTCACTGTGAAAATGTGGTGTGTCCACGTTGCGTTTTGGGCCGTGTCCTGTCACGGGCACTAGGCCTACCCAAAAAGTGAGGTACCATTTTTCTCGGAAGACTTTGGGGAATGCGGGATGGGTGGAATTTTGTGGATCCACGCAGATTCCAGAACTTTCCACCACAGAAATATGAGGAAAATGTGTTTTTTTGGACAAATGTTGAGGTTTGCAAGGGATTCTGGGTAACAGAACCTGGTGAGAGCCAGTCCAGTCACCCCATACTGGATTCCCCTGGGTGTCTAGTTTTCAAAAATGTATAGGTTTGCTAGGTTTCCCTAGGTGCCGGCAGAGCTAGGGTTAAAAAACTACAGCTAGGCCCTTTGCAAAAAAAGGGTCCGTTTTCACTGTGAAAATGTGGTGTGTCCACGTTGCATTTTGGGCCGTGTCCTGTCACGGGCACTAGGCCTACCCAAACAAGTGAGGTACCATCTTTCTCGGTAGACTTTGGGGAATGCGGGGTGTGTGGAATTTTGTGGATCCACGCAGATTCCAGAACTTTCCACCACAGAAATGTCAGGAAAATTATTTATTTTTTGACAAATTCTGAGGTTTGCAAGGGATTCTGGGTAGCAGAACCTGGTGAGAGCCAGTAATATCATCCCATCCTGGATTCCCCTGGGTGTCTAGTTTTCAAAAATGTATAGGTTTGCTAGGTTTCCTAGGTGCCGGCAGAGCTAGGGTTAAAAAACTACAGCTAGGCACTTTGCAAAAATAGGGTCCGTTTTCACTGTGAATATGTGGTGTGTCCACGTTGCGTTTTGGGCCGTTTCCTGTCGCGGGCACTAGGCCTACCCACACAAGTCAGGTACCATTTTTCTTGGAAGACTTTGGGGAACGCTGGGTGGGTGGAACTTTGTAGATCCACGTAGATTCCAAAACTTTCCACCACAGAAATGTGAGGAAAATGTTTTATTTTTTTTTATTTTGAGGTTTGCAAGGGATTCTGGGTAACAGAACCTGGCGAGAGCCAGTCAAGTCACCCCATCCTGGATTCCCCTGGGTGTCTAGTTTTCAAAATTAATAGGTTTGCTAGGTTTCCCTAGGTGCCGGCAGAGCTAGGGTTCAAAAACTACAGCTAGGCACTTTGCAAAAAAAGGGTCCGTTTTCACTGTGAAAATGTGGTGTGTCCACGTTGCGTTTTGGGCCGTTTCCTGTCGCGGGCACTAGACCTACCCACACAAGTGAGGTACCATTTTTCTTGGAAGACTTTGGGGAACGCGGGGTGGGTGGAACTTTGTAGATCCACGTAGATTCCAGAACTTTCCACCACAGAAATGTGAGGAAAATGTGTTTTTATTTTTTTATTTTGAGGTTTGCAAGGGATTCTGGGTAACAGAACCTGGCGAGAGCCAGTCAGGTCACCCCATCCTGGATTCCCCTGGGTGTCTAGTTTTCAAAATGAATAGGTTTTCTAGGTTTCCCTAGGTGCCGGCAGAGCTAGGGTTCAAAAACTACAGCTAGGCACTTTGCAAAAAAGGGTCAATTTTCACTGTGAAAATGTGGTGTGTCCATGTTGTGTTTTGGGCCGTTTCCTGTCGGGGCACTATGCCTATTCACACAAGTGAGGTACCATTTTCCTCGTAAGACTTTGGGGAATGCGGGGTGGGTGGAATTTTGTGGATCCACGCAGATTCCAGAACTTTCCACCACAGAAATATGAGGAAAATGTGTTTTTTTGGACATATTTTGAGGTTTGAAAGGGATTCTGGGTAACAGAACCCGGTGAGAGCCAGTCAAGTCACCCCATCCTGGATTCCCCTGGGTGTCTAGTTTTCAAAAATGTATAGGCTTGCTAGGTTTCCTTAGGTGCCGGCAGAGCTAGGGTTAAAAAACTACAGCTAGGCACTTTGCAAAAAAGGTTCTGTTTTCACTGTGAAAATGTGGTGTGTCCACGTTGCGTTTTGGGCCGTTTCCTATTGCGGTCACTAGGCCTACCCACACAAGTAAGGTACCATTTTTCTCGTAAGACTTTGGGGAACGCGGGTTGTGTGGAAGTTTGTGGAACCATGCAGATTACAGAACTTTCCACCACAGAAATGTGAGGAAAATTATTTATTTGTGACAAATTTTGAGGTTTGCAAGGGGTTCTGGGTAACAGAACCTGGTGAGAGTCAGTCCAGTCACCCCATCCTGGATTCCCCTGGGTGTCTAGTTTTCAAAAATGTATAGGTTTTCTAGGTTTCCCTATGTGCCGGCAGAGCAAGGGTTAAAAAACTACAGCTAGGCACTTTGCAAAAAAAGGGTCCGTTTTCACTGTGAAAATGTGGTGTGTCCACGTTGCATTTTGGGCCATTTCCTGTTGCGGGCACTAGGCCTACCCCCACAAGTGAGGTACCATTTTTCTCAGAAGTCTTTGGGGAATGCGGGGTGGGTGGAATTTTGTGGATCCAGGCAGATTCCAGAATTTTACACCACAGAAATATGAGGATATATGTGTTTTTTGGACAAATTTTGAGGTTTGCAAGGGATTCTAGGTAACAGGACCTGGTGAGAGCCAGTCAAGTCACCCCATCCTGGATTTCCCTGGGTGTCTAGTTTTCAAAAATGTATAGGTTTGCTAGGTTTCCCTAGATGCTGGCATAGCTAGGGTACATAAACTACTGCTAGGCACTTTGCAAAAAAAGGGTCCGTTTTCACTCTGAAAATGTGGTGTGTCCACGTTGCGTTTTGGGCCGTTTCCTGTCGCGGGCACTAGGCCTACCCACACAAGTGAGGTACCATTTTTCTTGGAAGAAGTTGGGGAATGCGCGGTGGGTGGAATTTTGTGGATCCACACAGTTTCCAGAACTTTCCAGCACAGAAATGTAAGGAAAAAATTTATTTTTTGACAAATTCTGAGGTTTGCAAGGGATTCTGGGTAGCAGAACCTGGTGAGAGCCAGTCATGTCATCCCATCCTGGATTCCCCTGGGTGTCTAGTTTTCAAAAATGTATAGGTTTGCTAGGTTTCCTAGGTGCCGGCAGAGCTAGGGTTAAAAAACTACAGCTAGGCACTTTGCAAAAATAGGGTCCGTTTTCACTGTGAAAATGTGGTGTGTCTACGTTGTGTTTTGGGCCGTTTCCTGTCGCGGGCACTAGGCCTACCCACACAAGTGAGGTACCATTTTTCTTGGAAGACTTTGGGGAACGCTGTGTGGGTGGAACTTTGTAGATCCACGTAGATTCCAAAACTTTCCACCACAGAAATGTGAGGAAAATGTTTTTTTTTTTTTAATTTTGAGGTTTGCAAGGGATTCTGGGTAACAGAACCTGGCGAGAGCCAGTCAAGTCACCCCATCCTGGATTCCCCTGGGTGTCTAGTTTTCAAAATTAATAGGTTTGCTAGGTTTCCCTAGGTGCCGGCAGAGCTAGGGTTCAAAAACTACAGCTAGGCACTTTGCAAAAATAGGGTCCGTTTTCACTGTGAATATGTGGTGTGTCACGTTGCGTTTTGGGCCGTTTCCTGTCGCGGGCACTAGGCCTACCCACACAAGTGAGGTACCATTTTTCTTGGAAGACTTTGGGGAACGCTGGGTGGTTGGAACTTTGTAGATCCACGTAGATTCCAGAACTTTCCACCACAGAAATGTGAGGAAAATGTTTTATTTTTTTATTTTGAGGTTTGCAAGGGATTCTGGGTAACAGAACCTGGCGAGAGCCAGTCAAGTCACCCCATCCTGGATTCCCCTGGGTGTCTAGTTTTCAAAATGTAATAGGTTTGCTAGGTTTCCCTAGGTGCCGGCAGAGCTAGGGTTCAAAAACTACAGCTAGGCACTTTGCAAAAAAGGGTCTGTTTTCACTGTGAAAATGTGGTGTGTCCACGTTGCGTTTTGGGCCGTTTCCTGTCGCGGGCACTAGACCTACCCACACAAGTGAGGTACCATTTTTCTTGGAAGACTTTGGGGAACGCGGGGTGGGTGGAACTTTGTAGATCCACGTAGATTCCAGAACTTTCCACCACAGAAATGTGAGGAAAATGTGTTTTTATTTTTTTATTTTGAGGTTTGCAAGGGATTCTGGGTAACAGAACCTGGCGAGAGCCAGTCAGGTCACCCCATCCTGGATTCCCCTGGGTGTCTAGTTTTCAAAATGAATAGGTTTTCTAGGTTTCCCTAGGTGCCGGCAGAGCTAGGGTTCAAAAACTACAGCTAGGCACTTTGCAAAAAAGGGTCAATTTTCACTGTGAAAATGTGGTGTGTCCATGTTGTGTTTTGGGCCGTTTCCTGTTGGGGCACTATGCCTATTCACACAAGTGAGGTACCATTTTCCTCGTAAGACTTTGGGGAATGCGGGGTGGGTGGAATTTTGTGGATCCACGCAGATTCCAGAACTTTCCACCACAGAAATATGAGGAAAATGTGTTTTTTTGGACATATTTTGAGGTTTGAAAGGGATTCTGGGTAACAGAACCCAGTGAGAGCCAGTCAAGTCACCCCATCCTGGATTCCCCTGGGTGTCTAGTTTTCAAAAATGTATAGGCTTGCTAGGTTTCCTTAGGTGCCGGCAGAGCTAGGGTTAAAAAACTACAGCTAGGCACTTTGCAAAAAAAGGTTCTGTTTTCACTGTGAAAATGTGGTGTGTCCACGTTGCGTTTTGGGCCGTTTCCTATTGCGGTCACTAGGCCTACCCACACAAGTAAGGTACCATTTTTCTCGTAAGACTTTGGGGAACGCGGGTTGTGTGGAAGTTTGTGGAACCATGCAGATTACAGAACTTTCCACCACAGAAATGTGAGGAAAAGTATTTATTTGTGACAAATTTTGAGGTTTGCAAGGGGTTCTGGGTAACAGAACCTGGTGAGAGTCAGTCCAGTCACCCCATCCTGGATTCCCCTGGGTGTCTAGTTTTCAAAAATTTATAGGTTTTCTAGGTTTCCCTATGTGCCGGCAGAGCAAGGGTTAAAAAACTACAGCTAGGCACTTTGCAAAAAAGGGTCCGTTTTTCACTGTGAAAATGTGGTGTGTCCACGTTGCGTTTTGGGCCATTTCCTCTTGCGGGCACTAGGCCTACCCACACAAGTGAGGTACCATTTTTCTCAGAAGTCTTTGGGGAATGCGGGGTGGGTGGAATTTTGTGGATCCAAGCAGATTCCAGAACTTTCCACCACAGAAATATGAGGATAAATGTGTTTTTTGGACAAATTTTGCGGTTTGCAAGGGATTCTGGGTAACAGGACCTGGTGAGAGCCAGTCAAGTCACCCCATCCTGGATTTCCCTGGGTGTCTAGTTTTCAAAAATGTATAGGTTTGCTAGGTTTCCCTAGATGCTGGCATAGCTAGGGTACATAAACTACTGCTAGGCACTTTGCAAAAAAAGGGTCCGTTTTCACTCTGAAAATGTGGTGTGTCCACGTTGCGTTTTGGGCCGTTTCCTGTCGCGGGCACTAGGCCTACCCACACAAGTGAGGTACCATTTTTCTTGGAAGAAGTTGGGGAATGCGCGGTGGGTGGAATTTTGTGGATCCACGCAGTTTCCAGAACTTTCCAGCACAGAAATGTAAGGAAAAATTTATTTTTTGACAAATTCTGAGGTTTGCAAGGGATTCTGGGTAGCAGAACCTGGTGAGAGCCAGTCATGTCATCCCATCCTGGATTCCCCTGGGTGTCTAGTTTTCAAAAATGTATAGGTTTGCTAGGTTTCCTAGGTGCCGGCAGAGCTAGGGTTAAAAAACTACAGCTAGGCACTTTGCAAAAATAGGGTCCGTTTTCACTGTGAAAATGTGGTGTGTCCACGTTGCGTTTGGGCCGTTTCCTGTCGCGGGCACTAGGCCTACCCACACAAGTGAGGTACCATTTTTCTTGGAAGACTTTGGGGAACGCTGGGTGGGTGGAACTTTGTAGATCCACGTAGATTCCAAAACTTTCCACCACAGAAATGTGAGGAAAATGTTTTTTATTTTTAATTTTGAGGTTTGCAAGGGATTCTGGGTAACAGAACCTGGCGAGAGCTAGTCAAGTCACCCCATCCTGGATTCCCCTGGGTGTCTAGTTTTCAAAATGTAATAGGTTTGCTAGGTTTCCCTAGGTGCCGGCAGAGCTAGGGTTAAAAAACTACAGCTAGGCACTTTGCAAAAATAGGGTCCGTTTTCACTGTGAATATGTGGTGTGTCCACGTAGCGTTTTGGGCCGTTTCCTGTCGCGGGCACTAGGCCTACCCACACAAGTGAGGTACCATTTTTCTTGGAAGACTTTGGGGAACGCTGGGTGGGTGGAACTTTGTAGATCCACGTAGATTCCAGAACTTTCCACCACAGAAATGTGAGGAAAATGTTTTATTTTTTTTTATTTTGAGGTTTGCAAGGGATTCTGGGTAACAGAACCTGGCGAGAGCCAATCAAGTCACCCCATCCTGGATTCCCCTGGGTGTCTAGTTTTCAAAAATGTAATAGGTTTGCTAGGTTTCCCTAGGTGCCGGCAGAGCTAGGGTTAAAAAACTACAGCTAGGCACTTTGCAAAAAAGGGTCCGTTTTCACTGTGAAAATGTGGTGTGTCCACGTTGCGTTTTGGGCCGTTTCCTGTCGCGGGCACTAGACCTACCCACACAAGTGAGGTACCATTTTTCTTGGAAGACTTTGGGAACGCGGGGTGGGTGGAACTTTGTAGATCCACGTAGATTCCAGAACTTTCCACCACAGAAATGTGAGGAAAATGTGTTTTATTTTGATAATTTTGAGGTTTGCAAGGGATTCTGGGTAACAGAACCTGGCGAGAGCCAGTCAGGTCACCCCATCCTGGATTCCCTGGGTGTCTAGTTTTCAAAATGAATAGGTTTGCTAGGTTTCCTAGGTGCCGGCAGAGCTAGGGTTCAAAAACTACAGCTAGGCACTTTGCAAAAAAGGGTCAATTTTCACTGTGAAAATGTGGTGTGTCCATGTTGTGTTTTGGGCCGTTTCCTGTCGCGGGCACTAGGCCTACTCACACAAGTGAGGTACCATTTTCCTCGTAAGACTTTGGGGAATGCGGGGTGGGTGGAATTTTGTGGATCCACGCAGATTCCAGAACTTTCCACCACAGAAATATGAGGAAAATGTGTTTTTGGACATATTTTGAGGTTTGCAAGGGATTCTGGGTAACAGAACCCGGTGAGAGCCAGTCAAGTCACCCCATCCTGGATTCCCCTGGGTGTCTAGTTTTCAAAAATGTATAGGCTTGCTAGGTTTCCTTAGGTGCCGGCAGAGCTAGGGTTAAAAAACTACAGCTAGGCACTTTGCAAAAAAAGGTTCTGTTTTCACTGTGAAAATGTGGTGTGTCCACGTTGCGTTTTGGGCCGTTTCCTATTGCGGTCACTAGGCCTACCCACACAAGTGAGGTACCATTTTTCTCGTAAGACTTTGGGAACGCGGGTTGGGTGGAAGTTTGTGGAACCATGCAGATTACAGAACTTTCCACCACAGAAATGTGAGGAAAATTATTTATTTGTGACAAATTTTGAGGTTTGCAAGGGATTCTGGGTAACAGAACCTGGTGAGAGTCAGTCCAGTCACCCCATCCTGGATTCCCCTGGGTGTCTAGTTTTCAAAAATGTATAGGTTTTCTAGGTTTCCCTATGTGCCGGCAGAGCAAGGGTTAAAAAACTACAGCTAGGCACTTTGCAAAAAAAGGGTCCGTTTTCACTGTGAAAATGTGGTGTGTCCACGTTGCGTTTTGGGCCATTTCCTGTTGCGGGCACTAGGCCTACCCCCACAAGTGAGGTACCATTTTTCTCAGAAGTCTTTGGGGAATGCGGGGTGGGTGGAATTTTGTGGATCCAAGCAGATTCCAGAATTTTACACCACAGAAATATGAGGATAAATGTGTTTTTTGGACAAATTTTGAGGTTTGCAAGGGATTCTGGGTAACAGGACCTGGTGAGAGCCAGTCAAGTCACCCCATCCTGGATTTCCCTGCGTGTCTAGTTTTCAAAAATGTATAGGTTTGCTAGGTTTCCCTAGATGCTGGCATAGCTAGGGTACATAAACTACTGCTAGGCACTTTGCAAAAAAAGGGTCCGTTTTCACTCTGAAAATGTGGTGTGTCCACGTTGCGTTTTGGGCCGTTTCCTGTCGCGGGCACTAGGCCTACCCACACAAGTGAGGTACCATTTTTCTTGGAAGAAGTTGTGGAATGCGCGGTGGGTGGAATTTTGTGGATCCACGCAGTTTCCAGAACTTTCCAGCACAGAAATGTAAGGAAAAAATTTATTTTTTGACAAATTCTGAGGTTTGCAAGGGATTCTGGGTAGCAGAACCTGGTGAGAGCCAGTCATGTCATCCCATCCTGGATTCCCCTGGGTGTCTAGTTTTCAAAAATGTATAGGTTTGCTAGGTTTCCTAGGTGCCGGCAGAGCTAGGGTTAAAAAACTACAGCTAGGCACTTTGCAAAAATAGGGTCCGTTTTCACTGTGAAAATGTGGTGTGTCCACGTTGCGTTTTGGGCCGTTTCCTGTCGCGGGCACTAGGCCTACCCACACAAGTGAGGTACCATTTCTCTTGGAAGACTTTGGGGAACGCTGGGTGGGTGGAACTTTGTAGATCCACGTAGATTCCAAAACTTTCCACCACAGAAATGTGAGGAAAATGTTTTTGTTTTTTTAATTTTGAGGTTTGCAAGGGATTCTGGGTAACAGAACCTGGCGAGAGCCAGTCAAGTCACCCCTTCCTGGATTCCCCTGGGTGTCTAGTTTTCAAAATGAATAGGTTTGCTAGGTTTCCCTAGGTGCCGGCAGAGCTAGGGTTCAAAAACTACAGCTAGGCACTTTGCAAAAAAAGGGTCCGTTTTCACTGTGAAAATGTGGTGTGTCCACGTTGCGTTTTGGGCCGTTTCCTGTCGCGGGCACTAGACCTACCCACACAAGTGAGGTACCATTTTTCTTGGAAGACTTTGGGGAACGCGGGGTGGGTGGAACTTTGTAGATCCACGTAGATTCCAGAACTTTCCACCACAGAAATGTGAGGAAAATGTGTTTTTATTTTTTTATTTTGAGGTTTGCAAGGGATTCTGGATAACAGAACCTGGCGAGAGCCAGTCAGGTCACCCCATCCTGGATTCCCCTGGGTGTCTAGTTTTCAAAATGAATAGTTTTGCTAGGTTTCCCTAGGTGCCGGCAGAGCTAGGGTTCAAAAACTACAGCTAGGCACTTTGCAAAAAAGGGTCAATTTTCACTGTGAAAATGTGGTGTTTCCATGTTGTGTTTTGGGCCGTTTCCTGTTGGGGGCACTATGCCTATTCACACAAGTGAGGTACCATTTTCCTCGTAAGACTTTGGGGAATGCGGGGTGGGTGGAATTTTGTGGATCCACGCAGAATCCAGAACTTTCCACCACAGAAATATGAGGAAAATGTGTTTTTTTGGACATATTTTGAGGTTTGAAAGGGATTCTGGGTAACAGAACCCGGTGAGAGCCAGTCAAGTCACCCCATCCTGGATTCCCCTGGGTGTCTAGTTTTCAAAAATGTATAGGCTTGCTAGGTTTCCTTAGGTGCCGGCAGAGCTAGGGTTAAAAAACTACAGCTAGGCACTTTGCAAAAAAAGGTTCTGTTTTCACTGTGAAAATGTGGTGTGTCCACGTTGCGTTTTTGGCCGTTTCCTATTGCGGTCACAAGGCCTACCCACACAAGTAAGGTACCATTTTTCTCGGGAGACTTTGGGACATGCGGGGTGGGTGGAATTTTGTGGATCCACGCAGATTCCAGAACTTTCCACCACAGAAATGCGAGGAAAATTTGTTTTTTTTTTTACAAATATTGAGGTTTACAAGGAAATCGGGGTAACAGAACCTGGTGAGAGCCAGTCCAGTTATCCATCCTGGATTCCCCTGGCTGTCTAGTTTTCAAAAATGTATAGGTTTGCTAGGTTTCCCTAGGTGCCGGCAGAGCTAGGGTTAAAAAACTACAGCTAGGCACTTTGCAAAAAAAGGGTCCGTTTTCACTGTGAAAATGTGATGTGTCCACGTTGCGTTTTGGGCCGTGTCCTGTCACGGGCACTAGGCCTACCCAAAAAAGTGAGGTACCATTTTTCTCGGAAGACTTTTGGGAATGCGGGGTGGGTGGAATTTTGTGGATCCACGCAGATTCCAGAACTTTCCACCACAGAAATATGAGGAAAATGTGTTTTTTTGGACACATTCTGAGGTTTGCAAGGGATTCTGGGTAACAGAACCTGGTGAGAGCCAGTCCAGTCACCCCATACTGGATTCCCCTGGGTGTCTAGTTTTCAAAAATGTATAGGTTTGCTAGGTTTCCCTAGGTGCCGGCAGAGCTAGGGTTAAAAAACTACACCTAGGCACTTTGCAAAAAAAGGGTCCGTTTTCACTGTGAAAATGTGGTGTGTCCACGCTGCATTTTGGGCCGTGTCCTGTCACGGGCACTAGGCCTACCCAAACAAGTGAGGTACCATTTTTCTCGGAAGACTTTGGGGAATGCGGGGTGTGTGGAATTTTGTGGATCCACGCAGATTCCAGAACTTTCCACCACAGAAATGTCAGGATAATGTGAATTTTTTGACAAATGTTGAGGTTTGCAAGGGATTCTGGGTAACAGAACCTGGTGAGAGCCAGTAATATCATCCCATCCTGGATTCCCCTAAGTGTCTAGTTTTCAAAAATGTATAGGTTTGCTAGGTTTCCCTAGGTGCCGGCAGAGCTAGGGTTCAAAAACTACAGCTAGGCACTTTGCAAAAAAAGGGTCATTTTTCACTGTGAAAATGTGGTGTGTCCACGTTGTGTTTTGGGCCGTTTCCTGTCGCGGGCACTAGGCCTACCCACACAAGTGAGGTACCATTTTTCTCATAAGACTTTGGGGAACGCGGGGTGTGTGGAAGTTTGTGGATCCACGCAGATTACAGAACTTTCAACCACAGAAATGTGAGTACAATTATTTTTTGGGGACAAATATTGAGGTTTGCTAGGGGTTCTGGGTAACAGAACCTGGCGAGAGCCAGTCAAGTCACCCCATCTTGGATTTCCCTGGGTGTCTAGCTTTCAAAAATGTATAGGTTTGCTAGGTTTCCCTAGGTGCCGGCAGAGCTAGGGTTAAAAAACTACAGCTAGGCACTTTGCAAAAAAAGGGTCATTTTTCACTGTGAAAATGTGGTGTGTCCACGTTGCATTTTGGGCCGTTTCCTGTTGCGGGCACTAGGCCTACCCATACAAGTGAGGTACCATTTTTCTCGTAAGACTTTGGGGAACGCGGGTTGTGTGGAAGTTTGTGGAACCACGCAGATTACAGAACTTTCCACCACAGAAATGTGAGGAAAATGATTTATTTGTGACCAATTTTGAGGTTTGCAAGGGGTTCTGGGTAACAGAACCTGGTTAGAGTCAGTCCAGTCACCCCATTTTGGATTCCCCTGGGTGTCTAGTTTTCAAAAACTGTATAGGTTTGCTAGGTTTCCCTATGTGCCGGCAGAGCAAGGGTTAAAAAACTACAGCTAGGCACTTTGCAAAAAAAGGGTCAGTTTTCACTGAGAAAATGTGGTGTGTCCACGTTGCGTTTTGGGCCATTTCCTGTCGCGGGCACTAGGCCTACCCACACAAGTGAGGGACCATTTTTCTCAGAAGTCTTTGGGGAATGCGGGGTGGGTGGAATTTTGTGGATCCACGCAGATTCCAGAATTTTACACCACAGAAATATGAGGATAAATGTGTTTTTTGGACACATTTTGAGGTTATCAAGGGATTCTGGGTAACAGAACCTGGTGAGAGCCAGTCAAGTCACCCCATCCTGGATTTCCCTGGGTGTCTAGTTTTCAAAAATGTATAGGTTTGCTAGGTTTCCTAGGTGCCGGCAGAGCTAGGGTTAAAAAACTACAGCTAGGCACTTTGCAAAAAAAGGGTCCGTTTTCACTGTGAAAATGTGGTGTGTCCACGTTGCGTTTTGGGCCATTTCCTATTGCGGTCACTAGGCCTACCCACACAAGTAAGGTACCATTTTTCTCGGGAGACTTTGGGACATGCGGGGTGGGTGGAATTTTGTGGATCCACGCAGATTCCAGAACTTTCCATCACAGAAATGCGAGGAAAATGTGTTTTTTTTTTACAAATATTGAGGTTTACAAGGAAATCGGGGTAACAGAACCTGGTGAGAGCCAGTCCAGTTATCCATCCTGGATACCCCTGGCTGTCTAGTTTTCAAAAATGTATAGGTTTGCTAGGTTTCCCTATGTGCCGGCAGAGCTAGGGTTAAAAAACTACATCTAGGCACTTTGCAAAAAAAGGGTCAGTTTTCACAGTGAAAATGTGGTGTGTCCACGTTGCGTTTTGGGCCGTTTCCTGTTGCGGGCACTAGGCCTACCCACACAAGTGAGGTACCATTTTTCTCGGAAGACTTTGGGGAATGCGGGGTGTGTGGAATTTTGTGGATCCACGCAGATTCCAGAACTTTCCACCACAGAAATGTCAGGAAAATGTGAATTTTTTGACAAATGTTGAGGTTTGCAAGGGATTCTGGGTAACAGAACCTGGTGAGAGCCAGTAATATCATCCCATCCTGGATTCCCCTTAGAGTCTAGTTTAAAAAAATGTATAGGTTTGCTAGGTTTCCCTAGGTGCCGGCAGTGCTAGGGTTAAAAAACTACAGCTAGGCACTTTGCAAAAAAAGGGTCGATTTTCACAGTGAAAATGTGGTGTGTCCACGTTGCGTTTTGGGCCGTTTCCTGTTGCGGGCACTAGGCCTACCCACACAAGTGAGGTACCATTTTTCTCGGAAGTCTTTGGGAAATGCGGGGTGGGTGGAATTTTGTGGATCCACGCAGATTCCAGAATTTTACACCACAGAAATGTGAGGAAAATGTGTTTTTTGGACACATTTTGAGGTTTGCAAGGGATTCTGGGTAACAGAACCTGGTGAGAGCCAGTCAAGTCACCCCATCCTGGATTCCCCTGGCTGTCTAGTTTTCAAAAATGTATAGGTTTGCTAGGTTTCCCTATGTGCCGGCAGAGCTAGGGTTCAAAAACTACAGCTAGGCACTTTGCAAAAAAAGGTCCGTGTTCACTGTTAAAATGTAGTGTGCCCACGTTGCGATTTGGGCCGTTTCCTGTCACGGGCACTAGGCCTACCCACACAAGTGAGGTACCATTTTTCTCAGAAGACTTTGGGGAATGCGGGGTGGGTGGAATTTTGTGGATCCACGCAGATTCCAGAACTTTCCACCACAGAAATGTGAGGAAAATGTTTTTTTTTTTTTTAAATTTTGAGGTTTGCAAGGGATTCTGGGTAACAGAACCTGGCAAGAGCCAGTCAAGTCACCCCATCTTGGATTTCCCTGGGTGTCTAGTTTTCAAAAATGTATAGGTTTGCTAGGTTTCCCTAGGTGCCGGCAGAGCTAGGGTTAAAAAACTACAGCTAGGCACTTTGCAAAAAAAGGGTCCTTTTTCACTGTGAAAATGTGGTGTGTCCACGTTGCATTTTGGGCCGTTTCCTGTTGCGGGCACTAGGCCTACCCATACAAGTGAGGTACCATTTTTCTCGTAAGACTTTGGGGAACGCGGGTTGTGTGGAAGTTTGTGGAACCACGCAGATTACAGAACTTTCCACCACAGAAATGTGAGGAAAATGATTTATTTGTGACAAATTTTGAGGTTTGCAAGGGGTTCTGGGTAACAGAACCTGGTTAGAGTCAGTCCAGTCACCCCATTTTGGATTCCCCTGGGTGTCTAGTTTTCAAAAACTGTATAGGTTTGCTAGGTTTTCCTATGTGCCGGCAGAGCAAGGGTTAAAAAACTACAGCTAGGCACTTTGCAAAAATTGGGTCCGTTTTCACTGTGAAAATGTGGTGTGTCCACGTTGCGTTTTGGGCCATTTCCTGTCGCGGGCACTAGGCCTACCCACACAAGTGAGGGACCATTTTTCTCAGAAGTCTTTGGGGAATGCGGGGTGGGTGGAATTTTGTGGATCCACGCAGATTCCAGAATTTTACACCACAGAAATATGAGGATAAATGTGTTTTTTGGACAAATTTTGAGGTTTGCAAGGGATTCTGGGTAACAGAACCTGGTGAGAGCCAGTCAAGTCACCCCATCCTGGATTTCCCTGGGTGTCTAGTTTTCAAAAATGTATAGGTTTGCTAGGTTTCCTAGGTGCCGGCAGAGCTAGGGTTAAAAAACTACAGCTAGGCACTTTGCAAAAAAAGGGTCCGTTTTCACTCTGAAAATGTGGTGTGTCCACGTTGCGTTTTTGGCCGTTTCCTGTCACGGGCACTAGGCCTACCCACACAAGTGAGGTACCATTTTTCTTGTAAGAAGTTGGGGAATGCGCGGTGGGTGGAATTTTGTGGATCCACGCAGTTTCCAGAACTTTCCAGCACAGAAATGTGAGGAAAAAATTTATTTTTTGACAAATTCTGAGGTTTGCAAGGGATTCTGGGTAACAGAACCTGGTGAGAGCCAGTCATGTCATCCCATCCTGGATTCCCCTGGGTGTCTAGTTTTCAAAAATGTATAGGCTTGCTAGGTTTCCTTAGGTGCCGGCAGAGCTAGGGTTAAAAAACTACAGCTAGGCACCTTGCAAAAAAAGGGTCCGTTTTCACTGTGAAAATGTGGTGTGTCCACATTGCGTTTTGGGCCGTTTCCTATTGCGGTCACTAGGCCTACCCACACAAGTAAGGTACCATTTTTCTCGGGAGACTTTGGGACATGCGGGGTGGGTGGAATTTTGTGGATCCACGCAGATTCCAGAACTTTCCATCACAGAAATGCGAGGAAAATGTGTTGTTTTTTTTACAAATATTGAGGTTTGCAAGGAAATCGGGGTAACAGAACCTGGTGAGAGCAAGTCCAGTTATCCATCCTGGATACCCCTGGCTGTCTAGTTTTCAAAAATGTATAGGTTTGCTAGGTTTCCCTATGTGCCGGCAGAGCTAGGGTTAAAAAACTACATCTAGGCACTTTGCAAAAAAAGGGTCCGTTTTCACAGTGAAAATGTGGTGTGTCCACGTTGCGTTTTGGGCCGTTTCCTGTTGCGGGCACTAGGCCTACCCACACAAGTGAGGTACCATTTTTCTCGGAAGACTTTGGGGAATGCGGGGTGTGTGGAATTTTGTGGATCCACGCAGATTCCAGAACTTTCCACCACAGAAATGTCAGGAAAATGTGAATTTTTTGACAAATGTTGAGGTTTGCAAGGGATTCTGGGTAACAGAACCTGGTGAGAGCCAGTAATATCATCCCATCCTGGATTCCCCTTAGAGTCTAGTTTTCAAAAATGTATAGGTTTGCTAGGTTTCCCTAGGTGCCGGCAGAGCTAGGGTTAAAAAACTACAGCTAGGCACTTTGCAAAAAAAGGGTCGATTTTCACAGTGAAAATGTGGTGTGTCCACGTTGCGTTTTGGGCCGTTTCCTGTTGCGGGCACTAGGCCTACCCACACAAGTGAGGTACCATTTTTCTCGGAAGTCTTTGGGGAATGCGGGGTGGGTGGAATTTTGTGGATCCACGCAGATTCCAGAATTTTACACCACAGAAATGTGAGGAAAATGTGTTTTTTGGACACATTTTGAGGTTTGCAAGGGATTCTGGGTAACAGAACCTGGTGAGAGCCAGTCAAGTCACCCCATCCCGGATTCCCCTGGCTGTCTAGTTTTCAAAAATGTATAGGTTTGCTAGGTTTCCCTATGTGCCGGCAGAGCTAGGGTTCAAAAACTACAGCTAGGCACTTTGCAAAAAAAGGGTCCGTGTTCACTGTTAAAATGTAGTGTGCCCACGTTGCGATTTGGGCCGTTTCCTGTCACGGGCACTAGGCCTACCCACACAAGTGAGGTACCATTTTTCTCGGAAGACTTTGGGGAATGCGGGGTGGGTGGAATTTTGTGGATCCACGCAGATTCCAGAACTTTCCACCACAGAAATGTGAGGAAAATGTTTTTTTTTTTTAAATTTTGAGGTTTGCAAGGGATTCTGGGTAACAGAACCTGGTGAGAGCCAGTCAAGTCACCCCATCCTGGATTCCCCTGGGTGTCTAGTTTTCAAAAAGGAATAGGTTTGCTAGGTTTCCCTAGGTACCGGCAGAGCTAGGGTTAAAAAACTACAGCTAGGCACTTTGCAAAAAAAGAGTCCGTGTTCACTGTGAAAATGTGGTGTGTCCACGTTGCGTTTTGGGCCGTTTCCTGTCGCTGGCACTATGCCTACCCACACAAGTGAGGTACCATTTTCCTCGGAAGACTTTGGGGAATGCGGGGTGGGTGGAATTTTGTGGATCAATGCATATTCCAGAACTTTCCACCACAGAAATATGAGGAAAATTTGGTTTTTTTGACATATTTTGAGGTTTGCAAGGGATTCTGGGTAACAGAACCTGGTGAGAGCCAGTCCAGTCACCCCATACTGGATTCCCCTGGGTGTCTAGTTTTCACAAATGTATAGGTTTGCTAGGTTTCCCTAGGTGCTGGCAGAGCTAGGGTTCAAAAACCACAGCTAGGCCCTTTGCAAAAAAAGGGTCCGTTTTCACTGTGAAAATGTGGTGTGTCCACGTTGCGTTTTGGGCCGTGTCCTGTCACGGGCACTAGGCCTACCCAAACAAGTGAGGTACCATTTTTCTCGGAAGACTTTGAGGAATGCGGGGTGGGTGGAATTTTGTGGATCCACGCAGATTCCAGAACTTTCCACCACAGAAATGTCAGGAAAATGTGAATTTTTTGACAAATGTTGAGGTCTGCAAGGGATTCTGGGTAACAGAACCTGGTGAGAGCCAGTCATGTCATCCCATCCTGGTTTCCCCTTGGTGTCTAGTTTTCAAAAATGTATAGGTTTGCTAGGTTTCCCTAGGTGCCGGCAGAGCTAGGGTTAAAAAACGACACCTAGGCACTTTCCCAAAAAAGTTTCCGTTTTCACTGTGTAAATGTGGTGTGTCCACGTTGTGCTTTGTGCCGTTTCCTGCTGCGGGCACTAGGCCTATCCACACAAGTGAGGTACCATTTTTCTCATAAGACTTTGGGGAACACGGGGTGTGTGGAATTGTGTGGATCCACGCAGATTCCAGAACTTTCCACCACAGAAATGTGAGCAAAATGTGATTTTTTTTAAAAAAATGTTGAGGTTTGTAAGGGATTCTGGGTAACTGAACCTGGTGAGAGCCAGTCAAGTCACCCCATTTTGGATTCCCCTGGGTGTTTAGTTTTCAAAAATGTATAGGTTTGCTAGGTTTCCCTAGGTGCCGGCAGAGCTAGGGTTCAAAAACTACAGCTAGGCACTTTGGAAAAAAAGGGTCAGTTTTCACTGTGAAAATGTGGTGTGTCCACGTTGCGTTTTGGGCCGTTTCCTGTCGCGGGCATTAGGCCTACCCACACAAGTGAGGTACCATTTTTCTCGGAAGACTTTGGGGAACGTGGGGGGGTTGGAATTTTGTTGATCCACGCAGATTCCAAGAACTTTCCACCACAGTAATGTGAGAAAAATGTGTATTTTTTGACAAATTTTGAGGTTTCCAAGGGATTCTGGGTAACAGAACCTGGTGAGAGCCAGTCATGTCACCCCATCCTGGATTCCCCTGGGTGTCTAGTTTTCAAAAATGTATAGGTTTGCTAGGTATCCCTAGGTGCCAACAGAGCTAGTGTTCAAAAACGACAGCTAGGCACTTTGCAAAAAATGGGTCCGTTTTCACTGTGAAAATGTGGTGTGTCCACGTTGCGTTTTGGGCCGTTTCCTGTCGCGGGAATTAGGCCTACCCACACAAGTGAGGTACCATTTTTCTCGGAAGACTTTGGGGAATGCGGGGTGTGTGGAACTTTGTGGATCCACGCAGATTCCAAAACTTTCCACCACAGAAATGTGAGGAAAATGTGGATTGTTTTACAAATTTGAGGTTTGCAAGAGATTCTGGGTAACAGAACCTGGTGAGAGACAGTCAAGTCACCCCATACTGGATTCCCCTGGGTGTCTAGTTTTCAAAAATGTATAGGTTTGCTAGGTTTCCCTATGTACCGACAGAGCTAGGGTTCAAAAACTACAGCTAGGCAGTTTGCAAAAAAAGGGTCCGTTTTCACTGTGAAAATGTGGTGTGTCCACGTTGCGTTTTGGGCTGTTTCCTTTCGCGGGCACTAGGCCTACCCACACAAGTGAGGTGCTATTTTTCTCGGAAGACAGTGGGGAACGCTGGGTGGGTGGAATTTTGTGAATCTATGCAGATTCCAGAACTTTCCACCACAGAAATGTGAGGAAAATGTGTTTTTTGTTTTACAAATGTTTAGGTTTGCAAGGGATTCTGGGTAACAGAACCTGGTGAGAGCCAGTCAAGTCACCCCATCCTGGATTCCCCTGGGTGTCCAGTTTTAAAAAATGTATAGGTTTGCTAGGTTTCCCTAGGTGCCAGCAGAGCTAAGGTTCAAAAACTACAGCTAGGCACTTTGCAAAAAAAGGGACATTTTTCACTCTGAAAATGTGGTGTGTCCACGTTGCGTTTAAAAAAATTAGAAACAAGGAAAACCCTAGGGTCGAAAAGGGACCAAGGGTAGTAATAATTGTAAGAGACAGCGGTCCCTTTGAGTTCGAAAATCAGAACAATTGTAGCCAAATTATCACAATAGAGATTGGCTCTGTTTATGTCTTAATTGACAATATCAAGATATTTATTCACATATAATGAAACACGCAACAAAATATATAAGGTGAGTGAGCTAGATGTGACAGGGTAATGGGAAATCAGCCGTTTGCTTACCACAGGCAAGTGACTTTAAAAGTGACTTTTATGAAGAAATAATGTAAATATGTAAAAGTCACAATGAGAAATGCATCTTGTACTCCACATAAATAATGAATTAATCTATAGAGTTAAGATGCAGGTGTCGACGACGTTTCGATCCCAAGAGAAATTCTGGGATCTACATCAGGACTGAAATATAGAACAGATGCCTGGGAAGTAGCCTGGGTAGGTGAGGGAAAAGGGGAAGGAGGGAATAGGGAAAATAAAAAGGAGGGAGTTAAAAATAATAATAGAGATATGATCACAAACACCAATTTGAAGACTTGAAATTAGCACACTGTAAGCTACATATAACCCTACATTCAAGCGCTTGCACCAAGGTATGAGAGTAGGGTAGAATGAGAAAAGTGAAGAAGAAAAATTGCGGAAGAATTTCCAAGGGTGAAGGTCAAATTAATTTCGTGGTGCTACCAGCTAAGGGTCAGAGTTACTGTGCGCATATAAAAATAGGAGAGCAAGTAGCTCCAATTTTGAGTGATGGTAATATGACAAGCGCAATGGAACAGAGGGTGCGCGCGTGAGGAGAGGGAAGGATAGTCAGAACCTAATTAGAGAGAGTAATAGAGGGGGCACTATGGTTGAAGGCTTACCCACGGTTGGAAAGAGCGTGCTTGCTGGGGTCAGTCTCAATAACCGGGAATCAGGCAGCCTAAAAGAAGGGGAGGGAGGTGAGTGTGTGGGGATTGGCGGGGGTCTGAAGTGAACGCATGAGGTCATTTGGCGGCGCTTACCGGTGGCTAGATGGCCATGGAGCAGAAGTAAATGATCATTGACGTGGGAATCCAGTCAAGATGAGGATCAGGCGTGTTACGGTAACCAGATATCACCTCCCGCAACGGGCGTAATCGGTGTATTGAAGGATGACAACCGGGAATACGGTGTAGAGGGGAGCCTGCGGGTGCGGAGGAAAAACCGGGGATGAGAAGGAGTGGTGAGCGGGTAATATAAGCATGTGCGGCGGTGCCGGAGTCAAGGCTTACCGAATTAAGGCTGATGACAAGCAACAAGTCCGTGCAGGCGAGCAGATGTCCTGGAAATGTGCAGCTGTGCAATGCGCTCGGTGGCTGAGAGTCAGTGAAGGTGGGAAGGCGCTTGGCACATAAGGGGGCGGGTACAGGTGCCAAGGCATGAGCACTTTGGAGCGGATAGGAGCAAAGATCAGACGGGGGCGGGTGCAGGAAATAGCATGTAGCTAAAGGGGCATAAGTTAAAGACTAGAACGTTCACGGCTGAGTGTGCAAGCGAAAGGGGATACTAATGCCGGTCAATGGATATGCGCTGATTGAGAGTAAGGAGTGATCCTTAGCGATCAACCAGAAATAGCGAACCGTAATCGTGCCAGTGGTGCGCGCTCACGACCCCAATTGTGTCACTGTAAAAGTAAACAGGAGAAAGTGAGGGGTAGAGGGGGAATGGACATACGTATTAAGGAAGTGAGGAAAGAATTCGCGATTTGTAGACAGTTAACACATTATGCCTGGAGGGTGCACAGGGGTACAATGGAGTTCCTCAAAGTATAGACAGGTGAGACATAAGAAACACAGAGCAGGGAAAAAGTAGGCAGAATAGTATTGTCACATCATGCAGCATTTTAAGGTAATTCTAAGGACGGATACCTAAACAGCAGGCTTGCCACTTGCGGAAATTACAGTTGGAGCAAAAAACATGTGTAGAGGTATATTTAACAATTACGAATAGACCACATAGAGTGTAATTCTCATAGTAGAATAGGAAAACAAAATGTTCATAGGAGGTTAGTCCAATCCTCCATCCGGTTCAGCCCTGGGTGCAGGCTGTCCGTGCGTATGATCCATTTAAGCTCCTCTTTGTTGAGGATGCTGGTGATGTTGGAGTTCCTGGGAGGCTTGTGGATCACATTGATGACTTGCCAGCGTAGGTCATCCTCTGTGTGTCCGTGCGACAAGAAATGTTCAACCAGTGGTGCATTGGGTGTTCTACACCGAATTCTGCTCCGATGCTGGCAGATTCTGATTCTTACTTTTTGCGTTGTTTGACCCACATATAGCAGGTTACACAGGCAGGTGATTACATACACAACATTTGCATTATTACAATTTGAAAAGTTAGTCAGAGTAACATCAATGTTTGTAAACAGAAATTTCTTGGTGTCCGTCGTGAGATGACACACACTGCATCAACTGCATTTAAAGTGCCCTACCACTGGAGGCAATGCCCACATTTCCGTGAGTGTGGGATTACTTTTTTTATTATTATTAGTGATGGCTGCCCTAACCAGATGGTCTTTAATACTTTTGCTCTTTTTAAAGGCAAAGAGAGGGCATTCTAGGTTCAAATATCCAGCATTAAAGGTGGGCCAGTGTCTTAAGATGTATTTCCTTACTGCATTGGACACAGGTGAAAATGTAGTCACACACACGGTCTTGGCCCCACTGTTCTTGATTTTGGGGCTTAGCAGTGTATCCCTAGGGCAGTACCAAGCGCATTTAAGGGAGTTTTTTACCACTTTGCATGGATAGCCCCTACTGATGAGTTTTTGAGATAGAGTTTTAGCCTCATTAAAGTAGTCGTCCTTCCGGTAGCAATTTCGTCTAATGCGGAGAAATTGTGAGTAGGGAAGTGAATCTCGTAAGGCTTTGGGGTGGTGGCTATTGTATGCTAGTAAAGTGTTTTTTTCGGTCGGTTTACGGTAGAGTCTCGTGTAAAGTGTGCAATTGTGTGCGATGATAGAAAAGTCCAGGAAGGCTACCTCCTGTTTGCTTTTGGTCAAAGTGAAATTGAGGCCGTTGCTGTGTGTGTTTAGCCAGTCAAGGAACTGGAGCAAAGTTTCCTCAGTGCCTTTCCAAATAAGAAAAATATTGTCTATGTATCTCTTCCATTCTAATATCCCTGGAAGAAATGGATTTAGAGGGGATAGAATTATCTGTGTCTCCAGCCAGTCCATATAAAGGATAGCAAAGTTCGGTGCGAAAACCGCACCCATGGAAGTTCTCTTCACTTGTTGGTAGAAATTGCCATTGAAAAGGAAAAAGTTGCGAGTTAAGCAGATTTACCCCCCATCTCTACCACTCTCACTTACTACCCTTCCACCTTAGAGGTATGTCACATCACACTTCCCTATACACTGACGATTATATTAAAACGATCTTGGAGGGTCCATCGCTCTTCTCTGGAACACCTGATACTCCCAATACGACAGAAAGCTCTATTTTTCAACAGTTAGAGAAAACTACCAAGAAATTGATTAGGCTGCAACTGATGGTACGCATGCTCACTGAGTACTTGAAAACTGACACAATACCAGCAGGATTGCAAGTACGCAACACCCCTGGAGTATTTACAGATATAAAAAAATATCTCACTGGGTTTAGCTACATTGGCACAACTTGCTCAAGACATTGGATGGTCTTGGGCATTGATATCGCCACCGAGGAAATTAACAAACTTGAGATAGAAATAAAAGACATTGAAAAACAAATCAAAGAAGATAGTGACATCAATGACGCAAAAACACTTCTGGACAAGGTGGAAAAAACCATCTCTGAATTCCACAGAATAGAACAGAATAAGAAAATCACCAAAGTCAAACGAGACGTAAAAAACTACAAGATTGAAAGAACTTACCCCTATTTAGTCGAATATTTTTATACCAACAGAGCATACCTGGGACCACATACACAACGACCGTGGGGCAGGTTTAACAAACAACAGAATATTGTAGGGTTTTCTGACACCTCTGCGGATTCATCCGATCATTCGGATTCAGGTGAAGGTCCAAGCACATCTAGAAATAGGAACAACAACATTAATTTTTTAGACAAGGACCAGGAACGCCAAGCCAATCAGGGTACTACGCGACCACCACGCTGGTACAGTGCACTGGGAGACAGACAAACAGCAGAGATATTACCAATGGTGAGACCACAAAGACACAACCCAACGGAGGCGAAGATTACCAATACCAATAACATGCTTGATCTAGACTCTATCCCGATATTCAATCTCTCTAAACACCAGTTATCTGAGCAGGAAATTTCCTTGCTCAGTAAGGGCTTATCCTTTGTCCCTACCATCAAAACCCAATTTTCTTGAATTACAAATTGAACTCCTGCGCTTTTTCAGGAACATTCGTCTCCAAGCATTTTTTCATGACAAACCCTCCAATACACCAACAGCATACACGACATTCCACCCACCGTCTACTTTCTCTCCACCACAGAACAGTATACCGGCTGAGATTCAGACATTTGAAAAACTTGTCCTGAAAGACATCGCAAGTTTAGAACATGAACGTAGATACATTCCATACAACCTTCCCATGAAAGAAAAGAAGGCTCTACTTGACCTGAAACAGACTGACAGTCTAATTATTAAACCAGCGGAAAAGGGAGGCGGGATCGTACTCCAAGATCTAGATAATTACACCCAGGAAATTTTGAGACAACTATCTAGAACCGACCATTACCTTAGACTTCCATCTGATCCCACTGAGGAGATCCAAACACTCATTCATGACATCACGGAGGAAGGGTTAGCACAGGGTTTCCTGAACAAGAACGAATTCCTATATCTCAACACCATATCACCTTGTACACCGGTGATTTACTCATTACCTAAGGTGCATAAGAATGCCCTCTCACCCCCTGGCCGCCCGATAGTATCTGGGTGCGGTTCCATTTTGGAGCCTCTGGGCCGATATGTTGACTACTTTATTAAGGACTTTGTGCCCAACACGCTTTGTTACATTAAGGACACCATGGCCATGGTGAACCTGGTAAAGGAACTCCCTTTTGACCCTGAAACTTGCCTTTTGTGCACACTTGACGTCGAGTCACTCTATACAAACATCCCCCAGGATGAAGGCATTGATGTCATTGGTATAGCCCTTAACTCAAGACCCCGCGCACACCCAGTCCCTACCTCGTTTATTCTCCACCTACTTAAAATCTGCTTAACTCGCAACTTTTTCCTTTTCAATGGCAATTTCTACCAACAAGTGAAGGGAACTTCCATGGGTGCGGTTTTCGCACCGAACTTTGCTATCCTTTATATGGACTGGCTGGAGACACAGAGAATTCTATCCCCTCTATATCCATTTCTTCCAGGATTATTAGAATGGAAGAGATACATAGACGATATTTTTCTTATTTGGAAAGGCACTGAGGAAACTTTGCTCCAGTTCCTTGACTGGCTAAACACACACAGCAACGGCCTCAATTTCACTTTGACCAAAAGCAAACAGGAGGTAGCCTTCCTGGACTTATCTATCATCGCACACAATGGCACACTATACACAACACTCTACCGTAAACCAACTGAAAAAACCACTTTACTAGCATACAATAGCCACCACCCCAGAGCCTTACGAGATTCACTTCCCTACTCACAATTTCTCCGCATTAGACGAAATTGCTACCAGAAGGACGACTACTTTAATGAGGCTAAAACTCTATCTAAAAAACTCATCAGTAGGGCCTATCCACGCAAACTGGTAAGAAGCTCCCTTAACCGCTTCGCCGCGATCGGAATTCCGCCCAGGTGCTGGACATTCCGATCGCGGGTTTGGTCGTGACGTGTTCAGCTCGTCAATCGCACAGTGCGACCGCGCAGCATGACGAGCTGAGCTCGTCATGAGCATCGAAGGGGTTAAACGCGCATGGTACTGCCCTAGGGATACACTGCTAAGCCCCAAAATCAAGAACAGTGGGGCTAAGACCGTGTGTGTGACTACATTTTCACCTGTGTCCAATGCAGTAAGGAAATGCATCTTAAGACACTGACTCACCCTTAATGCTGGATATTTGAACCTAGAACGCCCTCTCTTTGCCTTTAAAAAGAGCAAAAGTATTAAAGACCATCTGGTTAGGGCAGCCATCACTAATAATAATAAAAAAAGTAATCCCACACTCACAGAAATGTGGGCATTGCCTTCAGTGGTAGGGCACTTTAAATGCGGTGGATGCAGTGTGTGTCATCTCACGACAGACACCAAGAAATTTCTGTTTGCAAACATTGATGTTACTCTGACTAACTTTTCAAATTGTAATACTGCAAATGTTGTGTATGTAATCACCTGCCCGTGTAACCTGCTATATGTGGGTCAAACAACGCAAAAAGTAAGAATCAGAATCTGCCAGCATCGGAGCAGAATTCGGTGTAGAACACCCAATGCACCACTGGTTGAACATTTCTCGTCGCACGGACACACAGAGGATGACCTATGCTGGCAAGTCATCAATGTGATCCACAAGCCTCCCAGGAACTCCAACATCACCAGCATCCTCAACAAAGAGGAGCTTAAACGGATCATACGTACGGACAGCCTGCACACAGGGCTGAACCGGATGGAGGATTGGACTAACCTCCTATGAACATTTTGTTTTCCTACTCTACTATGAGAATTACACTCTATGTGGTCTATTCGCAATTGTTAAATATACCTCTACACATGTTTTTTGCTCCAACTGTAATTTCCGCAAGTGGCAAGCCTGCTGTTTAGGTATCCGTCCTTAGAATTACCTTAAAATGCTGCATGATGTGACAATACTATACTGCCTACTTTTTCCCTGCTCTGTGTTACTTATGTCTCCCCTGTCTATACTTTGAGGAACTCCATTGTACCCCTGTGCACCCTCCAGGCATAATGTTTTAACTGTCTACAAATCGCGAATTCTTTCCTCACTTCCTTAATACGTATGTCCATTCCCCCTCTACCCCTCACTTTCTCCTGTTTACTTTTACAGTGACACAATTGGGGTCGTGAGCGCGCACCACTGGCACGATTACGGTTTGCTATTTCTGGTTGATCGCTAAGGATCAATCCTTACTCTCAATCATCGCATATCCATTGACCGGCATTAGTATCCCCTTCTGCTTGCACACTCACCCGTGAACGTTCTAGTCTTTAACTTATGCCCCTTTAGCTACATGCTATTTCCTGCACCCACCCCCATCTGATCTTTGCTCCTATCCGCTCCAAAGTGCTCATGCCTTGGCACCTGTACCCGCCCCCTTATGTGCCAAGCGCCTTCCCACCTTCACTGACTCTCAGCCACCGAGCGCATTGCACAGCGGCACTGTTGGACTTCGCCCTTTTTGCAGGGTCATCCCTGAACTTTTTGCCTTCCTCCTGTACTTTTTCTGACCTGTTTTTGTTGGTTTTATGACTCTGGGCACTTTACCACTGCTGATCAGTGCTAAAGTGCATATGCTCCCTGTTATAAATTGATTTATGGATTAGTGACTCCATGATTGTCTTATTGGATTTACTGTCATACCCTAGTACAGTGCACCGCGTGTGCCCAGGACCTGTAAATCAAATGCTGCTGGTGGGCTTGCAGCACTGGTTGTGCCACCCACCGGAGCAGCTTGGAAAGCGTGTCTCAGGCCTGCCATTGCAGAGCCTGTGTGCAGTCTGGTACTGCCATGTCGACTTAGTAATTGCACCCACTTACTAGTCCCCAAACCTTCCCTTTCCTGCATATTAGTCACCCCCTAAGGTAGACCCTAGGGCAGGGTGCATTGTAGGTGTAAGGTAGGACATGCCCTGGTGTGTGTGCCATGTCATGATAGTGAATTAGAGCCAATTTCGTTTTTCACTATTGCAATGCTACCTGTCCCCATAGGCCAGAATGGGCAGTTTGATTATAACATCTTATAATCCTAACTGACCCAGGGAACATGGTAGAAAAACGAATTTAGTATGCCTGAACTCAGAATGATAAAATACATCTTTTAGTGACGTTGGTTTTAACATTCTGTGTTTGAAAATACCACTTTTAGAAAGTGGGTATTTTCTTGCCTAACCATCCAGCCTGCCTCTGCTAGCTTGTGTATTGTATGTCTGGTTTTGTGAGTGACAGGGGCTGGGGGGCTCCAGGAGACAGGGTGAGTCAGCACAGGGCCGAATAGACCTAACTGCATGAGGAGTGGTGGGAGGAGTAGCACCTGGGCCTGAATAGGGCTGTGCCTGCCTTCCACAATGCTGGCTCCACCTCCTGTGGTGCGGCTGATGTCCCTGGCCCACACTGAAGAGGGTGTGCACTGGCAGAATGCACACAGAAGTGGTTTGGACTAGGTACAGAACCCTCTGCCTTCAGAGGACAAAGGATTTGCTAGTATAAATATTGGGGCCCAGACCCCAAGACTTTAGATCACTTCTGGGAAACAAGAAGAACCTTTGCTGAGGACAGGAACCAGAGAAACGGAAGGAGGAGACTATCCGTATGCTGTGTGCTGTTTGAGGGATTGGCCTGCAGTGGTTGCCTGGTTGCCAAAGAAAGGAGAAAGGAACTTTGTGATACTTTCATCATCTTGCAGAAAATCTCCAAGGGCTTGAAGATTGAGCTTGCCTCCTGCTGAAGTCTCAGGGATACAAGACTTCACCAACCAGCTCCCCTGAGTTCCCTTGCTGGGAATTTGAAGTGCCTACTGTTGTGTTGGGCCTTCTGAGAGTCTGCGTGTCGCTGGGAGCTGGAAGCGCGACTCACGAAGAAGAAGCGTGTCGCCGCCGCAGCAGTTGTCGTCGCATCGCCGAGAAAGCGTGCCGCCGCTGCTGCTGTCGCCATCGCATCACCGAAGCGACTCGCATCACCGGAGAAGAGTGTCGCCGTCGCAGCAGACGCTGTTGCATCATCGGAGAAGCGTGTCGCAGGGCCTGTCGCGGCTCAGAAGATTCACCGAGTCGCCGCACGGCCGTCGGGCGTGCACGCATCGCCCTCTTCATTGTCGCATTGAGAAGAAGACGCCATTTTGTTTCATTGCACCGGGTCGTCATCGCATCGAGGCGCTGCTGGTCGCATCGCCACAGAAGCGCAGTAAGAAACCAACGCATCACCTCCCCACGCAGTGAAGAACCGACGCATCACCTCCTCTCCGGTAAGGAACCGACACATCACCGTCCCCTACGCAGCAGTAGGGAACCAACGCTTCACCTCCCCCGAAGCAAGGAACCGACGCATCACCGTTCTTGCGTGTAAGGAACCGACGCATCACCTTCCCTGCAACTCTTTTGTTTGTTTCGCGTTACGCATCCTAAGGTACATTGAACGTAAAGTGTCACATTTATCATCTTTATTGAACTGAACTATTTTCTACCATTGACAGTCATATTTTTCATAGTGTATTGTGGATTTTTGTCATTTTGGGTCTTGTGATAAGTCTATATAAATATACTTATTTTTATAATACAACCTGCGTGGTGTCCATCTGTAGTGTTGTCACTGGGTTACTGTATGTGTTCACAAATGCTTAACACACTGCCTCTGAGATAAGCCTGCCTGCTCGTGCCAAGCTACCAAGGGGGTGAGCAGGGGTTATTTTAGTAGTGTATCCCCCTTACCCTGACTAGAAGCAAGGATCCCTATTTGGACAAAGGTACCTACCTCTGCCAACTAGAGACCCCCAGTTCTAACAGGCACATTTCCAGGACATTTCCAGGACATCTGCTCGCCTGCACAGACTTGTTGCTTGTCATCAGCCTTAATTCGGTAAGCCTTGACTCCAGCACCGCCGCACATGCTTATATTACCTGCTCACCGCTCCTTCTCATCCCTGGTTTTTCCTCCGCACCCGCAGGCACCCCTCTACACCGGATTCCCGGTTGTCATCCTTCAATACACCGATTATGCCCATTGTGGGACGTGATATCCGGTTACCGTAACACGCCGGATCCTCGTCTTGACTGGATTCCCACATCAATGATCATTTACTTCTGTTCCATGGCCATCTAGCCACCGGTAAGCGCTGCCAAATGACCTCATGCGTTCACTTCAGACCCCCGCCGATCCCCGCACACTCACCTCCCTCCCCTTCTTTTAGGCTGCCTTATTCCCGGTTATTGAGACTGACCCCAGCAAGCACGCTCCTTCCAACCGTGGGTAAGCCTTCAACCATAATGCCCCCTCTATTACTCTCTCTAATTAGATTCTGACTATCCTTCCCTCTCCTCACGCGCGCACCCTCCATTCCATCGCGCTTGTCATATTACCATCACTCAAAATTGGAGCTACTTGCTCTCCTCTTTTTATATGCGCACAGTAACTCTGACCCTTAGCTGGTAGCACCACGCAATTAATTTGACCTTCACCCTTGGAAATTCTTCCGCAATTTTTCTTCTTCACTTTTCTCATTCTACCCTACTCTCATACCTTGGTGCAAGCGCGTGAATGTAGGGTTATATGTAGCTTACAGTGTGTTAATTTCAAGTCTTCAAATTGGTGTTTGTGATCATACCTCTATTATTATTTTCAACTCCCTCTTTTTCATTTTCCCTATTCCCTCCTTCCCCTTTTCCCTCACCTACCGAGGCTACTTCCCAGGCATCTGTTCTATATTTCAGTCCTGATGATGATCCCAGAATTTCTCTTGGGATCGAAACGTCGTCGACACCTGCATCTTAACTCTATACTTTAATTCATTATTTATGTGGAGTACAAGATGCATTTCTCATTGTGACTTTTGCATATTTACATTATTTCTTCATAAAAGTCACTTTTAAAGTCACTTGCCTGTGGTAAGGAAATGGGCTGATTTCCCATTACCCTGTCAGGTCTAGCTCACTCACCTTGTATATTTTGTTGTGTGATTCATTATATGTGAATAAATATCTTGATATTGTCAATTAAGACATAAACAGAGCCAATCTCTATTGTGATAATTTGGCTACAATTGTTCTGATTTTCGAACTCAAAGGGACCGCTGTTTCTTACTTTGGGGAACGTGGGGTGGGTGGAATTTTGTGGATCCACGCAGATTCCAGAACTTTCCACCACAGAACTGTGAGGAAAATTTGTTTTTTTGGGACAAATTTAGAGGTTTGCAGGGGATGCTGGGTAACAGAACCTGATGAGAGCCATTCAAGTCACCCTATCCTGGATTCCCCTGGGTGTCTAGTTTTCAAAAATGTATAGGTTTGCTAGGTTTCCCTAGGTGCCGGCAGAGCTAGGGTTCAAAAGCTACAGCTAGGCACTTTGCAAAAAAAGGGTTAATTTTCACTGTAAAAATAAAGCGTGTCCACGTTGCGTTTTGAGCCATTTCCTGTATTGGACCCTAGGCCTATCCACACAAGTGAGGTACCATTTTTATTGGGAGACTTAGGGTAACACAGAATTGTAGAGCAACTGTTATTACCTATTGACTTTCGATGCATTTCTGTCTTCCAAATGAAAGACAATGTGTAAAAAAGAAGTCCTTTTGAAAAATTACCTATAATTCTCATGCTAGTATGGGTACTCCCAATTTCGGAAATGTGCAATTATCTACTGTTTCTAAACTCTATATTTTGTTCCCATTTCAGAAATACATAGGTGTCTTTCATACCGATTTTTCCATGTATACATTTTCCTGGTTAACCTACAAGTCTTATATATCCCCACAACAAGTAAGGTCCAGCGGATGTAACAGTATATTGCTTTCAAACAGCTGTCATAATTAGAAGAAGTTACAGGTAAAAACGTTGACACAAATGGCTGTTTTTTTAAACTAATTTTCAATTTTTCCTATATTTAACTGTTAGTTTCTACAAAGAAACCTTGAAGGATCTACACAAATGACCCCTTGCTGAATTCAGAATTTTGTCTACTTTTCTAAAATGTATAGCTATCCAGGATCCATTATTGCTTTTATACCCATTTCTACCATTAACTGGAAGGAGGTTGAAACCACAAAAAATAGCAAAAATAGGCTATGTCCCAGAAAAATGCCAAAACTGTGTAAAAAATGTGGTTTTCTGACAAAAGTCTGCTTGTCCCTGAAAGCTGGGAAGATGGTGATTTCAGCACCACAACCCTTTTGTTGATAACATTTGCAGGGAAAAAAACCAGACGCTTTCAACTGTAGCCCTTTTTTCCCATTTTTCCCAAAAAAACTAAAATCTAGCTGTATTTTGGCTAATTTCTGGGTCCCCTCCAGGGGAATCCACAAACCCTGGGTAGCTTTAGAATCCCCATGTTGTTAGAAGAAAAGGACGCAAATTTGGCGTGGATACCTTATGTGGTCAAAAAGTTACAGGGGCATAAGCCCGAACTACCGCAAATAGTCAAAAAAGGCTTAGCACAGGAGGGGAAAAGGCCTTGCAGCGAAGGGGTTAATAAGTTTCTCCTACTGCAGGCACAACATGCTTTCCTGCAACATTTAGCGTGCAATGCGCGCTTTCACTTTCCAAGCAGCCCAGGACAATGGCGGCCACTTCTTTGAAATGAAATAGGTCTCGCATTTACAAGAGTTTCAGCTATTGGCATTGTAAATGACAATGCCTTTTATTTATGTGTTAATTATCAAAACAGATAAATAAAAGGCATTGTCATTTACAATGCCAATAGCTGAAACTCTCGCAAATGCGAGACCTATTGCATTGCAAATGCTTGTTATTAAAGGGTACCGAGGGTATTAGTAAAAACTGAATATGGGTTTTTTATTGAGAATTAATGTCTCGATTGCCCCTCATTTGCCAACATGGTTTGGCCCTCGCCAAGAGCCAAGAGCCCATCCGGGTCTGGGTTCTTCATCAGGACTGTCTATATAACCCTGCCTACCTACACACGCACTCCACGCGTGATTGTGAGGCCTAGTGCCTTCACTTGTTTCTGAGGAGACTTCTCATTTAGAAGTACCCTAACATTGGGTGGTTCTTGAATCATGCATGTCTGGCAGGAGATGCTGCCAGACATGTCAAGGATCAGTCACCGCTGTCATCACTGAAAGAAACAGCTCAGACCGCCACCGAAAGTTTAAAACTGCACACACAGGCTGCAATGGCAGGCCTGAGACATGTTTAAAGAGCTACTTAAGTAAGGGTGCCACAATAAGTGCTGCAGGTCCTCTGGTAGAATTTAATTTACAGGCCCTAGGCACATGTAGAACCACAATACTAAGGACGTATAAGTAAATTAAATTTGCCAATTGGGGATAAGTCATTGTCATCATGTTTTAAGGAGTGAGAACATGTCCTTTAGCACTGATTATCAGTGGTAAAATGTGCTGTGTCCTAAAGCCAGCAAATATGAGATCAGACAAAAATGCAGGAGGAAGGCTAAACATTTGGGGTAAGATCACCCTAAGGCTGACAGGTCAAGAGAAACAACAATCCTTGCCAGGGTGAAGTCCCAAGCAAACACTAAATTAACCTGTGCTTAACCCTCTGATAGCTTGGCACAGAGCAGTCAGGCTTAACTTAGAGGCAATGTGTAAAGTACTTATGCAGCACTTTAA
The DNA here is from genome assembly GCA_963921515.1 of Calotriton arnoldi. Classification (NCBI taxonomy): domain Eukaryota; kingdom Metazoa; phylum Chordata; class Amphibia; order Caudata; family Salamandridae; genus Calotriton; species Calotriton arnoldi. The sequence goes on along the minus strand of CAWUFW010001037.1, from coordinate 2,881,273 downwards.
ATAGTAACAAAGTGAAAGACAACACAAGAAAACTCCCAAACCAACTAAAAAGAATAGAGTACAATTTTACTGTTGGACATGGCCCTTCTTATGGAATTTCCATAAAACTTTTAGATTTTTGTCCTCCTGGTTTTTGCTGACTCTCTTTTTGTGGCGTTAGAACTCTGGGCACTTTCCCACTGTACCGCAATGGGAAAGCACTCTCACCCTTCCTACACATGCCGGGAAGGGGTGCTTACTTAATTGGTTGAGGGTTTCTACCAGTGAGAGCCCTGAAAAAGGTACACCACATACCCAGGTCGGGTACTGCACTGGCTAGTAGTGGGGCGCAGCACGGATTGTGCCACTCACCAGAGTAGCCTGTCAAACATGTAACATGCTTAGGTTGACCTTTCTCATTCAGTAGTCAACCCTGAGCAGGCCTTTCCCTACTACCAGATCACCCGTAGGGTAAGTTCCGAGGGGTGAAGTACGTGGTAGGTGGGCGACCTGGTTGTACACATGCGTGTTCTCTGCCCGGGTGGTGAAGAACCCCCATGTGGGTTTTCCCTACAGAGGGTGGTCGGCTCTTCCCATAGGACACCTCCTGGGATTTGCTGATTGTCTTCTAGTGGCATTAGGGCTCTGGGCACTTTCCCACTGTAAATACAGTGTGAAAGTGCACGCACCCTTCCTATCCATGTTAGGAAGTGGTTCTTACTTGATGGTTTTGAAACATGTTGCAGCCTGCCGTTGCAGGCCAGAGTGCGCACTTGCATCTATGATTTGCCTAAATATGTGTCAAGCATGCCTTTGCAGGCCTGAGCTTGCACACTGGCACCTATGGTGTTTTTAACCATGTGACCAGCCTGCCATTGCAGGCCAGTGTAGGCACACTTGCGCATATGGTGATTTGTAAAATGTGTCCAACCTGCATTGCAGACTTGAGCCTATGCCAATTTGTAATATGTGTCCAGCCTGCCATTGCAGGCCTCTGTGTGTGCACTTGCACCTATGGTGTTTTAAAACATGGGTCCAGCTTGCCATTGCAGGCCTGTGTGTGCGTACTTGCACCTATGGTGTTTTTAAACATGTGTACAGCCGACCATTGCAGGCCTGGGTGTGCACCGTATGCCCGCAACGGGCATAATCGGTGTATTGAAGGATGACAACCGGGAATCCGGTGTAGAGGGGTGCCTGCGGGTGCGGGACCCCTTATGCTCAGGCTGGCTGCTAAATCACTAGCCAGTCCTGAGGGGACCTTTTACCATCACTAGAGCACCCCTTAGGGTGAGTACGGAGGGGTGATGCAAGTGGTAGGTTAAAGGCAGGGCAGGTACACATGTGTAACCTGCCCAGGTAGTGAAGAATACCCATGTGTGTTTTCAATAGCTATGAGGGTTTCTCTTCCCTTATGTTAACATGGGAGAAGGGTGGAGATGACTTCAGGCTGCAATAGAGGATTGTAATGGAGCAACCTCATAATGTTTCCTCTCATTGGATTCACAATGACAAACTCTCTCCTGTGGTAAAGGTGGTTTTGTCATTACTAACCTAGAAATGCCCCTTCTAGAAAGTGGGCATTTCTCTGCTCTAAAACTATTTGTGTGTCTTTACGTTTGACTGCATCTCACACTGGAGGCTGGAGGAGCACACCTGTGCATTCTCCAGCGACAGCTATAAACATTGGGCATGCAATTGGAATGACAAACCACTGCAATTTGAGGGGCTAGTTGGATAGATTGGAGGACGAGGTTTTGACACTTGGCTTCTGGCCAGATAATGGCCCCACTAAAGATTAAGATCTGCATTCCACTGCCTCATGGCAGACAGGACTGAAATTTAGGGGAGACATCTGTGGTTCAAAGGGAAACCGCTTGTATCACCCCAGACTTCAAAGGCTAACTTCAGTATATCTACTGGTGCCATACTTCAGCAGGGCAGAGATACACTTGTGGTGATGTGGGACCGGAGAACCTGGAACTATGTGATGCACACTGCCAGATGATTCTGTTGAGCTCAAGGAGGATTACTGCCATTGAAAGGGACAGCAAGCCCTTTCTGAATAGTGGCTGGCCTGGGCTGAATACCTGCTGCTGTGTGGCACCCTGAAGTGTGCTCTCCAAGGGCTTGTTGGCTTGTCCCCTGTTCTCTGTGCAGACTCATGTACATCAAAGACCTCTCCCGAGTGACTCACACCGCCTACTTGTGACACCTGGAGAGCGGTGCCCTCTTAAGTGCCCACAACTGTTAGCGCAGCTTGAGCATGGAACTAAGAATTGTGCCTGGAGACCAGATTGCCTGATGCAGAGCCCCAAAAGCATCGCCTGCATCTAAGGAGGGGGACCCCCACATCATGGGGACCTCAACTCGCATAAGCATCTTATTCACCAGTTGCAGGATCCCACGTGACCCGCTTCGTCGATCGTGCCGCATCTCTCTCTTGAAACATGCTGACTGCATGCTCATTGCGTGCGGTGTCCGATTCATTCAGTGTGGCCCTTGGAGATGAGGGCGTACACATAGTGGCGCTGTATTCTACCTCATGTGATACTGCTGAACTTGTGCCTGTGTCAGTGACCTGCTTTGCCTGGTGCGACCATTATCAATGCACACCAGGCGTTGTGCCTCATTCTTAGGGATGTACAGACTTTGCAACTCTTCGTTGTGTGAGACCGGTATTGTCTGGTGCAGCTCGTATCAATGTGCACCAGACATTGTGCCCAGAATTGCTTGGGTGCGACTCAGATTGACATGTGCCGGGAGGGGTGCCTCCTCCTTCCGAGAGACCTCTCTGTCTCTGGTACCTGCCCCATTCATCATTTGTTCCTTTTTGGCCTTCTGTGCGGCAGTCCAACTGTCCTTTCCACACTCGAGCCCTGACGACATTGTGCCGCCAGATACTGTTGCCTGGATTGGGCCTGGGTATTGAGACTGGGTGACGGGGTCGAAGGCACACTTCTAAGAATGATCAGAAGTGGGTCAAGAGCCTCCCTGTGCCTTGCAGAGCTGGGCTGGTACTGGAGGGCCTCAGGTGGAACCCTTTTGAGTGACCGATTATTGCCCTCAGCCCGCTTCTGCTCCGGATCCTGTGGATGAACTTCTCGAGTGGTAGCCAAACCCCCCATTTGACAAGTGCCTCCCAATTAGTCCTCCTACCTACCCCCACCTTGTTCCCTGGGACCATGACTCTGTGTGATACTAGGCTGCGTAAGGCCTAGTATCTGGGGGGAGGGACGGCTAGCTCCAATCTGTGGGTGTAAGGTAGTCAGGGTGAGTTAGGAGGGTGGATTGAGGCTTGAGCCACGGGGTCTGTGCAGTGTGCTACCATTTGACCAGCCAGATATCAGTTGCACCGCATTATGGTGCTGTGGGCATATGTGTGTGGGCGAGTTCCTTACGTACTTGCCTGATATCCACTGCACCGCTTATAGATGCTGAGTAAGTGTGTGCATGTGGAAGTTACAGTCTGCGGACAACCTGTGATTGATGACACTGGCCAGGGGTGTTGCCTTACATGTTGATTTCTGGACAGAAAAATACTATGCTTGACATTGGGTTTTACCCTTGCGGTTTCAGCCTGCGATGCTTCTTAAAAGTGTTAGAATTCCTGGTATGTACATATTTTCGATATCGTCGTGGCCTGGGGTACACCCCATAACTGTGTGGTATTGAATTATAAGAATTGCAAGGGTGGGCCTTGGTTTGACAACGTGTTGCACCGCATAAGAATGCTATGGGGGTAGAGTAGCATCTTTACTAAGCATACTATTGATTTAATTTCAACAAGGTTAGGCCTAGTACTGCTAGTAATATTTCCAAGTGTGATTTATGCCCAGAAGTACAGGATGTTCATGTTGTGTTGATTGTTGTTTGTATTGAATACAAACATTATTTACATACATCACACGTGAAGTTTCTGTTATGCTGCTCAATATATTTCTTGTGAATAAATGCTATGCCAATGCTTTACACATTGCCTCTGTAATAAGCCTGACTGCTCAGTGCCAATCTGACCAAGGGTGAGCGCAAGTTATACAGTGAGTGTAATCAACCGCCCTTGACCGGAATGGTAGGTTCTGTCTGGCTAGTTCATCGCCTCAGCCAACCAGAAAGTGCCAACATTTATTAAATAATTTAAGACCAAAACAACAAAAAGGTCATCAGTAGAACAGGAGATATTCAATTTTAAATATTTGAGTGAAAATAGCACCAAAAAGCACAAAGTGGCAACTGCAGATATCTGGTCACGCTAGACTAGGCAAAGTCACAAGTTCAGACAGACCGTGATACAGAGCAGGTGGGCGACAGGGACCCAGTTAGACCCACTGAACAAGAGTACCTTAAATCATGGGTGTGAACAGTTGCAGAGTTCCACGTCGAAGATGCATCGTGCAACGAAGGGGAGGTGAGGTCCTGGTTGGATATTTGTCGATTCCGGGGAACTGCAGGACTATGTTTCGAGGTCCTGCATCGTCATCAAGAAGGCCGTCAATGAAGGGGCTGGCAATGCGTAGTCCTTCATTGTCGTAGGGGCTGTCATTGACAAGAGGCTTGTGATGCAAGGGCCTGCGTTGCACTGCTGCGGTTCCAGTGAGGCTACGGGCTGCAAGGTGATGCAAAACCCTGATGCCACGAACGTTGGCGGAGCAGAGGTGATGCATCAGTTCAGCTCAGGATTGCTCATCGCAGCAGAGGAGATGCGTCAGTTCTGCTGGGTCCACAGATGGGCTGGCGTAGCACCTTCAGGCCCACTTCCAAGGCTCCAGGACTGGGATGGCTCCAATTAGTAGGTTGAGACTCACAGATGGCAGAGTTCAGGTGCTGGGTTAAAGGTTGTTGGAAGCCTGTTATGTCGATGAGGCTTCTGATCAGGAGGCCAGTGAACTAGCCTTTGTAGTCACTCTGGGGTCCTGGGTTTAGAGATACAGGTCCATTCCTTCTCACCCAGACAAGTGTGCAGCAGGGCAGTAGGGCAGGACAGCGGGCCAGCAGTCCTTCAGAGTAGCAGTCCAGCAGAGTGGGAGTCCTTTCAGCAGCACTGTAGTCCTTCTTCCTGGCAGGGTCCACATGTCCATAAGTGTAATGCAGAGTTGGTTTCTGAGGTCCAATATTAATAGCTGGTGCCCTAATTGTGGGAGAAGCTTTCAGAGGATTCCACCCCCAAGAAGTGCTTGGAATATGCTTGTCTTCCTTCCCTGGGGCCAGATTGTTTGGGGTCACAATAGACTAGTGTCAAACCCCTTTGTGAGAGTGCTGAGACAGGGCCTTTGTGATGTGCAAGTGTGGTAGGTGACAGCTCCTCCCCCTCGTTACCTCAGAGTGGCCGATCCTGCCGACACCTAGCTTCCATGTGTCTCACTGTTTAGGAGCAATACACAAAGACTGACTGCCAAATACACTTATTCATGTGACCCGGGATACACGGAGAAGACACCCAACAGTTAGGACAAGAAAATGCCAGCTTTCTAAAAGTTGAATTTTCAGAATTGTGATTAAAAATCTGACTTTGCCATTAAAGAGGACTTTTAATTACAATTCTTCAGACACCAAACTCGACCAGCCTACCTGCTCCCATTGACTGTTAAATGTAATAAGGTAACTCCCATGTTATCCCATGGGAGAGGTAGATCTTGCAATAATGAAAAATGAATTTAGGAGTTTTTCAGTACCAGGACATGTAAAACTGAATATTACATGAGCATCCTTTTCAATGCACTGCACACAGTCCTATGGGCTGTGTAGGGCCTTCTATAGGGGTGACTTGTATGTATTAAAAAAGAAGGTTTGAGCTAGGAAGATCTTTATTTTGCCAGGTCGAAATGTCAGTTTAGAACTGCACACACAGCCTGCAGTGGCAGGCCTGAGACATGTTTAAAAACATGGCTACTTAAGTGGGTGGCACAATCAGTGCAGGCCCACTAGTAGCATTTCATTTATAGGCTCTGGGTACATGTGGTAGCACTCTACTAGGTACTTACAAGTAAGTTAAATGTGTCAATTGGGTATAAGCCAATTCCACCAAGTTTTAAGAGAGCTCAAGCACTTTAGCACTGGTTAGCATTGGTCAAGTGCACAGAGTCCTAAGGCCAGCACAAATGAGATCAGCGAAAAATAGGAGGGGTGAAGGCTAAAAGTTGGAGAGAAAACCAAACTAAGGCTGACCAGTTTAACAGGGATGATGATGATGATGATGATGATGTGCTAGTAGAGTGTGGTGTCTCAAATAGTGCTATCACAAACAAAGATTGGTTGCCAACTGTTAGCAATGACAACACCTTAATGGATGACAAAGTGCATATTGTTAAGGGATGGCCATCTGAAAGGGTGTTAGATAAAGTCATAAGACAATGAATGATCTCACTGTGGTGGATACATTTCTATTACGTGGCGATGCACTAGTTGCTCCATCATCTTTGAAAGGAAAACTGATAGCTTTGGCTCATGATGGTCATGTGGAAAGACTTGAACAAAAAAGAATCTTAGAGGAATGTACTGCAGGCCTTCACTGGACCGTGATGTTGATATCTATGCCAGTAAAAGCTCCATTTGTAGCAGTGCTGATAAAACCTTGCCAGCACATAAATGCCCCATGACTTCTATTGGGTTACCAGAAGGTCCTTGGATAAAATTCGGTATCAACTTCACAGGAACCATGAATGCCTTGCCCTTGGCATGCGTCATGCTATGGTTCTAATTGATTATTTCAGCAAATGGATTGAGGTGAAATTCATACCCCAACCTCGTACCTCTTAGGTAATTGAGCTCTTGAAGGAATTATTCTGTCGTGAAGGATTTCCGAGGCAATTGGTTAGTAATAATGGGGTGCTGTTTGTGTCTATTTGTGTTATTGAAGGTGAATGAGGTAGAACATAAAAAGTCTTCTTTATATCATCCCAGAGCAATGGTCAGGTAAAACAAGCTAATTGCTTGATCAAAGAAACCACTGCAATGGTGTTAAAGTCACAAATTTCAATTCAAGCAGCCCCTATAACAAGGCTGAGGTCACATCGCATCACCTCCACAGCACCACAGGCAGAACTCCATTTGAATTACTTTAGGGGTAGACTGACCATAACACAATTGCAACTTTACTGGTCATTAGCATGGAAAACATGAGAAGGTATAAGCCAAGCAGAGAAAAATATCCAAACACCAAATAGAGTGGCTTAAGGGCAATGCAAAATGCGTAGCATTTATGATTTCAAGAATTCTGTGAAGAAAATTATGATACGAAATTGTGACCAAGAGTGAGATACCCCAGGAAAAGATTTAACATGAGTAAATACATTGAACGCAGGCGGGTAGTCCAAACAAAAGCCTCAACAGTCTTGCTAGATAATGGTTAATGGCCAATGCTGGAATGAGCCAAATATAATGGTTATTAAACTCACTGAATTTTCAGGTGGATCTGTGTTCGAACAAGATGGAATGAGTGAGGTAGTTGATAAGGATGAGAGTGGTGTGTTCAAGGTATTTGATGGTGAATGACCTAATAACAATTGTTCCATCGACATTTCCTAACTCAATAAAAAGACCAATTCTGCTGACTATGTGAGAGCTAAATGAAATGCCGCTCTTCCCCTTTGATTCAAAGGCTATGTACTGGCAGTGCTTAATTTGAGCTGGTGGTTTCCGGCACTTTAATGTCTGCGACATGGTGGTGCTCTCTGTCATTGTTCTCCAAGTCCTGGCCAGTCCTTCCTCACTTTCGTGTGTGTGTGCCCACAGGCCCCAAGTGCTGTCAAATTTAGAATGTTGGAAAGGAGTTAAAGGGCACCGAGGTAGTGTAACAGCATCCTGCGAGGAATCCTTATTGAATAAACATCTTCAAACGTTTCTCGTTACTTCATTATTATAGAGTCTAGGAATGATTATGATTAAACTGTGCACATAGACCAGGGAGGGGAGACATATAAACCAAGAGCAGATCTTTTTGGACTACTTGCTGCTAGGGATCGAGCAATAGCACATTTGTTATACTTACTAACCTCACGTAAAAGAGAAAAAAAGAAACCGGGAGCCATTGGAACCAAAAACCCTGGTAGACACTGACACATGATAAAATATTACAATCAAAGAAAGGGGAGTTAGGCAGGCATCTGACGGCATTCCGTGCCCACTGCAGAGTCTGTGTCAGGGAAACAGACAAATCGGACCTTCATACACCTTTGCTGTTAAGTGCAAGTGCCTGTTATTCAGACCTGGTTTGCCCTCATACATTAAGGACTGTGCTGCGGAAAGAGCCAGGCTGGTCATGTGTTGATACATTTGCTGAGGGGGGCTGAAGAATTGGTGGTGACTCGAAGAGTCTTTGCAGTGAATGGTACTGAGGGCTGTGGATGTCCATGGGTGTACATTCATGTTCTTAGAAAGACTCAATTACCAGAAGACAGGATACATTCACCCATGGGCTACGGCTTCTGGACAGAATATATGTAACACTGTGTCAAATAATATAACAACAATTACACAAAACAGGCCCAGGCCTGCAGGAAATATATTTTATTGAGACAAGACGTGGTTATGTGCCTTTGATTGTAGGTTGGTTATAGGAACAGCACTGGGAGACAGACGGTCATAGGAGACACAAAGTAATGTGGGGTTTTTGGAAACTTGAGAGCAGGGCGTCTCTGGGTTTTGGCTTTAATGTTTATGATATGATATCAATAAGGGGATAAAGACAATCGTACAGCACTTACTTCGATAAGATCCTAAAATTATTTATGTGGATGCACAAGGGCATCATTTTTTTAAAGCAAAACAATTATGATGTTTTACGAAATCTAACAATCTATACAATATCCACCTCAATTATTCTGAAAACAAATATAGTACATTGATTGTGCATTTTGACCTTAAACAAAAACTTCTTCTCCTTATAGTTTAATCGAAAAACATGATCAAATGCCCCTCTTAATGTAGGTTGTCTACTTCAGGACATTTGGTGGTCAGCGACCTTTCCACTCCCCATACATCCAACCCACCACCGTTAGGAAAGCAAATGTTCTGCCCACAAAGGCTGTGTGAGCTATTTCCACACATCGGTGTATGACAACTGCTGCAGGAAAAAGGAGAGGACATGAACAACAATTAAGGGTATTCCGATTTCCAAGCTTGTGTGATGTCACTAAATAATAAATTATAAACAGAGGTAATTGTAAACAGAGGTGAGGCTCCCCGTGTGCCATGGGAAGTGCTGCTGTGCATATGGGAAAATGGCTATAGCAGTTGCACTGTGAGGCGGTAAACTTATATAGAATATCAGGCCTGGTTTTACAACAGGTATATAAGAAATGATGAGCTACATTGCAGTCTTTTGTCTGTTTTTGCTAAGCAGTGGCATGTAAATGAAAACAGAAATAAATGCATTTTGCATAAATGATGTCAGATCCCACAAAGAGCATTGACAGTAAGGGTTGCAGATGGGAATAATCAGATTGTACTAATAAATTTCCCGTGCCCCGATGCATAAAGAGAAAGGTTGAAATTAATGGTTGCAATTGAGCACTGGATTTTCGCAAACCGATTCTGATTTTGTGATACAAGCTTGGTACAGACCCAACCCCAGCACAGAAACTGTCCTCATTGCCACCACAGATGTCATCCACATAACTCTGGACAGAGGATACACGGTGGGCCTCAACCTTCTGGACCTCTCAGCAGGGTTAACACAGTTTCTCACCTCATCCTCCTCCAACACCTACATGACATCGGAATCCAAGGGCATGCACTCCTGGCACCAAACACCTCGGACGCCTGCAACCTCATCTGCGGAGTTCTACAAGGATCCTCCCTAAGTCCGGCCCTCTTCAACGCATATATGATCCCTCTAGCCAGCATCATTTGCTCTCACAACATTAATGTCCTCTCCTTTGCTGACGACACAACTCATTCTCTCGCACACGGACAAGACACTGAATCCCCAGATCAAGTTCAATGCCTGTATGACTAACTGTCTGAAGCTGAACACCGAGCAAGGATTGACACACACCCCCAATACCCATGCCAAGAACCTCAGGATCATCATCAACAGACAACTCTATAGACTGCCCAAGTGAACACACCATCACCGCCTCATGCTTTCATACTGTAAAGATGTTAAAGAAGATTTTAATGTGGCTCCCAATCGGCTCCCGGAAAACAGTCACACAGGCCCTCATCACAAGCAAGCTCAACTATGGGAACACATTCTATGCCGGAAACAACAAAAAACGCACAAAAGGCAGCAGACCATTCAGAACTCGATGGCCAGAATCACTCTCAGCCTCCATGCCAGACTCACATCACACCACACCTGAAGGAACTCCATTGGCTTCCCACACACAGATGGGCACAAGTCCTCATCCACACTTTCAAGACATTACATAACACTGGCCCGCATACCTCAATAACCGTATGTTAAGTTATATTGATTTGTATCGCGCACTAATCACCCAAGAGGGAATATGCCTCTTTTTCCCGCATACCATTACCCCGCAAGTCGTAACAACGACTTGCGGAGGGGGGGCGCTGGATGTTGGAGTAGTAAAATTTACTATTCCAACTCCAGTCTGTGCGGACTGTAGGGAAGGTGTTGGATTTTAAATCCAACACCTTCTCCCCCCTCCGCAAGTCGTTGTAGCGGCTTGTGGGGTAATGGTATGCGTTGTCACAACGCGGTCGTTGTTACGACCGCGTTGTAACAGCATGCGGGTTACGGATGCGGGGTGACGGTTGTTTACCCCCAAGAGGGTATGAGGCGCTTGGGCAGATGTGCGGGTTTGTGGTCCCCAAGGTGCTTATGTGAAGTGCCAGGTCTTCAGCTTTTTGTGTAACTCAGAGAAGGAGGAGGCTCTGATGTGGTGAGGGAGGTCATCCCATGTCCTGGGTGCGATGTAGGAGAATGAGCGACCTCCAGTTTTGCTTTTGCAGATGCAAGGAATGTGTACGAGTGAACGTGAGGGAGAACGTGTCTGGTGGGTTGGTGAAAGTGTATGCGGCTGTTCAGGTATTCTGGTCCTGTGTTGTGTAGGGCTTTATATGTGTGCTTGAGAAGTTTGAATTGACTGCGCTTGTGAATGTGGAGGCAGTGAAGCTTCCTGAGGTGCGGTGTGATGTGTGTGCATGTGGGATGACGAATATGAGTCTTGCAGTGGTGTTCTGGATGATCTGAAGTCTGTGTAGGAGTTGTTTGGAGATTCCAGTATAGAGGATGTTGCCGTAGTTTAGCCTGCTGGTGATAAGAGCTTGTGTGGCGGTCCGTATGGTGTACTGATGCAACCATTTGAAGATTTTTCATAGCATGCGTACGTGAACACTGCATGCAGGAGGTGAACACAAGTTGACTTGAACCGTCATGTTAAGCTTGTCATCTAGGATGATCCCTAGATGTCTTGGGGGGTCTGTTGGTGTGGGTGTTGGTCCTAGCTTGGACGACCACCTGGTGGAGTCTCATGGGGAGGTCTTGTTGCCAAAGATCAGTACTTCCGTCTTGTTAGAGTTGAGCTGCAGGCAGTTGGTTCGTACCCACTCTGCTACCATGGTCATGCAGTTGGTGAAGTTGGTTCTGGCTTGGTTGTATCTGCTTTCACAAGCCTTCCAGACACCTTCGTTCATTAGGACTCCTACTTGCACATGCCCATGCGTACGGAAACCCAGATCAGGCGGTTGAGCCTTCCCCATCATCACTCCCAAAGTGTAGAAAAACTGCAGCTACACTAGCCGCAAGAAGCGGAAGACCTGGCTTTTAGAGTAGTCCCACTAGGCCCCAGGCTTGGCTAGACTCACACCTGCTCAGCACCAGGATACCCTCCTGGGTGATAATGCGCTGTTCAAATCTGCATAAAATAAGAGAACATAACACTAGTAGGTCTCATTGCAAAATCCCCAGTCGCATGGCTTTTTCAGAACTACTTGACTAATGAGTGTAAATTAGACAGTTTGCTATTTGCTATCCCTGCAATAGGCTACAAAAAGAGGGATGGTGACCTGCAAGGAACAGCTTACCAGTATCCCTGTATTTGTGTTCCGAAACAGGAAGCTTTATTTTATTTTTATTTTTATTTATTTATGGTGTTTTATAAAGCGCAAACATGACCCACAGGTATCAGAGCGCTGTACCTATAATAGATCAACATAAACAAAGATCTGATACCTAAAAAGAACATCTAATAAAAACAAATATCAACTTTTAAGAACTTCAGTAAGATATGGTATGTAATAACAGAGTCATTAATAGACAATCTCCATTCCTAATGCCTCATTGATGTAGATTCTCTAGGGTAGAATTCCATGAATCTGATTTGATTCGGTTCCGTTTCAGGAACCCTGGGGACAATGTTTGTGTGGGTTTCATTGGGAATTGATGTGCTTTAGCCATGTATTGGTATTCAGTCAGCTTTCCTTTTAAAGTCACTGTGTTCCTTAAAACAATTGCTGCTGCTTTTAAGAACAGTTTCAAATTTAGAAAAACATTAGAGGAGTAAGCAGGACCTACTTCTCCCGGTGCTGAGGACACAATTCACAATTCCCTTTGGAGAAAGTTTACCCTTCTAGTTACAATGCAACCCACCCCAACCTGTTAATGGTTTGCGGCTGCAATTGTGGTCACAAATCATAAATGCCTTTCATTAGAACTGAAATAGGAGTGGGATCCCCTTCCTCTGTAGGTCTCTATGCTGGTGCTGTGTTGGAGGTGTTGGATCATACAAATATTCACTTTCCGTCTCTCTTCAGTTCACAGTAAGTGTCCGACTGCCGCCGCTGAAGTTCCTGAAAGAAGGAAGAGAGAATCAATGTCAATCTAATTATTCATCAGGGCAAGCTCCTGTTTAAAGAATTTTTGATCCTGCTTTAGAAGTACATATTGTTTGGTAAAAGAAAGATAATGTTATTCTTGCAGTGTACGAAGAGAATTCTGACCTATTTCGTTTTTCTGTTGACCCAGTGTTTTTGCTCTTGTGCACTGATCATCTTACAACTTCAATGCAGGTTTTTCCACCTTGCATTGCTTGTTCTTCAGCAGGTCTCACCACCTGATCCTTTGCAACCACCAATGAGAAATGTCAGGAACTGTGTGGACTAACCATGAGGGGTGCAACCTAAAAGTTCAGAAGCTACATATATTAGTGACCATTCTTTATGTTTAGATTCAGCTCCTCCTCTCCAAGTGAATTTGTATGTTCCATAATAGGAGACAATAGGTGGGTAAAGGAATATTACAGTATTCTCAGCCTTTGTGCAATCTGTTTTTTTCCCCAAAATATTTAAAATATATATTCCTCTCCTTGACCTGCCAATGTGAGCAAATATGTACCAACAGCACTCTACAGCTGACATCTTACCACAGCATTCAAAGTGAGCCTGTGCACTTGTGATTGCTCCACATAATGTGCTGTATTATGTGGGGGTCACACACATTATTTATGTGGCTATTTAGGTGAACACAGATTCCTTTTATCACTGAGTTTGTATGAGGGGGATGTAGTGCACTCATTAGGAAGCTGGCTCTCTATATAGTGTACTAAAACAAAGTACACTGTGCAGAGAGTCCACGGAGACCCAGATTGGTGTATAGAGGCCAAAGTAGGTAACACTAACGCTCTATTTGTGGTAGTGTGGTGTTGTATTCCGCTTTAGGTGTCCGTATATAGGTTTTCCTGAAACATGTCCTTTTATAGGCACAATTCGCATTGCCCTTATATAGGCATAAAATCCCAGTCCTTATTTAGGCATTAGCCATGCACTCCAAATACAGGCATGGTCACCGACATCCGTCCACCCCAACGTCACAACGAGTTCTTAGAAACCAGACCCTAAGCCTAGCACAGGATTATTGATTTCTCCAAGAACTCATGTATTATGCATGAACCGCTATTCCTTAAGGGTTCATTCCTGACGTCTTCCTCTGCCTGACTTCACGTCAATGCTAACATTCCAAGGCACCTACCAGGTATAAATTTACCTTCCCTTGCCCAAGCAAGTTAGAGGAGACCTCGACTTTAGAGGAGCCCGTATCCCGGCCTTACGAACTGAGAAGAGACGCTGTCATCCCTGCTCGCAGAGAATCCAGCTTCCAGTGTTCTGACTCCCTTCGCGGGGTGTTAGAGTTCGAGAACCGGAAAGAGATTCCCACCTCTCTCATTCTCAAGGTATGGAGCTGACTAGAACCTAGAGGGACTCTTGGCATACCAGACTCTTAGTATACCATACTATAGAATACTTCACCTACTTCTTACCTTGCCCTACACCTAGGTTAGGTTAGGTACGCTGGGGTAGAACTAGTTTAGAGAAGCATCTTATGAGTGCTCGCATTTTTAGCTTATGTTATTTATGTATATGAATATATGTGTCATAGCTAAAAGATAATGCTAGCGCAGTATTATTTCTTTCTACTGCTTACGCTGTACATTATATATCTCGCATACTGTCTTATGATCATAACAGCTCATATCTCTTACACGAGAAACAAGACTGTTCAATAAATCCTTTTATTGAAATGCCCGTCTTTTCCTTCTGTGTAACTCTGAAGAAACTAAGCATGCACGAATAGCTGAGTGAAACTGTTATCTATTGTTTCCACGATTCTGAGAGTGTTCCGATTCTAAAGGGAAACAAAGTTGTCATGTTTATGCGGTTGCCAGAAACTACTCCCTTCTTGTTTACAAGGAGTTTCTAGTGGCCTCTGAGTTAGCTGGCACAAAGTAATTAAGTTTAATATACTCGATAGGGACATACTGACCTCAGTCCTATGTCAAATCTATAGGGTATATTATTCCAATGCGCAGAGCCTTTTAGGGAAATAGGAACTACACTACAGTGGGCGAGCAGTTAGGCTTCTCAGAGGGTAATGCTTAGTATTTGTTGTACTTACAGAGGCAAGGAATGAGACACACACTCAAGAATAAAACTAAGACCAATTTTCAAAAATAACACTGATTTTTATATAATTTTTAAGACCAAGAACTTTGTTCACAGGTAAGTACTTTTTTAGTTACGATTTTCCAAAGTTTGGAAAATTAATCACTGTTGTATGCAATTAAGCACAAACAAAGTGTATGGAGAAAAAAAACATAAATGTATATAAAGTCGTACAGTCGGTTCTAGGTGTTCACCTTAGAGATTTGCGGTAGCAGCTGGTTAAAGTCCAAGGTTCTGCCTGCGGATTATCAGGAGCATCTTGGATTCGTCCAGGAGCAGGGTGCTGATGTCGTTAGTAGCTGGAGCGCTACGAAGAAGGGGGGCTACCTAAAAACGGGCTGCACAGGGGGACTTACAGGTAAGTCGGGGAACTCCAAATGAGGGATAGGGTTGCAAGGGCCTCAGGACCACGACAGCACAGCCGGTTTGTCGATACACAGGCAGAGTGGGCTTGGTGCAGAGCAGATAGGTCAGTCGGGCTCTCTGAGTCAAAATGGACTTTTTGGTCACAGGTAAGCAGCTTGCAGGGACGATTCCTGGAGAGCTGGGCCATTCACAAAGTGGGTCTCAGGGGTCTTGATGTCCCTCGATGGGTGCTTGCTTCCTGGCAGTTGGAGTCCAAATTGGACTCTTTGCCTCAGTGTTGGTTGCAGGTGGTCCGGTACCCTAGGGATTGGTACTGCACGGCTCCGGTAGGTCCTGGTGTCTTCACACTCAGTGGGGGAGACAGGGTTGACCTCCCAGAGCACAAGTACCTCTTCCTCAGTGGCTGCAGCATCATTCTGGCAAGGAGGCTGCAAGTCGATAGACTGGACACTGTGGGTTCGGTGCCAGTGGTCTGCAGGGGAGTAGCTTCTCTACTCAAAGGGAGTTCTTGGGTGATTTTTGAAGTGCTGGAGGTTTACAGAGGTTTTTAGAGTCCTCACCACATCAAGACGAGACAGCACAGCATGATGGTTGAGTCTTGGCAGCGGCAGGCAACATTTCGTGCCCTAAGTCCACAGCAGGAACTCAGTTCTCGGGTTCAGCAGCTCTTCATTGTCCAGTTTCTTCTTAGGTCTGTTGAATCTAAAGGTCAGGGTCCAGCGGTGCCACATAAATATTGAATATATGGGTGTCATAGGGGATATAAGTAGTAGCCACCGAGCTACCTACCTTCAGCATGTCCACACCCTCTATGTGACCACTTAATTGGTTGATTCCCTCTGAACTAAGATGGAGGAAACTGAAAAGTGGGGTCCACATCACCTGCCCCACCTCAGTGGTGGTGTTGGCTGAATGTGGGTCCACCTCCTAATCCTACTAGTTTTCCCACCTGTCCTCCCATCAAATGTGGAACAGAACAGGGGGTTTGGCATCCTCCACTATCGGGAGATGCCTGGGTTGCATTTCAAAGGTCGCATCACCTGTGAAGCTTCCCGCCTTGAACTGCCATTCTGGCCTGGAAGAGGTGTGAAGCCCCACCGCCCAGAGCAGGCATTGTTCCTGGCCTCTGAGAGCGAAGGCTCAACATGTCTGGTGGTGACAGGCTGACAAAGACTAGTCAGAGACCACAACAGTGCTTGGTAGGTTTTCAGGGGCCTACTGTGTGCATTTATAAATTAATCTAACACGGGAATCAGTGTGGATTTACTAAGAGGAGCTGGTTGGTACCAAACACCCCTTGGTACAGTGAAGCCATCATGGTGCTGGGGAACTCGTGGAGATGAGTGCCCAGCCCATGTACTCTCTAAGGCTCCCCTGTACACTAGCAATATCCAAGAATAGACTCAGATATTAGAGCATCAGATCTGCTCAGGCAGATAGGGCCGCACATGGGATATAGTGCACCCTGCGTTAGGGCTGGAAGGCCTGCAGTAGGGGTGACTTACCTATATCTCATGCAATGATTGTGGGCATTGCATACAGATATGTGTGCCATGTCGGCTCTTAACTATTCTTTGCACCAAGACACTCAGCCTGCAATGGCAGCTTGCATGGTCTTGGTGAGGGGTCCCTAGAGTGGCACAACTGGTGCTGCAGCCCTGGGGTCCCCTCTTCAGTCCCAATGCCCTAGGTACCAGGGATACCAGTGACTAGAGACTTACAGGGGTGGCTGAAGTTGTACCATTGCCAATCGTGGTCAAGTTTTAGGAAGGAGATCTGGCAGTGGGCACCTGGTTAACAGCGACCCAGTGCACTTTCATTTATAATCACATCATGTTCAAGGCAAAGAGTGGGGGCTAACCATGTCAAAAGAGGCACTTTCTCACATCTCACTTATTTGCAATGTAGTGCATAAGTGAAAAGATTGAGGAATGAGCAAATAGACGAATGAGGCAAGTGTAATGAGGTGTCAGTCACCCATTGTGCAGTGGGATAGGCTCCTTTAATGAAACCGGTACTCAATCTCTCATGCAATAACTGATCCATTCTTCTATCCAAGAAGTCAATAATTTACCCATTTATCCATCCATGTTCCACAACCTCTTTCGAAATCCCATATGGTTACTTACCAACTTTCCCTGCTTTCTTTCTATCCACCAGAACTGCTTATTGATTAGTCCCTCACAAATTCTAACCGCTCCCTCCATTCTCTATTGTTCACATTTCCTTATTTCTGTACAGGCTACAAGAACCACAGTTTGTTCTCTTCATCGGATCCACACAAGGTGAAGCCTCAAGCACAGGCTGTGAGCAGAAAGGCAGCCAGTCCATGACTGCCCTCACCTGCCTCTCTGATGCACTGTGGAGGGAGGGGCTAAAGGTACCTCCAGCATTCCCATGCTTTGGTGTACAATTCCCCCACTTCCTCCTGACCCACAGGACCTCATGGCTGCCATTTCCCACATTGTTAGTAAATGTCAGGGTAAAATAGCCATTTTGTTCCAGGAAAGGAGAACAACATGCTTAAAAGAACCTGGTATTCCCAGGTCCACATATTATTTACCATTCCTTGTGGAATAACTCACAATGCTCCTTATTAGAAGCAACAAAACTTACCTGCACCTAAGAGTCATTCTACCTCCTCCAGTATCTTTACAAAAAATAACAGACAACTTGTAATGAGGCCTTAAGTTATAGATTACAGTCCAGGACAACTCCGACTGAGATAAAGGTGGTGCTTTCAATTAATTATAGATGGAAGAAAGCTTATTGTAGCAATACAAAAACCTGAGGAGGTACAATGAGACCATAAGTCATGGATTAATGCCCAGGGCAATTAAAAAATTACTGTTTTTTTTATGCACTGGGACGGTGTAAGAACTATACTATTGTATCCACTAAAGTGTGTCTGCTCTTAAGGAGCATACTGAGAGCGTCATCAATGCTGGTGTCTCCGGTCTTACCATCTGTCACACACACACTTCTTGAGGGCCAGTGCACACGGGGGGGATGATGGTGTTGGGAAACACACATTTTTGCTTTTTTCACTCATTCAAACCAGTACAAAAGCTCAGTGGCATAGCAAAGGGGGCGGGGCAGAATGCCCCGGGCGACACGAGTTATGGGGCGGAGGTCTCCTCCCACCCCCTCCCTCCTACCAGCTGGCGTTGCGGGGCGGCAGCCGCACAAGATTTGTGCCAACAACCCCCCCGGCCGTCATGAGAATCCATCAGCCCCTCCCCCTTTCCCCCACTCTTACAACCTCCGCGGGCGGCAAACGCTGGGTCCGCCCCAGGCGGCCAAAGGTCTAGCTACGCCACTGCAAAAGCTTTACTAAATCAAAAACACTATGCATGTCCTGATCAACAATTATCAATGTCTCTAGTGGGTGAAGATTGAAAATATGAATGACACAGCTAGCAATGAATGAATGGGTTAATCCAGACAAAGAGCTTCAATTTGAACTTATTTTACCTTAGTACACCCTGCTTAATAACTTTGCTCCCAATGTTATTTCATTTTTATAATTTTCTGTGAGAAAATGCCCATTTTTAAATGGTCATGCCTTTTATTTGCTTAATATATTGCTGGTTTTATACTCTGCAGACTGGGGCACTGCGGTCCAGTGGCCAGTGTATGTGCTTTCACCATTTAAACATGTAGAAATAGACCATATTCCTGAATGGCTCATTTAACTCTGTTATAAAACCATATAAGAGAGTTATGGCAAGGAAATTTTAATGTCATGGAAAGTTTAATGTATCTTGTGGACTGCAGCATTTATTGTGCCATCTAATAGTGTGAAAAGGAGAACATGGCTTCAGGCCTACCATTGTTGCCTGATTGCTACAGTTTAAACATGCAGTGCAGCCAGTTAAAATAACTCTTTTTGACAGGTAAAACATCCCTTTGAAATATTAGTAAGTTGCCCCTATGTAGGCCTTGTAGCCCGAAAAGTAGGGTGTATGGTATTTAAAAGAGGGACATATAGAAAATGAATGCTTCGATCTCCCAATCGTGACAAGCCCCTAAAAGATATTTTATTTTGGCAGACCTATCTGTCCAATGTAGAATATTGGAGTACTGATTGAAATGCTAATACTGTATCTCAGGAATGGGACCAGCTAGTAAAAAAAAACATTTTTTAAGAGTTACTTAAAATCCAGTTCAATGCTGAAGTTGGATATTTAATACATATTGAGGAAAAGTACATTTTTAAAAGGTAACCTTTCTCGTGCCTGAAGTTTCTGGAGGCTAAAGTGTATTAACTATCCAGCAACTCCCTGCCTGTATATGGTTGAATGATATGTGAATGAATTGTGAACATCATCCCAGGATCTACACAATAGGGCACAGAGATAACTCTTTGGTGCCCAGAAGACGGGTGAGGGCCTGCCACCTGTTGACACCAAAATGTCAAATCCTGCTTGACAGATCTGTTTGAGCAACATGAAATACTTTGGTGCACTTGAAAGGGAGCCAACAGAATGCCAGGACAGTGCTTGTTTATTTCTTGTGTATTCTCTGCATAGTGGTGAGAGACCTTGCTTTTGTCTCACCAGAACTCTGTCTCCTGGTTTGTTGTGGGTACAGGGCCTGCTTCAAACTGGATGTTAGTTGTGGGTGGACACTAATAATTTCCATAGGCCACTTCTGTAGGAAGCTGGCTCTGTATATACTATACCAAAGTGAGGATTAGTGTGCACAGAGTCCAGTGGAACCCCAAAGGTAGGCAGAGGTAAAAGTAGATAGCACCTTACTCTCTATTTGTGGTAGTGTGGGCAAGCAGTAAGGCTTTATCAGAGGATAGTGTTAAGCATTTGTTGTACACAATCAGCAAATGATGGTCACACAGTCAAAGACTGAGCTCATACCAATTTTGTTTGTATAAAAATATTATTTTAGTTATTTTATTTCCTAGAACCAAGCAAGCCTGGCACAGGTAAGTGATTTGTACTTTGCAGTAATAATACAGTTTGAATTGCAGTTGTATATATACTTTGGTTTGATTACAGTAGACTCACTGGTAATGCAATGCTTTGAAATATTGTACATATACTTTGTATTGGCTCTTCAATAGGATGTCAAATAGATTACTTTACAGATTACTTTTTCTTGCACAGTGTAGTATACCAGGATTCTACACTGGGACAGTTCCTGTAAACAGGTAAGTAAAAGCGTTTTGGTTATTTGGTTACAGTTTTAGAGACTTTTATAGATTTTCCAACTCCACCTTTTCACAAAAAACAGTCAATGTTATCCTGTTAGACGAGGAAATAGTGTTGTCGGTTAACAGGTAAGTACTTTGTTGTGGGAGATGGGTTTCTGGGGTTAGACTCAGGGGTCCCCCAGGGTCAAGGTTGCACTCTTGTTACACCCTCAGCGGCACTAGGGCGGCCGGGTGCAGAGTGCTGAGGCCCAATGTTATCCAATGGGGCATAGGGGGCCTCAGGTTGGTGGCTGCTTACGAGCAGGCCACAAGGTTGTGGGAGAAAAGCTCCTGGACTTAAGCTCAGGGCTAAAGGGGGTTCAAGATATCACCAACGGTACACATTCAGCGGCACTAGGGCGGCTGGGTGCAGGGTGCTGGTTTGTCGTCGGGTGCCCTGTTACTTTCAATGGGGAGTCTCTGGTTTGCTCGGGGACAAAGGTCTTTTGGGTGAGACCACCACTTAGAGAGGTACGTTGGGATGCTGGGGGTTGGTTAGACACACTTGGTTGGGTCACCCAAGGCCTTGGGGCGTCGGGTGCAGGGGTGTCTTTTAGGGTCAGATCTTCTTACCAGCTCCTG
This sequence comes from Calotriton arnoldi, assembly GCA_963921515.1. Taxonomy (NCBI): domain Eukaryota; kingdom Metazoa; phylum Chordata; class Amphibia; order Caudata; family Salamandridae; genus Calotriton; species Calotriton arnoldi. The sequence continues at coordinate 2,860,236 of CAWUFW010001037.1, read as the reverse complement.
GATGCGGTTGGGGGACCTTCCGATTGAGGCTGCAGGAGTCGGCTGGAGGCTTTAGGCAGGTCAGGGATCACTGGATCTTGGGTCAGGATCGCCGGGGAGACCTCCTTGTGGTGTTGGGCCACTTAAACTCGGGTCGTGGGCGTCGGGTGCAGAGTGGTGCAGACTCGCGTATTTCACCGGAGCTGCAGTCTGTGGGTGAACAAATCCGGTATTCACAGGAGACAAAGTCTTTTCCTTGGAAGGCAGGGCAGGTCCATGGGGTTCTTGAGGTTGCTGGCTGCAGGACACAGCGGAGTTTCGCTTCTGCAGTTTCGAGGTAGGGACAGGCCGGTAGGGCTGGGGCCAAGTCAGTGGGCGTCCTCCTCTTCTTAGCTTCGGCACAGCTGTTCAGTCCTTCTTCTTCTTTTCTTCTTGTAGTTTCTTGTCTGAGGAGGCAAGGTTCAGGGGTGCCTCTAAATACTAGATTAAGGGGTGTTACTGGTAAGTAAAAGGTTGGGACCATTGGGTCCCTTCCTTGGGATGGGTATGCCAGTGCAAGATGGCAGGGACTGAGAGTTGTGCTTCACCTTGCCTCCCCCACCTGAGGGGTGGGGTTGGCAAAGGTGGGCACACCCCTCTTCCTGACTTGTTTTTCCCCCGATTGTCCCACCCAAAGGGGGGTCAGAACCGGTGGGGGCCAGTTCCTGAAAGCAGCAACGGGCCTGAGAAGGCTCACAAAGTCAGCAAGCCTTTGAAGCTTCCCCTTCGTGGACCCTGCCTATCCTGGGGGAGGAGGCTTAGAATCTCCTCCCAGGATGTGCTTTGTTTCAGACCCCCGAGAGCAGCAGGCTCTCGACCCAGGGGTCCAGAAACATGTCTGGTGGTGGCAGCTGGCGAACAGCCACTCAGCCTGGACACCAGTGGTAGGTCGTTTTTCAGGGGGCATCTCTAAGATGTCCACTGTGTGCATTTTTCATTAAATCCCACACTGGCATCAGTGTGGGTTTAATGTGCTGAGAAGTTTGATACCAAACTTCTCAGTTTTCACTAAAGCCATTTTGTTACTGTGGAGTTCGTAATGACAAACTCCCAACACCATATACTCTTAATGGCATCACTGCACTTACAATGTCTAAGAATTGGCTTAGACACTGTAGGGGTACAGGGCTCATGCACCTGTACCCTCACCACTGGTACAGTACACCCAGCTAGAGGGGTGGCTGATCTATGCCAGAGCAGTGGGTTGTAGGCATGGCACATAAGGATGCGTGCCATGTCGACTCTTCCCTTTGTTCTGCACCAAAACACGCAGCCTGCAAAGGTAGTGTGTGAGTGTAAAGGTACAGGGCCTCTAAGGGTGGCACAATAAGTGCTGCAGCCCTTAGAGGCCTTCCCTGGTCACAGTGCCCTGAGTACCTGTGGTACCATTTACCAGGGACTGACCTGTGGCCAGAGAGTGCCAATTGGGTTTGGTCTTCAATGCAGTTTTAGGGAAAGAACATAGGCCCTGGGTACCTGATTGGCAGGAGCCCAGGGCACACTCAGTCAAATTACATCAGCAGTTCAGCAAAAGTGGGGGCAACCATGCAGAAAGAGGGCACTTTCTCACAACTTCCCTACACAACCACGTTCTTCAGAGAACATGTTTAGTGTTGCCCACAGAAACATTTACTCCATTGATTAGGGAATGCCCAGGAGTCACCACCCAACCCGCCCACTAGCTGATATAAGGCAAAAATATGGCATCCTAAGGCACCTCCACAGAACACTTCCTGGACCTGTAGAAGAACAGAAGAGGACTGGAGCTGCTGTCCATCACCTGAGAACAGTACTGAAGGACTAGACCTGCCCCCCATGTACCCAGGAGAAAAAACAAGACTCTAAGGGTTAGTTGGCTGACCTACTGTGTGGCAACAGGGACACAACTTACTAAAAGAGGAAATCTCCTGGAAATGCCCAGCTAATGAGTGGCAACTGGGACATGGACTTAACTTTGCTGGTGGCCTCTGCCTGACACCCTGAGAGTCTCTGAGAGTCCCTATACCTTAGTTGCTTGGGACCTTAGAAGTGTACTTGTGTAATTTTATGAACACTAAAAAATGTTGGAAACTTTTGCTCCAGTGCTTCACAGGGAAATTGATGCGAAACATACCTGACCAGTTGTTCCAGAATGTTGGATTGAATTTCTGACTTGTCCCGTGCAGAGAGAAGTTTTTGAATTGGGAATTTTTCAAACATTTTGATTTCCAGACTTTCCCTGAGACCAATTCACTTGATGTATTTGATGCAGGCTCCATCATGATCAGTCTAAAATCATGCTTAGGTGCCGGTCTACAGCGCCCATTGCCGCTTTGCACCTTTTGGTGAAATTTTTACTTAAATCTTTAAAGATTCACATCTCCAATTCCCCTTATTTATTTTCTGTCATTTTAATATCATTAAGCATATGGAATATTCCTCTATTTTTATAAATTGGAGTGGGATTTTACTGTGTTGTCTTTGATTGTTTTAATTGTTTTGGACTTCTAAATGCTTTACACATGTTTTCTAAGCTAAGCCTGCTTTCTCTGTGCCACAGCTACCACTCCAAATAATATTTCACTTTCTCATAGTTTCACTTTATAATTATAAGCATGTTTGTGCGTTGACTCCTTCCTATCATTTTGTTTCACTCTATCAGCCTTAATCAGCCCTAATTTGGCAAGTTTATAACTTCCTGCTGTAGCTCGTCCCTCTGTATGTATCTCAAAAGTTTGTTTTTTGAATATTGATTCATTTGCTATTCTAGCTAGGGATTACTGCTCAGGCTTCTCAATTACCATTCCACAAATTTCAATTTAAAATTAAGTTTTGAGCGTCATTTTAAGTTATTTTTCCATTTTCTGAACTTGTGTAGTACTCATGGCGTTTTGTTACTGAGAAACTAAAAGCATTTGTTTACGAATGTATTATGTTAATTTGTTATTGAACATTGTTGTTATATGTTTGATAATGTAGCACTGCTACAGGAAAGATGAATGATGCATGTTAGACCTGGCATCATTGGCGCGGGTCTCCCTTCCTCTTTTCTCTTCTGACCTTTTATGTTGGCTGGATTTAGATGATCTGGGCGCTGCCCCACTGCCAATCAGTGACACAGCGCGAATGCTCCCTGTGTAAAGATAACTGTATGAATTGGAATAATCATAATTGGCTCGTTTGGTTTACCTGTCAGTCCCTAGTATCAGTGAACTGGGTGTGCCCAGGGCTGATAGACCAAATACTGCTGGTGGGCCGGCAGCGCTGATTTGCGCTACCCACCGAAGCAGCTTTGAAAGTATGTCTGTGTAGCATGTTCTAATAGCGAGTTACCCTCCATTTCACTGTTCACTATTGCAAGGCCACCCGTTCTCATAGGCCAGAATGTGCAGGCTGAGTATTGCATGCCTTAATCCTCCCTGCCCCCAGGAACCTGATAGGAACGTCGAATTTGATATGTGTAAGCTCAGAACATGGAGATGCATCTTTTATTAAGGATTATTAGTGTAGCCCGTGTTCGAAAATGCCTCTACTAGAAACGAGGTTTTTTCTGGTCTGAAGCTTTCCTGTATGCTTTTGCTAGCGTGTGTATTGGCCGTCTGGTTTTGGAGCAGCAGGGCCAGTTGGGTCAGACCTGGCCGGAGAGAGAGATCGGCATTTAGAGTATGGGGAGGGGTGACTCTTTGATCCGAGCAGGGCTGTGCCTGGCAAGGTGAATGATGGCTCAATCTCCCACTGGGCGTCTGATAGCAGACCCCCAGATTCCCACAGGGCAGGATGTCGCCTCATAAACCAAGTGCTCCCCGACCCCACCGAACTGGTTCTGACTGGATGCAGTGATTTGTGACTGCAAGGGAACAAAGACTTTCTAGGTATAAAGCGCTGCGCTGAATCCTGTTTCAAGTGTGTTCCTTCTGGATATCAAGACGAAACTCTGTCCGAGCGGACAGAGGAAAGGCCTTTGAAACTTTCACCAAGCTTGCTGAAGAAACTACCCAAGGGCCTGAATTGAGAGCGCCTCCTGCTGAAGTCTCAGGGACATTAGACTTCACCCCATCAGCCGCCCGAATTCCTTCGCTAGGAATACTACTTGCAGGTGAGGCCTCCGTCGAGTAATCCGGAACCTCTAGTTCTACTGTGAGGAACGCAGACTGGTAACCTTTGTGAACTCTGTGTGTGGGCCGCCGCAGCTAAGAGAGAGCTGCCGCCGCTGAGTGCCCGCCTTAATTTGAATCTTCAGAACCTGCGCTGAAACTGTGTGGGCCGCCGCAGCTAAGAGAGAGCTGCCGCCGCTGAGTGCCCGCCTTAATTTGAATCTGCAGAACCTGTGCTGAAACTGTGTGGGCCGCCGCAGCTAAGAGAGCTGCCGCTGCTGAGTGCCCGCCTTAATTTGAATCTGCAGAACCTGCGCTGAAACTGTGTGGGCCGCCGCAGCTAAGAGAGAGCTGCTGCCGCTGAGTGCCCGCCTCAATTTGAATCTGCAGAACCTGCGCTGAAACTGTGTGGGCCGCCGCAGCTAAGAGAGAGCTGCCGCCGCTGAGTGCCCGCCTCAATTTGAATCTGCAGAACCTGCGCTGAAACTGTGTGGGCCGCCGCAGCTAAGAGAGAGCTGCCGCCGCTGAGTGCCTGCCTTAAATTTGAACCTGCAGAACCTGCGCTGAGGCTGTGTGGGCCGCCGCAGCTAAGAGAGCTGCCGCCGCTGGATGCCCGCACTCGTTTTAATTGTGCCACATTGTGGATTGTCCTTTGAGCCGCCGCAGCTAAGAGAGAGCTGCCGCCGCTGAGTGCTCGCACCGTTGCTAACTTGGCATCACCGTGATTTGTCCTGTGAGCCGCCGCAGCTCAGAGAGTGTTGCTGCCGCGGAGTGCTCGCACCCTTGCTAACTGTGCATCATCGTGATTTGACCTGTGAGCCACCGCAGCTAAGAGAGAGCTGCCGCCGCTGAGTGCTCGCACCCCTGCTAACTGTGCATCCTCGTGAATTGTCCTGTGAGCCGCCGCAGCTAAGAGAGAGTTGCTGCCGCGGAGTGCTCGCACCCTTGCTAACTGTGCATCATCGTGATTTGACCTGTAGAGCCGCCGCAGCTAAGAGAGAGCTGCCGCCGCTGAGTGCTCGCACCCTTGCTAACTGTGCATCATCGTGATTTGGCCTGTGAGCCGCTGCAGCTAAGAGAGAGCTGCCACCGCTGAGTGCTCGCACCCTGGTTAACTTTGCATCCTCGTAATTTGTCCTGTGAGCCGCCGCAGCTAAGAGAGAGCTGCAGCCGCGGCGTGCTCGCACCCTTGCTAACTTTGCATCATTGGGATTTGTCCTGTGGGCCGCCGCAGCTAAGAGAGAGCTGCTGCCGCTGAGTGCCCATGTCTTTGTCAACCTTGCACCATCGTGAATCGTCCTGTGGGCCACCGCAGCTAGGAGAGCGCTGCTGCCGCCGTGAGCCCACCACGGAGCTGCACGACGAGAGTCATCGCCACCACCAGCCCGGGCCGCCGCAGCCGGGTGCTGCTGCCGCTGAGGGCCCGCCTGTCCCGGAGTGCCCGAATCGCTGTGAGTGCACTTTGCGGACCACTGCCATCGAGAACTGTGGTCGCTGGGAGTCCGCCTGTCACCGTCTCCGCTTCTTCGAGAAGCTACGTGCTGGGTCCCCATCCAACGGCAGGTATCGGGTGCGCAACTGGGTCGCGTAGACCCAGGCCTTGAACTCAGTCAGTGCCACGTCCTGGTGAACACGTATTGCCTTTTTAAGTCCCTAATGATTTACATGCCTGATGACTGGTTAAAAACGCTTCTGAGAGTCTTGTACCAAACTTTAGATAAAGATACTATTTTTTTCTATACCTACTTGAGTTGTGTCCTTTTGTGGTGTCGTTACTGCCTTATTGTGCATGGTCATAAATGCTTCACACACTGCCTCTGAGATAGGCCTAGCTGCTCGTGCTACGTTACCACAGGGTTGAGCAGGGTTTGTCAAAGGAGGTAGCCCACTTGCCCTGACTTGGGGAGAAGGGTCCCTATTTGGACAGTGGCGCCAGCCATTGCCAACTAGAGACCCCCATTTCCAACAATGCAGGACATAGAACATGAACTACAAATAAGAATCAATTTAAATGGAAAAAATGTGTAATCCATGATTACAAGTTCTTTCTTCATTCTTAAGGCACGATTCTCACAATGTGTGTATTTCAAATGCAAAAACAGTCAAACTCACCTGATATGTAGAATCCACTGTGGTGCCATTCAATGCCTCATTCATGGTTCCGCTGCCTTTAATAAAAACAAAAGTGTAGTTATTCCTCCATTCATCAAATGTTGATTATCACACAAAAAGCATATGGTCTCATCTAATGTTTGGTAGAGGCGTCGCCAAACCACTTGTCAAGTGGACATCCCGCCTCCATCAGCCTGGTGATGTCCCACCTGCAAACTTTAGAGTTCCCTGCTATATCACTCTTTAATTTATACCAAAGGTGCTGTAGACTACATATAAAAAATAAAAAATAGACTGCTGGCCAGATGTTGAAAAAACAGAAATAATTGTCACTGGGAGGCAAGGGAGTAGCCAGAAAATTTAAAGATCCTCCACTTCGAACCAAAGCTCTTATGACACCAAGCAAACAAAGCAAGTCATCACAACCATCCCCAGAAAAGCTCTTTCATCCGAGCATTTATCCTTTCATCTACATGCGGATCTCTACCATTTTACCTTCATATTCTGTCATCCATTCATTCTTTCATCCATCATTCAGTCTTTCACCATTCTTTCTGTCCACCCCTCCTTATCCAAACCTATCCATCGATCCATCTCCAAAACTAATCATTAATCCTATCCATCCATCCACCCTTTCACCTATCTATCTCTCCAGCCACCTTTTCACTCATCCATCCATGCTTTCAGTCATTCATTCACCCATCCTTTCACTCATCTATTTATAAACCATTTCACTCCATCCATCCATCCAACCTTTCACTCCATCCATCTATCCATCCTCCCTTTCACTCATCATCCACCCTTTCACAACACCATCCATCCTTTCACCAATCTATCCATCCACCCACCCTTTCACATTATTTATGACCCTTTGTCTGCCAAGTTGCAGACAGAAGAGGCCCATCAAGAACTCCATTCCCAGTGTAGCTGCTAATGCAGGGGGTGGGGTTCACAACACCCCTGCTGGGAGGTGCCTGGGACTGCCAGGCATTGCTTGGAGGTCATGTGCGGAAAATCAGCGGTAGCAGATTTTACTAGATTCATCGGGCAATACAGCACCGTTCAGATGGTGAATCTAGGGTGAATGGATTGCTGACAAGGTATTTACAACAGTGAAATAGGGTTGAACAAGCATTGTATTATATATGGGCAAGGAATAATAAAATAACTATCAACACTGTGTGGTACAGTGTTTGTAATGAAAGGTTTCTACATTTTGCATTTACATGAGTCTTTAACACAACCAGAGTTGGGAAGGCTAAATACATAGACTTCGATATATTCAAGACAACAGTCATAGCGCATGCGCAAACTCCCAGCCCTGGCTCACTATACTATAAGGGATCAGCCAAACTTAGCTGCTAAGTGTGGACATGTGGGATACTGCTTGGTGTCTGGTAGGAGCATGCACCTTGATCGGGACAGTAGGCGAGGCCCCCAACCCTGTATAGCAGAGCACCTTGTGATTATCCGCAGGGCACAAGTTAGGATTTTCACAGGACGGATGCCGTCCACCGTGTCAAGTAGTAACTTGGGCCCCACTGAAATATGCTGAACTTTCCCCAGTGTAAGTTTCAGACAACTGGACACATTCAGCAGTGCCTACAGTTGCGTGCTTTAATTCCGAGAAGCAATGTGCAGGCGAGGGGGCCTTGTTAATTTAAATTCCAGCTGGGCCCAAAACAAAGACCGAAGTTAAGAGGCCATCATTGAGGATGCCGCCTGGGAGCTATCTGTAGCCACACATCTAGATGCAAATGCAATGGAGGGGAAACAAAGGCACACAGATTCTTATTACTTCACAGGTACTTAAGAAAGGCATGGTTTAGCTTTGTTCAGCCCCTGTATATAAGAGATATGCATGCACTGTAAGAATGTCAGATGCATTGGTCTGTCCCAGTATTTATGCAGATAACAATTTAAATACCACTATTTTGTTATATTTATTTTATAGCGCTATTCATCCCAATGCAGTGAGTCAGAGAGCTTTGTATCACAAGTACACATTATACATTGGCAATAAATCATATGTGTGTAAATAAAGGTACAGAATATGTTACATAGGTCAGTGAGGGTTACAAGGTGTAGGAGTCATATGTCCTTCAAAACTCACTGTCCTTGTTTTAAAAGGATAACATTTTATGAACTCCAAGTAACAAAAAGATCTCTGTGTTAAAAACAGTAACCCACTTATCTGTCTACATAAAATACAAATCTCTCATATGCATGTTACATGATGTGTTTATCAGGAGACACATTAACGCTCTTTGCTACCTTGATTCAAATCTAGGACTAGACAAAACAGATCTCTCCAGCAAATGCTTTAACCTCCAGAGTTATTTTACCATTATTATTATTCCCTGATATTTGTTGGGCACACAAAGATCATGGACATCATTTAGGGGTTGCCAGGAGTCACAGCGGTGACCCCTGCCTTGCCCTTTGTGACCCCTGGCACTGGCTTTGCGACCCCGGCAAAATCAGTACCAGGAGCACAGGGGCAACTCGTCCTTACAGACGGATGTTGATTGGGGCTCCACTTTCGTTGTTTTCTGGCAGTAGCTTATTACACTAATAGTGAATAATATAATTAATATATTATTCACTATTAGTGTTATAAAGAATGGAGTACAATTAGCTGGAATATGTCCCTTACTGGCAGCTGAGGTAAGCAAAAAATACTTTTAAATATATGGTGTGTGCGTGCTTGCGTGTGAGAGTCTGTTCATGTGAGAGACAGTGTGTGTATGTGTTAATGTGTAAATGTGTGTGTATGTGTAAGCATGTGTGTGAGTAAAATTTAACGTTGAATGGCATGCATTGTCACTTGTGATACCCTGGCATTTTGGTGAATCGACGTTCATGACAAAGATTTCTGCAGCGGTGCCTTTATCCCATAGGATATTTGAAAATGCAGACTTTGCAACCAATTGAACAGAACAGATTTACTGCCACGTTTATCCTTATAGCCAAGTTCTATGTGGCAAAGTTTTAAAAAATAAATTGTATAAGTTGAGGCCCAGATTTAGCTTCTGGGTTGCATCACTTTTTTGGCACAACCTCGACACAAAATCACATTTGTTAGATCTCGTAATGCGCTTACATGTACTCATGATAGAACCACTAAACATATGTGTAAGGTCTAATGTCACTTCTTGTGCTGTCACTTCCAGTGAGGTCATGTATTGTGATGCCACTTCCTGTAATGCCACGTGCAATGTCACGTGCTGTGATGTTACGCCCCATGATGTCACTTCCATACTGCCTAACTTGGTTAGTCCCCCTACTTCCTTTTTAGGACTTGTGCCCTGATTATGTGCCTCTGTACCAGTGACTCTCTTTAAACACTTCACATTCCGATGCAGAGGCCTGTCCATGTTGGATGTTATTGTCAGGCCTAACACTCTGCAAGGAAAGCACCCTGCAGCTGTGCGCCTCATGGAGGAGCCCCTCTCACTCCCTCTCTGCTCTGAGAGTTAGAGCTATTTACAGCCCGTATTAGGTACACCCCTTACCAGTGACTAACCCCGACTCACTGCCTCTCGATTTAACACTGTTTCCCTTCCCTTCCTCCCTTCACCCTCCTCTGTCCCACTAGCCTCAGGCAGTCTGTCCTTGATATGGATCATATAAGAAGTACTGATGCCAAGCTGGAACTGTCAGGCAGCTATGCCTATACAGTCAAGTATCCCCACAATCTAACAAAAAAAGCAGCCAAAAGCTTTAAACATAGACTTCCTAAATCCCACCCAAATTTCTGCTTTAAACATTGACTTCCTAAATCCCACCCAGGTTTCTGACCCCTACTTCTCCATGAACAAAGGAGTCATACCGAGTGACTTAATCCTTTACATGAAGAGTAGGGAAGACCTGTTCTCTGTGCTCTCGATCTCCACATCCAGGAAAACTCCTCATGGTCTAAGAGTTTCATTTGCTCCCTCTTCGGTTTACAGAGCAGATGCAACAATCACCATTTACAACAATGGGATCATCTTCATACAATCATCCGACCACAACCTTGAAATATTTTAGGACATCTTCCCTCACATCAAGAAAGCAGCAACAGGGTCTGAATCTTCTCCCGGCCCAAGGCCTTCCTAACTGTATGCAACTGTAATGCTTCACCATCACCTGAGCCTCTCGTCTTCAATCAACATACCTCTCCGCAGCCTCACCCCATGCCCGGTTCAGCTTCTTCAGCATCACCTGGCCTTGAAATTCTCACCCCAACCCGCACTACTCCGCCGGCCCTCCGCATCCCGCAACCTATGCATCACCCGAAGTCTGACCCACTAGTTATGCCTAGTGACCTATCTCCAGTTCCCATACTCCCCCATCTTTTGAGCTCCTCACCTTCTCCTTCTATCTTTGACCTTACCTTCCCCTTCAACTCTCCGTCACCTCTGCTGGCTCCTATAGGCCAAGGTTATTCCAACTCCTTAAAGCCAGGCTCTCCCCCGCCCACTTGCCCCCTGCCCCTAGACCCGATAACCTGTACACACTCCTCACTAGACTACAGACTGAATGAGATCACTCATTCTCTACAACAACGTAAAGCTGACCTACAAAGCCTTATTGGCTTTTTCTTACAAGCATCCGATAATAGATGGCATATAGGGATCTGAATATGAGCAGTCTTATTCATGACCGTTCTCCCAACCCCATCACATTGCCTACCACACACATCCCAACCAACAGGATCTCACCTTCTCCGAAGCTCACGCACCCGAGATGGAGAACTTTACCTTACCCTAATATGCCCACCCGGCCATCTAGACGGTTAGATCCTCTATCGGACGAAGATTTCCACTCCCTCCTCCGCTCATATTATCTGTTACACCCTGACAACGATTCATCACTCCCTGATAACATAGACAATAATGCTCTTATTCAATTCATCCCTCCGAATCCACATAGGAAACTAAGACCCAACAACAGAGGAGTAAACAAACATAACCTTAAGTGTATTACCCTCACACAGAACACCCTAGATAATTACAAACCCCATCTCAAATGCATGCTCCTCAATTGCAGAGCCATCACAAGACATGCGGCGGATGTCGCTGCCCTTATTTTCTCACATGATCTTGACCTCTTAATCCTGACTGAAACTTGCTTAAATGAATTATCTGCACCCACCCTTGACATACTGATCTGTCCTAACCATGATATCACTAGATTAGACAGATCTGGGAGACCAGGTTCAGGTATTGCCTGCATACATAGTAATAGCCTATCTGTGAAACAATCACATTTCCCCATTCTATCCTCATGCAAATACCTATGAATTGATATTGCATGCAACAACAGGCCAGTTTGCAAACTGCACACGTTCTACCACCCGCCAGGGGACAACGTCTCTTTCATTGAACAGATTGTGGAAAGCATCACAACAAACACAGGACTACCTGGCACCTAAATCTTCCTCGGAGACTTCAATCTACATTGGAATGATCTAAATGACTCTGCAGTGAACAGCCTCAAAACATTCCTTCCGGACCTCAATTAGATCCAAATTTGCAACAGCCCCACAGAAGGGATTGACCTTCGATCTCATCATTGCCAAAGCCAAATCCATTCAACTTTAATCAATCCTCCCATATGACTGGTCTGACCACCACTACATCACATTCCTCATCAATGAAGTAGTGAGAACAAACATAGCTCAACCATTGATACCCAAAATCTGGAAAAGGAGCTTAAGAAATATCAACATAGACGAATTGACAACTCTCAGTGGCAACATCATGCCTTTTCCTGAAGACATTTCAGACATACAGGATCTTACAAACCACTACATCAGCTCCATGACTAATATTCTAAACACTATTGCACCACTGCAACTAAAAAGACTGTTCACCAAAGACTCCAAACCAGGGTACAATGGTAGTCTCAATACTGATAGATATAACCTGAGAACAATGGTAGAGATCCTCTCCATCTCTTAAACACCTCAAGCATTTGAGAACAACAAGAAATTCATACTATAAAAGTATCAGAAGGTCTAAAATTAACTTATTTCAAAACCAACTAGACCAAGCTGGAAACCGACCAAAAAAACAATTTGAACTTGTTAAACTACAATCAAATTATTTTTTTTAGCTTACAACACATTGCATTCTGGGACTTGTGGTTTCACTTTGACAACTAAGTTTGTTCTTGAATCCCACGATAGAAACTGTTTTAGCCAAACAAAACAGGACTGGCTATGGTTCTCACATGGCATGGGGTTGTTGGGTTGAAGGATGCCAAGAATCTCATCCTTTGCACGAGATAGCTATGGTGTCTGGCCTGCTACTTAAATAAAAGCTCCAGAGGTGATCTAGCAGCTGCCTTATCACAGCTGATTATGTACTGTTCATAAAAAAAAAAACATGATGTGCATCTGTAAAAAACCTTTGTCCTGCATTTTTTCACAAGGTTCACTACCTTCAAAGGTTCAAAACACTAAGAATCCACACAGGAGTATTGTTCTTTGTGAGAACTGGATGGAGAAGAATGGGCTGAGGGTGAGGACACAATGAATTGTTTTCTTTCAGGTGCATGGTGACAAGGCATATCTGAATTCACCGTCATTAGCAGTGATAAAGTGTCACTCAAAGGGGCCGATTCCGATCTGGGCCGGAAAACTCTCCGACCGAGCCGGATCCGGAGAGTTTTCCGACCGAGCCGGACTCCAGCAGTCCGACCGAGCGAGTACGATGCGGCCGCATGCTGCCGGACTCGACTCGGTCGGACTCCTATTGAAGTCAATGGGAGCCGGTCGTACAACGCGTACACGGGCTCCCATTGACTGAATGGGCACGTCTCGAACAGGAGGGCCCCCTACAGTGGGTACGCATTGGTGCGACTCGCACCGTACATGCATGTTTAGGGGGCCCCTTGGGTCCCCCCCTGTGTGCGACTCGCGCGGCTACGCGTGCAAGGGGGTCCGACACGGACCCCCGAAGTCCGGCTCCAACAGCTCTTCTGAGCCGGATGCTACGAGTCGGTCGGGCTGTTCGAAGCACGCATCGTACTGGCTCGGTCGGGTAACGTCTCCATTGCGTGGTGCGAGCCGTGTCCGTACGAGTCGGTCGGAGCGGTTCGGACCCGGGAACGAGTCGGTCGGCAATTTTGCGTGCGCTCGCATCGTACTTGCTCGCGCGGACGCCCGTACGAATCGGTCGGGAACTAGGCCTCCGAATCGGATCCGGTAAAGCCGAATCCGATTCGGTGCCCTCCCGACCGAGATCGGAATCGGCCCCTTAGTGTCACACATAAGACATGCAAATGTCACTCATAAGTGTATGGCAAACCTAGTAATGTCACGGATAAGCAAACTGAAAACTTGGCATCCCTGCATGGTCTGTCACAGGTTGGCTACAAAGGGTACATGGCCAATTGCCTGGAAAATATCTTGACATTTTGAGACTTTTTACCATTCCCTCCTATGTGGAGGACAGGGAGGGGTTATTTTGATTCCTACATGCATTTTTCGTGTTTATAACATTTGTCGAGCTAAGTTCTACTTTCCTTAGCCTCATTGCTGTTTGGGTATTTGTAGAGTACAAGTCACATGCATTTATTAAGAAACTCTTGCCAACTGTATCGATTTACCAGGGGCGAGCCAGAGCTTCCTCACTCAAACCAGTTTACCTTTAAGCATAAGATTGTTTGCACCTTATGAGAGTTCAGTCACAGCTCAGATAAACACTGCTGCCTTACTGTCCGGCGCCCTAATGCTCACAGTCTGGACACCTGCTATGCAGAAAGTCACAGTAGCTTGACTCCTTACCTGTGTTATCCCTCTTCCTGATTTTTCTGGTCACACAAAGAGACACCCCCACCAGTAACACCAAAAGCAGAGTGGTGGCAACCGCTATTCCTGCGATAGCGCCTATGGAGACTTGAGAGGCACTGGAGACTCCTGGAAAAGAAGAAGTACCAATAGTTATCTGCGTATTTCTATGGGGGCGGCAACAACACCCCAAGAAGAGCGCCAAAAAGGACTTGTTTGTCAAGCAAAAGACAGAAAGACAGGCATGATCATACTAATGAGTCCCAGACATTAAATGTGCGAAGAAGAGCCGCCAATGAGGTCCAAACTTTGCAAGAATGATATACTCGAAGGCAGCATCAACACCATAAATACACTGCGGGTCAATAACGTACAGTTGATATCTCCCACCTCCAGACCAGCTCGGAATACATCTGAGCATTGCTCTAAAACCGAAATGACATCCTGGGCCTAACTTGGAGTAAACAGGTTAGTGATACCTAGAAAACCACGATCCATTTATAACTGATCAAATTTACTGAAAGGCAGGCCTATTTTCATCTTGTACCTACCACACAATGGAGAACCACTGGTATGCAGCTGGTTATTTATTTTCTAAGGATGTTGGGAAAATAAATACATGTGGAATGACACCTAAGACACAATGACTTTCATATTGCAAAACAGCCGCTGAGCTCAGCACTTGAGATTCACAATGGCCATGTCCAATCAATCAATCAATCACAGAATTTGTAAAGCGCACTACTTATCCGCAAGGGTCTCAAGGCGCTGGGGAAGAAGAAGGGGGGGGGTGCCGCTACTGGTCGAACAGCCAGGTCTTGAGTAGCCTCCTGAAGGTCAGCAGGTCTTGGGTCTGTCATAGGCTGAGTGGAAGGGTGTTCCAGGTCTTGGCGGCGAGGTGGGAGAAGGATCTGCCGCCGGTGGTAGTTCTTCTGGATGCGTGGGACTGTGGCCAAGGAGAGGTCGGCGGAGCGGAGCTCGCGGTTGGGAACGTAGAAGGAGAGTCGTCTGTTGAGGTAGGCTGGGCCGGTCTTGTGGAGTGCCTTGTGTGCGTGGATGAGGAGTTTGAAGGAGATTCTCCTGTCGACGGGGAGCCAGTGCAGGTTTCTCAGGTGGGGGGTGATGTGGCTGTGGCGTGGAACGTCGAGGATCAGGAGTGCAGAGGCGTTTTGAATTCTTTGCAGTCGTTTGATGAGCTTGGTCGGGGCTCCCGCGTAGAGGGCATTTCCGTAGTCGAGTCAGCTGCTAACGAGGGCCTGGGTGACTGTTCTTCTCGTGTCTGTCGGGATCCATCTGTAGATCTTGCGGAGCATGCGGAGGGTGTTGAAGCAGGAGGAGGAGACTGCGTTGACTTCCTTGGTCATGGAGAGCGTTGAGTCGAGGATGACTCCCAGGTTGCCTGCGTGGTCGGTGGGTGTCGGGGTGCCCTCAGTGTCGTGGGCCACCAGGAGTCGTCCCAGGCTGAAGGGTTGGAGCCGAGGATGAGGACCTCCGTCTTGTCCGTGTTCAGCTTTAGTCGGCTGCTCTTCATCCAGTCGGCGACAGCCTTCATTCCTTCGTGGAGGCTGGATTTGGCAGTGAGGGGGTCCTTGGTGAGGGAGAGGATCAGTTGAGTGTCGTCGGCGTAGGAGATTATGTTGAGGTCGTGCTGTCGGGCGATGCGTGCGAGTGGGGCCATGTAGATGTTGAACAGTGTCGGGCTGAGGGATGATCCCTGGGGTACGCCGCAGATGATCTCGGAGGCTTCGGATCGGAATGGCGGGAGGAGGACTCTCTGTGTTCTGCCGGAGAGGAAGGAGGTGGTCCATTCTAGGGCTTTCTCTCGGATCCCTGTGTCATGGAGGCGTGCGCGTAGTGTGCGGTGGCAGACAGTGTCGAAGGCGGCGGAGAGGTCTGGAGGATGAGAGCCGCGGTCTCACCGTTGTCCAGCAGGGTCCTGATGTCGTCGGTGGCGGTGATGAGGGCAGTCTCGGTTCTGTGGTTGCTGCGGAACCCTGACTGGGATGGGTCCAGGATGCTGTTTTCTTCGAGGTATCGGGTTAGCTGTCTGTTGACGATCTTCTCGATGACCTTTGCTGGGAATGGAAGCAGGGAGATGGGCCGGAAGTTCTTGAGTTCTTTCGGATCCGCCTTGGGTTTTTTGAGTAGGGCGTTGATCTCGGCGTGTTTCCAGCTCTCTGGGAAGGTCGCGGTCTCGAAGGAGAGGTTGATGACGTTGCCAGGTGGGGTGCGATGGAGCTGCCGGCTTTGTTGAAGATGTGGTGCGGAAAAGGGTCTGACAGGGAGCCAGAGTGGATAGTGCTCATGGTCTTGATGATGTCATTGATGTTCACGTTGGCCCAGGCTGTCAAGGGGTCGTGGTCGATAGCGTGCGGCGAGTCTGGTGTGTCGGGGTCTGTTGGGGCAGTTCGGGTGTCGAAGCTGTCGTGGATGTCGGTGATCTTGCGGTGGAAGAAGGTGGCGAGGGAATCGCACAGGGCTTGCGACGGCGGGATGTCGTTGGAGCTGGGGTTGGAGAGTTCCTTCACGATGATGAAGAGCTCCTTGCTGTTGTGTGCGTTGTTGTCGAGGCGGTCTTTGAAGGAGGTCCTCTTGGCGGACCTGATGAGGTGATGGTGGTGGCAGATGGCGTCTTTGTGGGCTGCGTTGCTGTCTGGTGTCTTTTCACTGTGCCATTTGTTCTCTAGTTTCCGGCAGGTGCGCTTGGATGCTAGGAGTTCCGGGTGAACCAGCTGGCTCTCTTGCTGGTGTCTCTGTAGGTGGGTTTTTTCAGCGGGGCGAGGGTGTTGGCGCAGCCGTCCATCCATCGCCTGAGGTTGCGGGCGGCGCCGCCGGGGTTGGAGGGGCTCGGTTGGTGGGCTGAGGGCGAGGTTTGTCTGTAGTTGGTCTTCGGTGACTTTGCTCCAGCAGCGGCCGGGGATCTGTTGGGTGCGGGGTGTGTACAGGACTTTGCAAGCAGTCAGGTTGCACCGAACACTAGCAATGCAAATTCAGCAGACATTTGGTGACTTCTAGTGAAAGTGAGAACAATGGTCCATATCAAGCAAAAAAACATAAAAGGCAGGTCTTAGCGTGAAGGGTCTTTTACTTTTTTTGCTAGTTATAAACATTTTAAATAGTGGGCCAGATATACATAGTCTTTTTGTGATTGCAAAGGGTACGGTTTGCAGAACTGCACCATTTGCAACCACAAAAAGGCCTTTTCTCATTTACAAATCACAAATTGAGATTCGGTAACACATTACTGGATCGCAATTTAGGTTTGAGTACCAATTCGCCATTTGGAAGGGGCATGTTTAGAGCGTCCCTTTCAAATACTGACTGCATTGGTATGTATTAATGTTTTGCAACTGAATTACGGTCCCAAAACATTCATTCTTTACCACCTCCTCTACGGAGGTGGGAAGCCATTCACAAACGGGAAGATGTCCCTGTCTAGACAAAACATTTTTAAAGTGTAGGCAGTGGTCCTACAAAACTCTACCTACTCTTAAAAAACTTAAACTTTGCTTTTTTTTAATGCTTTCCTTTTTTTTTTAAGGAAAATGAGTCAAATTTCTAAAAAATTCTTTATTTAAAAGAAATTACAAAGATGGTGGTAATGAGGCCATCATCCCTGTGATGGCTGCGATTCCTAGTGGTTTACAATTTCCGACCTATTTAATTATTATTCATGAGGTAGGCTCGAACTACAATCCACTTGGAATCAAACATTTGCAAACCTGACCTATTAGTTCACAGGTCGGTTCGCAAATTACCAACCTACTTGCAATTTGCGCCTAGCATTTTGCAATCAGTGCTTCATACATCTGGCCCAAGGTGAATACAGAACAGCTCCTTGCTTTGGTTTCTAGACATTTAGTTAGCAATTTCATGGGACTATTCATTTGGATCACTGCCTGCTCCCCAAAAATATTTTTTTACACATTCTCAAAGGAGAAGGGGTCACAATGGGACCACTCCCCTATTAGGATTTGGTTACCACCAACTTTGAATTGGTGGTAAAGTGTGAATAATTTGCAACCACATTTAGGTCACCAAACATTCATACATCCCATTCTGATTCTGTATTTGGAGGGATGCCCTAAACACGCCCCCACCCCCCCCCAAATACTGAATTGGTATGTATTTGCAATTCCGAATTGCAATTCGGTAACATGTTACCGAATTACAATTTGGGATTAATACATACCAAAATACATTTTTGCGTTCACAGATCGCCCGATTCTGTGAATCGGGAAGTTTCCAATGGCAAAAATGCTTCGTACATCTAGCCCTGCATTCTCATTAGGGATCTATATTTGTCATGTGAATCAGCTGAGATCAGCGCATTCCCTCCTGAAAACAAAACCAGCACTCTTCAATTCGAAATGTCTGCCTTCCCTTTGATAGACATGAACGTGCTGTTATAGCATGCCGGGATGATAGGAGTGCCCATTGCCGGAGGCCATCTACTCATGATGGCAATTCACATGCATTGCTTCATTGATTATACTGCCAAGGAAGATTTATGCTGCTACTACTAGTGGTAATTCCCTTGCTTTGGCCTGTAATTACATTCAATATAGCCACATATAAGACGTGGAATATCACACCCATGCACTCATAAGCAGCATGACAACTTGGCAGCCCTTCATAATAATTGCATCTGGAACCACTTTATCCAACTATTGGTAACCACTCTAGGTACATTTCAAAAACATATTATGCCCTACTTCTTCCCCCAGGAATGGCAGAACCAGGCCCCGTGTTCATGCCAATACACTGGGTAAGCACTAAAATTATGATTGTAAAATTAATAATCACTACAAAAAACACTAAAAAAATACATTAATTATAAAAATAATGAAATTGTATCAAGCACTGGCAAAGCTGTCTCCAAAAGACTTAGCTTATGCCAATTCTTTTTCAACTACCATCTGCATGCCATCTCATGTCTCTTGTATGGACATGCATGGCTGCTAATCTTGCAATCGATTTTCTATTAATGAAAATAATTCTAAGTTGGCTGCTAACGGGTATGCATGTGTCATGCTGCACACGCTTGCATGTTTTAGGATTCATGTACATCTATACATCGTGACACCGGCATACAGATGCACAGAGGACGTTTTGTTATCAAAGTGTGGTAACTCTATAACCAGTCAGCCGGTATTATGGTTTATATACTGGGCTGCTGAATGATGAGATTCTGCTGCTGTCCCCACAGTGTGAATGTGGCACAAAGTGACAAAATAGCACTGCCACATAATGTGACTCATTATGGTGCCTTTTTCTTGCACCATAATTTAGTTAACACTACTAATTTGGCACTCTTCCATCACCATTCAATGATGCTCTCATCTTTCCTCTATATAGCTTTGCCCGTGCCTTTTGTCTTCCCTCCTCTGTGGTGCCAGAGGCCTATGTCCAAATGTACAATCTTTGAATTTGCTATGCACTAATAGGTCAGTTCTCAAAATAACAAATGCTAGTGGGTCGCAATGTGACCTGCCTCATTAATATTAATAAGATAAGGAGAAATTACGACCCACTACAAATCACAGGGATGGTGGCTGCTGGGGTCAGATGACCACCTTCTCTGAGATTGCTTTGAATAAAGCAACATTTTTTTTCCTTAAAGGAAAACGAGATGTGTTTAAAAAAAAAAAAATAATAATTAAAAGTGAAGCACTACCTACTCTTAAAAAAATTATTTGCAGACATTCATAAAGGGGAAGGGGGTCCAGCTCCTTTGAGGTGTCAGTAAAATACTAATGGTTTGTAACTTGATTTCGGTTGAACAGTAATACATACCATAATTGGTATTTTGAAGGGATGCACTTAACTAGCCCCTTTCAAATGCTGATTATAGCTCATTTCAGAAACCCATGTGACGATTCTGAAAATGTACTAATGAGGTTAGTACACATCTAAAAGGGTTTTAGCATTTTCCACACCCTCTGATTTTACCAAATCAGACTTTCCCTTTTTTGAATGGTGACAAAAACATGTTTAGGAGTAAGCAGGGGTCCATGAGACCACTACTTACTCCTAAAACATTTTGTTAAACTTTTCACTTTTTTGAAATGCATTCCATTTTTCTTTAAGGAAATGGGATGCAATTAAAAAAATGATTGCTTTATCCAACAGCAGTCACTAATATGGTGGTCTGCTGAACCCAGCAGGCCACCATCACTGTAATGGCAGCACACTGAAATGGATCATGATTTGTGACATACCTCAATAATAGGTCACAGGTCTTATTGCGACCCACAATGGGTTGGTATTTTGTGCACTGACCTATTAGTACATGGGTTGGTTCACAAAATGCCAATGCATGCAGTATAAGTAAGTGTACACATTGCTACCACTTTTACACATTGCATTGTACATACATCAGGCCCCAAATCACAACCATTCACAGGTTCAAGGAGAAGAATATTTGTTTAGTAACCTGGCACATAGTGACTAGGATGTTCTTTTAATTTTATCAAGCAAAGGTGGCCTCTTCCCCCGTGTAAGGCATTGGGTTGCTGGTTGGGGGGAGGGCGGGATCCTACTCAAGCATAAACCACAATCTTTGTCAGGGTGAAGACACAAGCAACATTCATTTAACCTGTGCTCAACCCCCTTGTAGCTTGGCACAAATAAGTCAGGCTTAACTTCTTAACTTAGAGGCAATGCGAAAAGTATTTGTACAACACTTCAAACAGTAACTTAGTGAAAACACACTACAAAAGGGATCCCAAACCTGTTTAGAAAAATTGAGCACATTTTAATAAATAAAGTAAAACTAAAACAACAACATTAAATCAGTAGAACCGGAGATATGTAAGTTTAAAGATGTCAATAAATATAGTGCCCAAAAGCACAAACTGTAGATATCTGGTTGCACCGCACTGGGACAAATTCACAAATTCAGGCTGACTGCGACGGAGCACGGGCCAGCTACAGGGACCAATTGAGACCCGCTGAACAAGAGTATCTTAAATGCTGGTTTGCGGAGCATTGCGAGGTCCCCCACATAGGAGATGCGTTGGTTCTGAGGAGCTGCAGAGCTGTGATTTGAGGTCCTGCGTCGTCATCAAAGATCCCTTCGAAAAGGACTTGAAGCAAAGTTGGTGTTGGGAATGCGTTACTCAGTCAAGGTGATGCTTCGGTTCCAAGGAGCTGTGGCGCTGTGATGCAAAAACCAGCATCGTCGTTGAGGCTGCCATCGATGAGAGATTTGCAAAGCGAGGGCCTGCACCAGGAAAGCTTCGCACAAGCAGGGGTTCCCATGCGGAGTCCTTTGCATAGGGAGAACTCTTGCAGCAGGGGCGATGAGTCAGTTCTGCTCTGGGTTGCACCGCACAGCAAAGGAGATGCGTTGGTTCTCCTCGTTTCACAGATAGGCTGGCAGAGCAACTTCGGCCCCACTTCCAAGGGTCCAGGACTGGGGGTGGCACCACCTGGCAGGACAGGGTTGACAGATGGCAGGCTCCAGGTGCTGGGTTCAAGGTTGCTGGAGCCTTCTGTCCTTTAGGCTCTAGTCAGGAGGCCAGCCAACGAGCCCTTGGAGTCACTTTGAGGGTCCTGGGTTCAATAGATGCAGGTTCAGTCAAGAGGGCGGCAGGTCAGCACTGCAGGGCAGCAGTTCCTTTAGAGCAGCAGAGTGGCAGTCCTTTCAGCAGCACAGCAGTCCTTCTTCCTAGCAGTGTATCCACAGGTCCAGAAGTGTACTGAAGAGGTGATGCCTGAGATCTAATATTTATACCTGGTGCCCAACCTCTGGAAGGTGGGAGAAGCTTCTAGGAATTCTCTGCGAAGGTCAGAGGCTTCCTCCCTTCCCTACCCTGGCTCCTGACTAACTACAGGGGTAGCTCCTCGGCTAATTTCACTCTCCTTGGAGATTTTAACCTTCACTTTGACGATCCCTCGGCATCTTCGGTGATTGAACTAGCACAAGACCTGCTGACATGTCAACTTCACCAGAAGGTCTCCCAAGCAACTCATATTAAAGGTCACCTTCTGATCCAATTTTTTCTAACCTGGCGGAACTAAAAGGTAAAGCCCCCATCCCCATACCATGGTCTGACCACTTTTTAATTCCGTCCATATGGGCCCCACCGACTCCCGTTTTGCACACCCAGTCAACTCGAATCCGTCCCTGGCCCAAACTCTCTGTGGAAGGGTGGATCCAGGAAATGGAAAATTCCAAACTTAATCTGGAACTCAACCCAGTCACGGACTATTAGAACTTTACACACTGGATTGAGGAGTCACTGAACACGGTGCTCCCAAAGAAATCAATCCAGAAGAAAGCGGGTTCCAACAAATCTGCATGGTTCTCCCCTGAGCTGCGCATTTTAAAACAACAATGCAAAACACTAGAGAGGACATGGAGGAAAGATTTCTCACATATTAAGAAACAGGAATATAGGGCAGCTATCGGAAAATATAAGGCTGAAATAAAACGAGCCCAGGGCACTTACTATGAGGAAAGGATTACAATAGCAGCCAACTCCTCGAGAGAAACCTTTCTTACTGCTAAAAAGCTTCTCAAAGTCCCTAATCCTCCAGCGGCACCCGATTCTTCAGGATACCGCTGTAACGAACTCGCGGAATACTTTGCCACCAAAGTTCATAATATTCTCAAGCATCTCCCACAAAGAGACAATGATACACTTGAGCCGATTGTCGCGGGCCAGCATGAAAATAAACACCATTTGGAGACCTTTATTCCATTGACTCAGGAGTCATTTCTAGCCACCTTAACTTCGGTCAAATCGGGGTCACCACTGGACCCGGCACCACCCAACATTTTGAAACTGGTAGCACCTACAGTGGCCACCATTATGACCAGCCTGATCAATGCCTCCCTCTCATTAGGGATAGTCGCCCCCGAATGGAAAAGGGCAATGGTAAAAGCTTTGCTAAAAAAAACTAACTTGGACCCTGCAGATCTGGGCAATTACCGTCCTATCTCACTCCTCCCGGTAATTGGCAAAATCGCAGAGAAACATGTCAACCATACACTTTCCACGTTTCTTAAGTCCAATAACCTACTCCACCCCTCACAAACGGGCTTCCGCCCTCGCCAAGGCACTGAGACCGCCTTATTAGGGGTGGTGGAGGAAGCGAGAAAAATCCTCCATTCTGGAGGTACGGCGGCCATAATACTCCTCGATTTAAGTGCTGCCTTCGATACGGTGAATCACCGTACCTTGGCTCACCGTCTTAGGAACATAGGAGTGTCCGGCAAGGCTTTATCGTGGCTCCAATCCTTTCTGGAGGACAGGTGCTTCCAGGTTTTTGAAGGTGACATCTTTTCTAAACCTATCCCCCTTAGGTGTGGAGTTCCACAGGGCTCATCTTTGAGCCCGACCCTTTTTAATGTCTATATGCATCCACTGGTGGATATTGTTTCCCCCTTTGGGATTCATATAGTTACATATGCCGATGACACACAGTTGGTTGTGGCATTGACCCAGGCTGACCAGACGCCCTCTGATCTCCACACTTGTCTTGAGGAAGTTACTAAGTGGATGAGCCTGTCCCACTTAAAACTCAACGGTGATAAAACGGAGCTTTTGCTGCTTGGCAACCAGTTAAATTTCAAATCTAATACCATGTGGCCAGCCTGTATGGGCCCGGTACCCACCCCAAAAACTGAGATAAAAAGCCTGGGTGTCTGGTTGGATCAAGATCTTACATTTAAAGTCCAAGCCAGGAAGACCGCTGCTTCATGTTATGGCATGTTAAGAATGATCCGCAAAGTGCTGCCCCTCCTACCGGACCAAGAAAAAAAAATGCTGGTCCAGGCGCTCATCCTCTCCAGGATAGATTATGGTAACGCCCTCTACCTGGGCGCCCCTAAGGCAGTCATCACAAAATTGCAGATTGTACAAAATTCCGCGGCAAGACTGCTTATGGGAATCCATAATCGCTGCTCGGCAAAGCTGGCATTATGTGCCCTCCACTGGTTACCGGTGCAGGAGAGAATTAATTTTAAGGCCCTGTGCATTGCCCATAAGTCTTTAGGAGGAAAAGGACCTCCTATTATCAAATCCATACTTTGCCCTTACAAGGCCAACAGAAGTCTTCGCTCAGACGAGCTCTACCTCGCAGTGGTACCTAGGATTAAGAAGGCCAGAAGTGGCGGCCGGCGTTTTTCATATAATGCCTCAAAACTATGGAACGGCTTGCCGCTGCATCTGCATAGATAATCCAACCATCTATCATTCCGGAAACAACTAAAGACCTGGCTCTTTTTGTAGAAGTCCTGTCCAACTCTAGTGACCACTACAGCGCTGGGATGCTTCCGGGTAGCCATGCGCTATATAAAAATCTTTCCATTCCATTCCATTCTATGCAGCCCTTTGCGTGGAGGCAGGACACAGCCTATTCAAGTGTAAGTGGGGCTGTGTCCAGCTCTGTCCTACCATCCTGCCACAAATGGCTAATCCAGGCACACCTAAGCTCTCTATTGTGTGTGGCTGTTTAGGAAGAATACGCTAAATCCAACTGTCAGCTACCCTCAGTAATGTGACCCAGAGACAGGCTGCAGGTACTAAATGGCAGAAAAATGCCAACTTCCTTAACACCTTTGCTGCCAGGCCTCCCTCCACCCCCACCTGTGCTGAGCCTTTTTTGGCTATTTGGGGTAGTTTGCGGTTAGGCCCCTGTAACTTTTTGTCCACAAAGGGTATCCATTCCAAATTTGCATCCTTTTCTTCCATCATCTTGAGGATTCAAAAGGTACCCAGGGTTTGTGGATTCCCTTAGAGGGTACCGAGACATTGGCCAAAATACAGTAAATCTTTGTTTTTTTAGGAAAAATTGAAAAAAGTGCTGCAGAAGAAAGCATCTGTTTTTTTCCCTGAAAAAGGTATCAACAAAGGGTTTGTTGTGCTAAAATAACCATCTTCCCTGCTTTCAGTAACAGGCAGACTTTTGTCAGAAATCCAAAATTCTCTACGCATTTTACTGGGACATAGACTATTTTTCCAATTTTTTGTGCTTTCAACCTCCTTCCAGTTAGTGGTAGAAATGGGTATGATAGCAATAATGTATCCTGGAGAACTATATATTTCTGAAAAGTAGACAAAATTGTAAATTCATCAAGGGGTCATTTGTGTGGACCCCTCAAGGTTTTTCTATAGAAACTAACAATTCAAATAAAAAAATAATGAAATTGAGTTGGAAAAAACAGCCATTTGTGCCAATGTTTTCACCTGTAACTTCTTCTAAGTATAGCAGATTTTTAAAAGCAATATACCATTACTTTGGGTGGACCCTTATGGTTGTGGGGATATATAGGACGTGTAGGTTCACTAAGAACCCAAGGTACCCAGAGCCAATAACTGTGCTGCGTAATGCAATGGTTTTTCATTGTGTACCGGGTATATAGCAATTCATTTGGTAAAATATAAAGAGTGAAAAATAAATACCAAGGAAACCTATTTATTTCCAAAATGGGAACAAAATATAGAGTTTAGAAACAGTGGTTCTTTGCACATCTCCGAAATTGTGGGTACCCATACAAGCATGAGAATTAGAGTGCATTTTTCAAAATGGCTTCTTTTTTCACATTGTCTTACATTTGGAAGGAAGAAATACAAAGAAAGTCAACAGGTATTAACACTTGTTCTACCAACCTGTGTCCCCCCCAAGTCTCCCAATAAAAAATGGTAAGTCACTTGTGTGGGTAGGCCTAGTATCCGTGATAGGAAACGTCCCAAAACACAACGTGGACACATCACATTTTTCCAGGGAAAACTGACCCTTTTTTCGCAATGTGGTTTGCTGTGGATTTTGGACCCTAGCTCTGCCGGCACCCAAGGAAACCTAGGACACCTATACATTTTTTAAAAGTAGACATCCTGGGAATCCAGGATGGGGTGACTTGTGTGACTTTCACCAGGTTCTGTTACCCAGAATCCCATGCAAACCTCAAACTTTGTAAAAAAAAAAAACACATTTTCCTCACATTTCTGTGATGGAAAGTTTTGGAATCTGCGTTGATCCACAAACTTCCACACACCCAGCATTCCCCAAAGACTCCCAATAAAAATGGTACCTCACTTGTGTAGTTAGGCCTAGTGCCCCCGACAGGAAACTTCCCAAAACACAACATGGACACATAATATTTTTCAACTGAAAACTGACCCTATTTTTGCAATATGCCTAGCTGTGGATCTGGGACCCTAGCTCAACCGGTATCTAGGGAAACTTAGCAAACCTGTCAATTTGTGAAAACTAAACACCCAGGGGAATCCAGGATGGGGTGACTTGTGTGACTCTCACCAGGTTCTGTTACCCAGAATCCCATGCAAACCTCAAACTTTGCAACAAAAAAAAACACATTTTCCTCATATTTCTGTGATGGAAAGTTTTGGAATCTGCGGTGATCCACAAACTTCCACACACCCAGCATTCGCCAATGACTCCCGATAAAAAGGGTACCTCACTTATGTAGTTAGGCCTAGTGCCCGTGACAGGAAACGTCCCAAAACACAACGTGGACACGTCACAATTTTCCTGTGAAAACTTACCCTTTTTTCACAATGTGCCTAGCTGTGGATTTTGGACTCTAGCTCTGCCGGCACCTTAGGAAACCTAGCAAACCTATACATTTTGGAAAACTAGACATCAAGGGGAACCCAGGATGGGGTGACTTGTGTTGCTCTCACTAGGTTCTGTTACCCAAAATCCCTGGCAAAGCCCAAACTTTGTAAACAAAAACTCATTTTCCTCACTTTCTGTGATGGAAAGTTCTGGAATCTGCAGGGAACCACAAACTTCCACCCACCCAGCATTTCC
This sequence comes from Calotriton arnoldi, assembly GCA_963921515.1. Taxonomy (NCBI): domain Eukaryota; kingdom Metazoa; phylum Chordata; class Amphibia; order Caudata; family Salamandridae; genus Calotriton; species Calotriton arnoldi. The sequence goes on along the minus strand of CAWUFW010001037.1, from coordinate 2,833,467 downwards.
CCAAGTCTCCTGATAAAAATGGTACCTCACTTGTGTGGGTAGGCCTAGGGCCCACGACAGAAAACGGCCTAAAGCGTACTGTAGAGACATCAAAATTATCGATTACAAAAAGACCTTGTTTTGCGAGGGAGTCACAAGCGTTTTTGATCCTGGGCTCGGCGGCCATTTAGAGAACCTACAAATCCCAGATATTTCTGAAAATTAGACACCTGAGGTATTCCAGGGAGGTGCGACTCCAACTTTTTCCTACCCAGAATACCTTGTAAACCTCAAATTTAGCTGAAAAAAATCAAATTTTTCTCACATTTCTGTGTGGGAAAGTTGTGGAATCACTGAGCTGACACAAATTTCCTACCACCCAGCATTCTCCCAGGTCGCCCGATAAAAATGGTACCTCACTTGGGTGGGTGCGCCAAGTACCCACAACATGCAAGGGCCCAAAACATATTGTGGAGACATAAAATTTATTTATCACAAAACCACCTGGTTTTGCAAGGGGGGCACCTGCGTTTTGGGTCCCGGGCTCGGCGGCCATCTAGGGAAACCTACCAAACCCACACATTTCTGAAAACTAGACACCTGGGAAAGTGCAGGGAGGTGTGGCTTGTGTGGATCCCCCAACGTTTTCCTACCTAGAATCCCCTGCAAACCTCAAGTTTAGCTGAAAAAAATCACATTTTTCTCACATTTCGGTGTCCCGGGGGGGGGCAGAAAGACTGTGGTAATGTTTTTGGGGGTGGGGGGCATTGGCATGCTCATTCTGGCCAGCCCCCACCCCAACATATAAAAAAAACTGATCACAGGTGCCTAGTGGCGTTTCTGTCCCCCCCCCCCGGTGAGACAGATCAGGGGCTATTGCCCCTATCTGCCTCCTGGAAAGGGAAGAAAGACTGTGACATTTTTTGAGGGGGGTGGGGACATTGGCATGCCCATTCTGGGCAGCCCCCGGGGGCGGGGCAGATAAGTGGCATTTGCCCCCATCTGCCTCCCGGGGTGTGGAAGAAAGACTGTGGCAATTTTTTTTGGGTGGGGGGCATTGGCAGGCCCATTCTGGGCTGCCCCCACCCCTATGTACAAAAAACCCAAAACAAATCCCTGGTGCCTAGTGGGCTTTCTGCCCTCCAGGGGGGGCATATCAGGGGCTATTACCCCCATCTGCCTCCTGGTGGGGGGCAAAAAGATTTTTGCAGTTTTGGGGGGGAAGGGTGGGGGCATTGGCATGCCTGTTTTGGGCAGCCCCCACCCCTGACCTATAAAAAAATAATCACTGATTTCTGGGGTGCTTTCTGCCCCCGGGGGCAGATTGGGGCTACTGCCCCTGGGGGCAGAGAGACTGAATATGGAAATTTTTTATTGGGGAAGCAAAGGCCCTTGCCAAAGGGGCCACTCCCCCCTCCCTGGTGCCTAGTGGGTGGAACCCTGCTTGTGAATTGCCCTCCTGGGCTGCTTCCTATGCGGGGATCCACTAGGGAAGGGTAGCATTAGAAAGGGGATATTCTCCCCTTTCCAACGATACCTCTCCCATGTGATTTGGTGCTCGGGGGCTGAGATAGCCCCACAAGCACAGAAACAGTGAAACTAAAACTAAGTTTCAGTTTCATTTCCAATGTAATGACATCAGCGTGCCATGTGTGCAATCGTCATTACATTGGAAAAGAAGCCTTGGAGGTTGGGGAAGCTCTTCCCCACCTTCTGAGGCAAAAATAAAAAAAAAGGAAATCCTTCTGCTGTCTGCAGCAGAGGGATTTTCTGCTTGTGTGTGCATGACGGAATGGTTCCGTCATGAGCACACGAGCACTGGTGCTCATGACGGAACCATTCTGTCATGAGCACCGAAGGGATTAAAGTGGCATTTTCAAAATTATAATTTGAAATCCGACTTTACCACAAGAGATGATTTTTCATTACAATTCCAAAGACACCAAACGTGAACTGGTTACCTGTTCCCATTTGGAAGTTACAGCTTATTAAATGTAATAAGGTAGCCCCAATGCTATCCTATGGAAGAGGTAGGTCTTCCAATAGTGAAAAATGAATTTTCACTACCAGGACATGTAACACTTAAAAGTGCAAACTTTTTAAATACAGTGCACCTTTCCCTCTGGGTTGTCCAGGGCATACCGTAGGGAAGATTTATATGTATTAAGAAGGAAGGTTTGGCCCTGGCAAAAGCCTTTGGTCGAAATGGTCGAAACCTGCCAGTTCAAAATGGCAGTTTAAAACTGCACAGACAGGCTGCAATGGCAGACCTGAGTCATGTATAAGGGGCTGCTGAAATGAGTGGCACAATCAATGCTGCAGGCCCACAAATTGCATCTAATTTACAGGCCCTGGGTATATGTAGTACCACTTTACCAGAATCTTACAAGTAAATTAAATATGTTAACTAGGGATAACCCTATGTTGCCATACTTTAAGGAATGAGCACATGTACTTTAGCACTGCTTAGCTGTGGCAAAGTCTGCAGAGTCCTAAGGCCAGCAAAACCGCAATCAGCAATAATAAGGGGTGGAAGGCAAAAAAAGTTTGGGGGAAGACCACCCTAAGACTGACAGGTCTAACACTCATGTTGTGCTTGGGCAGTCTAGTTACTTTCAAGAAAGTAGATGTAAACAGAAATCTAGCAGCTTGGACAAAGAAATCTTGCACAGAAGCAGAGCTGGGGCAGCCCAGCTAAAGTTGTCTGCAAATGAAGCACGTGGTTCACGCGGAACATACACCAGTCGTATATGTCATACTGGTGCTGTGAATTGGGGTGGCTCAAAAAGTGTTGGCTGGAGTGTGTTTTGGTGTCCTGGCTGTTCACTACTATATGTAAAGCAAGCAGTGAGCAGGTCACAGGCCTGGAACCCCTTGTATGGTGTCTCCTTGGCACACAGCTCATGCTGGCAGTCTGACACCAAGCTGGTGGGATGTGAGCGCACCTCACTCACTGCTGGCATGTTCTGTAATCAAGGTCCCACCTTCACTCTACCTCTAATGCTGTCACTCACTGGAGTGCTGCAAGGAAACCTGTGGAAAGCTTCAGGAAGAAAACCTATAGCCTTCCCCTCTCCTGGGCGTACAGCCCAAAGAACCCCACAAGTAATATCGCTAGAGAAAATAATCCTCGACCCTGCAAGCTTTTGTTTTGTTCATTGCTCTCTGCTCCTCACCCCTCCTGCACTTGCCCCTCCCCAGAACATGGCAGTGGAAGGTTGGAGTATGGGGATAGGAGCTGCATAGGGGAGGAGCTTGCTCTAGCAGTTTGCTTCTAGCAGCGTAAGAGGTGGAGAAGCTGGGTAACATGAAATATGCTTTGGAGTGAGGGGGTGCTCAGGATGGTTGAAGGTAGGTGTTAGGGAGTGCAGAGGATAAAAAAAAACCTGGAAAAAAAAGTTTAAAAAAAAGGCTTTAGCATGGTACTCATGATAATTGGCAAGAAAAAGCCAAGACAATTTCAAATCTAATGGCAGAAAACTAGATACGACGAATAGATCTGATCCGTGATGGCCATCCAGCTCATGTCACACGGGCTTTGTCCAAGGCAGTTGACACTGTCATTTTAAAACATTTAAATGTCACGATCCAGTTAGATCACTGGTGACCTCCTGCTCCTTACACAACTGTCTTGTCAGGTATAATCATACTGAACATATCAAACTAATGGGCAAATGAATCTATGGTAAGCCATTGTTATACGGTTCCTATGAGTTTAGTAGGACTGTGTATTATGTCAACAAAAACTTTATAATATAGAGACTTAGTCCACACATATCATCAGTAAACGTTGGCTTAATTTCCTGGATAGCTCACAGTACCACATCTAACCCCTAACCATACCAGGGTAATAGATGCAATTGGTAACCTCGAACACAACCACTTTTATTCCCTAGGAAATTGTAAAAACAGATCTACCCTTTTGTTGTTACTTTTGCATGCCCAAGATAAACACAAGAAAAATACGAAAATGCACTTTCAAAACATTTATTGAAATAATCGTATTCTTGTAAAGAACCCGTGAGCTGCGATTATTAGGCAGATAAAACATATCATTGTAACCAGTGTTATTCCAATGGTGTAGAAGATAAACACTTCTACCATGGTAACTGTGACTAACGTTATTACACTCCTATCTGCCTCTCCCTATACTAAAGTGAGCATCGCAGGAATACCCTCTGCCAGAACTGTTGGGATAGCCGAATCCCCATACCTTGGCATTATGTCGGGAAGCCGGTCTTAAGTTGTGCAGGCTATCTTCCTTTGCAGGATGACGGTCTGTGTCAGCAGGGCTGCATCTCAGTCACAATGCGCTAAGGTTTCAAGAATAATCCCAGCAAGAAGTGCTCCTCTGCTGAATTCAGCACAGTGTCTGTTTATATAATAAAGCACTGTGTAAAATGTAAGAGCTGTCTCCAACGAGCAACCAGAAAGAAAACAAGGGCATCACGTTCTAATTATACAACCCTGGGACTCAATGTACAGACTACACGGCGGTAATGCCTATCAAGAATAACTGTACAGCATATTGTCGTGTCAGTGTAAAACATGCAAAAAGTCACCATTAGAAATAAATTGTCATGTTTATATGTTGAATCTAAAATGGAGACTGGGTGCGGGCCCTAATACACCTTACAACACCATTGTCCTTACTCTCTGCCATCTCTCCTTGGACCCATCTTATCTTATGAATCTCATGCCTCTCCCCTGCACCTTCAACCTTCACCTGATCCTCTGCTCATCTACACTTCCTCATTAAAACATTATGCATACAAACCAGAGAAATCTTGTTTGAAATGTCTTAGGACAATCACGGTTATAGGGGATTTTAGTACTTTGTCTCCAACTACCCCACTCACCCATATTACAGACCCTCAAACTGGGGATCAAGTATCCCTTTTAGCATTTGACTGTCAGGGTTCAAGGCTTACTCAGGGAAGTGCAGTGGGCCTGTAACTGAGGATACAACAGCAAAACAAACACACAGTAAATATAAATTATTCACTGTTTGTTCTCTGAAAGGAAAAAGTACTTAAATACACGCAAATTTACAAGTATGTAAAAAAAAGTAGTGGAAAAATACGTGAAACACTCTTTAAATGTCTTGCAAATTGCTGGTAATTTACACTAAAGGTCAAGACAACTAACACACTATACGCATTCTGGAGCCCATAGATCATAAGCATTTTTAAGTGTTTTGTGTGCCAGCAGAACTTGGCACCTGCAAGACCCATGCACCCATGTAAGGCTTTAGCGAATCATTGGACACAGCTATAAAAATTCAGGCTTACTGGCTTTATCAAAGGGCGCTTACAATGCAATCACAATGCAATATGACCACTTCCATACCCATGAATGTGTCTAGATGTCACTACTATTTTGGGCACATCTCTCCTTGCCCTATAAAATGTATTTCGTATTGAAATTGAAACAGTAATAGTAGTAAACTGTTATACCTTGATTTCCTTTCCCTGCTGCCATGGCAAAATGATGATCATTTCCAGTAGTTTAAAGTTTGAAGCTTATTTATTTATTTGCATACGTTAATTAAAACCATTGCATTACAATAAAATAACATTTAAAAAAAAGCCTTGGTTCATAAGGCTTAAAAGTCCTGATTAAGTGCAAGTGTTATGTGCCATCATGTGGCTCGGTTCTATTGTTTGTGTTTACGTTGGTCCGTTGCTCTGCGACCGGACCCTGTGAAGAGTATCACCCGTCTGGCTCATTGGTTTTCCAGATCTTCCTTTCTTTGCGTTCTCCTTGAACACCTCGGGGCTTATTTACAAGCCCCTTGCGCCACTTTTGCGTCACTTTTCCCATGTTAAAAGTGACGCAAAAGTGGCGCAAGGGGCTTGTAAATCTGCACCCTCGTATTCTAACGTTAGTCCCAGTTCCCATGTAAAGTGCTTGTGCTTCGCGACTTTAGCCGTAACTCTGCGATCAGCCCAGATGGAGAATGTCACCCCTCTGGCTCATCGGTTTTCCTGGTCTCCCTTCCTTTTAGTTCTCCTCGGGCGCCACTAGTTCTTATCATTGGTCCTAGATCTCTTGTAAAGTGCTTGTGCTTTTTGACTTTATGGCACTTTAAATCAAACTGTTGTTTAAATGAAACCATTGAAGGTCTCTGGACTCCGGACTCAGTTTTTTCCTCCAAGACAGAGTCTGCATTCTTTCAGCTCCTATGTTTAAAGTAATCCAGGATCAGTTTTTGGACTACATGTGGGTGAGGTCGGGGACCAGAGCTACCTGGAGAGAGTCCCTGATAGATTGTGTAAATCTTCCACAGCGCACCAGGATGTGGGGTTCCTTTTGTGTGAAACATATTGCCGAAGCCTCAAGGCAGGTGCTTGCTTTTTCGCTCAGATATAATTCCCTAAGAAGGATTCTTCTTTCGTTTGCTAAGGCCGGGCAGCAGCACAGAAGGTGTAGCCATGATTCTCGTTTGTAGTCGCACAGTCGACATGCTCCTCCTGTATGTTGATTTGCCCAAGCCCGGCTAAATTCCGTTATTGGGTTCAGCAAGGCAGAGAGGTATGGCTGGGGTTTCATTACAGAATATGTAGCATTTAGCGTGGCCAGAAAGGGTAGTGTTTTTAGTGTTGCCTGGTCTTGCAGGAACGAGGCTAATTGAACTTGTTTATTGATGAGCTTTTTCCAGATAGCATATGAGATGAAAGGCAGAGCAAGTGCTGGTTTATTTATTTCTGTGGCGGCCATGGCTCTCTCAAGCTGCGTGTTCCACTCCACGGGGAGCCAGATTTTTCAAATATGTCATCTCTGAGGCAGCACTTCAGGGATTGCTCCAGGGATTTCGGAATTTGAATATAATATTTTAAAAGGTCAGCATAAAGGGTTAGTGTTTGTTTGGCCAATCCGTACTCCAGCCTGAGTCTCGCCCTGGAGAGGTGTTTTGGGAGTTGAAAGATCTTTTTATAGCCCACGCACTGTGCCCGCTCCAGAATTTCCGAGCAGGAGCCCGGAAAAGCATGGCGCCCATATGAGAGTGCTGGGAGGAGGGAAGCTTGGATGACTTTCCTTATGCCCTCTGCTGATGGACTTTTTAACTTGTTGTTGAGTTTAGTTATACCGTAGGTAATGGCCGTCAATTTCTTAATCAGATCTTTTAGTGGGCAGAGGGTTGAGCGGATTCTGTAAACCAGACCCCCAGGTACTTATATTTCTGCGCTGAGTTGATTGTCATGGAGCCTATGGTACATATGGTTTGTTTTTTGTACTTTTGACATCCAAGTACAAGGATCTTGGTCTTGTCTGGGTTGATGATGAGGTAATTCGTTGTGCTGTACTTGTGTAGGCCGGGCAAAGCGCGTTGACCAACTTTGGTGGGATCCATGATGATTATGTAAACCGCATATTGGAGAATGAGTGGAGGGCGATGGCCTAGCCGAGGAGGCACCAGGCAGCTGTTGGAGAGAGATTTTCCCAGATCCGCTGTATACAGGTTGAAACGTAGGGGAGCAAGCACGCAGCCTTGTTTGAAACCACTGGTTGTGCAGATTTTAGCTGAAAGGGATGTAGGGCCTGTTTTCACTCGTACTCAGGTTTCCGAGTAGATGGACATTATGGCCGTTAGGAGCGAAGATGGAATGCCCCAGTTTGCTAGTTTCTTCCAGATAATTTGTCTGTCGACCTTATCAAAAGCTGCGATTAGATCGACAAAGCAGCAAAAAGTGGAGGTTGGCTCAACTGGGTGGCTTGATGACACAGGACAGATAGAGCTATTATGTTGTCGGTTGTAGCAGCTCTTCCGCGGAAGCCTGTTTTAAAAATGGGGAGCAGCTAGTTTTCTTCTGCCCAAGTTTCTAGTTTTTCCAGTAAGATTCAGGCGTATGCTTTTGCTTCCAGGTCTAACAAAGCAATTTACCAGTAATTACTTGGATTTAGGAGGTCACCTTTTTTGTAGATCGGGCATAGTATTTAACCTCTCCAAGATTCAGGTGCTTTCCCCAATATGTGAGCGGTGTTGAATAGCGGGCTTAGAGGTGCAGCCCAGCCCTCTGGGCCTGATTGAAAGATCCCTGCAAGGAGCCCATTTGGGCCAGGTGCCCCACTGGCCTTTATGGATTTTATTAGTTTTACTATTTCCGTAGATGAAATCGAGGCTTGGTGTTCTTCTGCTTTCAGTGGGACGGGGCCATGGTGACTGTAAGGTTGTGTGCAAGAAACTGGTTTCTCACATGGTTCTCCCACACTGGTGCTGGAACTGCTTTTGCCCTTGGAGGCCCAAGCGATTTTAGGTTGTTCACATTCCAGTATAAAACACACTCATACTTTTGAACCAGGCTGCCTAGCAGTCTCTGTAGATTTAAAATTCAGTGCCTCCCATGCACTCCAAGGGAAAACCTCAAGGTCAATCCTAAAACAACTCAAAGCAGCTAAGATGTCTCCTAGGTTCAACAATGCAATACTCTGCGAGCCGTAGGGTGCTGCTACTTGTCTGCCCTTCGGTGCTTTAAGGGCTCAAGGCTGCTACTGTATAGCACCAAGAATTTAAATAAACCCTTTGTGTTCCTCTGTTGTCCTGGGGGCACCACTAGCAGCAAATATACAATTTGTAGATCTCCAAAGCCTTATATGGCGCACATTCGCCCCGAGAACTCATTCGTTTGTTGCTTGTTTTTAATTTGGAAACGTTTAATGTACCTACCTCTAAAGGGAACTTACTCAAGAGGGATCCTGCCCTTTCGTGGGGCCCCCACACTCCTGCCCTGGTCAGAGTGTGCTTCTATAAAATTAAATGAAACCAGTAGATTAAACAGGTGCACCTGAGTGTTGCACATGCAAAATAATATGGCATAAATGGAAACCAGTGTTCTTTCAACACACCAGTATATTATAAGGGCATATTTATACCCGAGATCTCTGGTCTGGAAATCCACAGTGCATGTGCTAAACAATATATAGCATGTAGCCTGTCAGATGAATACTCACAACCTATAAAAATCACACCTCATTGTCAGAAAGGTGATTAGCACAAAATTGGGAAAACTAAACAAATGCTGTGCAATACTAAAATCATATAGTATGTTCATTCCTCAAAGCCTGGCAAATTAATATCATAACACATAGCCAAGTCTTATATTACTCTCAAGAAAATATATGACATATAGTTTGCCTAATGATGCCCCTGTAGATGATGAGGGCTTGGATAAGGTGCTTTTAGGGTAGGAGTGATGTGGTCGACACTCTTGAGGCCGTTGATGAAGGATGATGCAAAATATGGGATGACTTTTAGGTGGACCAAACTGGAGTCAAGGAGCTGATGGAGTATGGCATTACAGCCATAAAAGTATGAGACGACTAAAGCTTGAAAGTATGCTGTAAAGGTAAAGAACATCCTGGAGGATTGGTGATCAGTGTAAAATATAAAGTGACCCTGCTTGAGGGACTTACCTGTTCTAAGCCCTTGTACCAACACTAACTGGAAAGGATGTTCAGAGATGGGGGTTTGTGAAGCATATATTGGGAATAATTGTGCTTAGCAAAACTCTTCTAACGTCGATTTTCAATGTCCAATACATTTACAGGTTACCACTTGATATACGAAATGTTTGCTCTTTCTGTTATCAAAATCAGAATGTTGCGGGTCTTCTACAAAAATCACAAGTAAATGTGGATTTCAAGAAGACTGCTCAATCTCCATACTTTGAATTGTGAACTCTTAGCTCTTAAGATAGCTGAAAAAGCATATGTCATAGATAAAAATGCTGATGTTACCTGGAGACATGAGGATTTGAGCTCCTCTGCCGTGCTTGTTCGAGAAGATGCAGGAGATGCTGAGGCTGGCGCTGTCACTGATGTTCATGATTAAGGTGCTGTTCATTGTGGCATCATGCAGGGAGAAGGCCTGCTGCATGGATCCATTCTGGAAGGATTTTGGAAGTGTTTTCTCATTAATCTTCCACTCGATAGTAGGAGGAGGATTGGCTTCAGCCACACACATACACATTATGGCATTCTCTGCACTTTGGCAGGAGGAGCTATTATAGGCTGCAAGTCTGGGCTTGTCTAAAATAAAAAGGCATATGAAAATCAAATGTACTGAGACTTTAGTGGTTTCATCAAAGGTATACAGTGCACAGTGATAATGAACCATATAAAAGTGAATATAACATAATCCTTTTACTAAATCTCCCTGTGATCTTGTCAACAGAGGTTGGTGATAAATAACAGGTGGTACAATCCTCACTAACAGAAGAGCCTGGAGTTCACCTCTCACTGGCTGTACTTTTATCTTCCTAATTCCTCTTTCCTCGTTGGGAATTCTGTTGTCGTTTTTATTGGAGCAGGCAGTGAAGGGCCTTCGAGGATTAGTGCAATTCCAGTAAGACGTTCATCATATGACCGTGGCAGTTTGGGAGGCCCACAGAGAATTGCTGCCCAAATACCATGAATCCTTCTACCTCCTCATTAGATGACATAGGATAAGTCATTTGTATCTGATGAAAAAACATAGCAGATGCTCGCACTGAGAGTCAGTGGCTTCATAAGCCGATGTTAGGCATGTCCCAGAGATTGGAATGGAGGCATGCCCCCCCCAAACTTTATTACCCAGCACTTCTTCTAGGAATCACTGGGTCCGTTCCAAGAAATCTTTGAGTGATACCAATTTTATTATGCAAAAAGTGATGTTCCCTGTTCAGAAAGATATGCATTCTACTAACAAAACTGTATATATATCAACAAAATCTGTATTCTCTTTGTAAACCCATGCCCTTTTCTTGCCTATGGTATAGTGTGGCATTTATCTTCTCCTGCATTACAGGGCCTGCAGCAGCATGGAGTATGATCTTCGTAGTGCAAGATAGTGCTCTGCTGTATGATTTGGGCAAACATTAAAGATGCATTGGGACATTCTTTGATCGGCGTACTTTGACGCAAAGTGTGGATAATAAAATATTGGAATTAAGGAATAGGAGATAAAACGTAGGATCTAAATTAATGTTTGGCGGGAGGGCGGGTACTCCATCACAAACATGACAGATATCTGGCCATCATATTACAAGTGCCTTAGGATCTTCGTATTCATAAACTACGAGTCAATAGTACGTTTATGACTGCAGAGACTCTGCAGTCAGGCGGAGAACTCTGCACATAATTAGATCGGACAGGCCTGTCATACATGCATTCTGCCAAATAGAATAAATGAATTAGGAAAATGAGGTTCCAACAGGTGTATGCTTTTTGATAACAACTACGATAAAAGAAAGAAATAGAGAAACAATAGTTTGGGAAAAAATAATACCTCCTGAATATCATGATTTATTGCATGTCCTCAGTAAGAAACGAGCAGAAACATTACCACCTCATAGATTCTTCGATTGATGTATTAATTTGGAACATGGAGCCAAACTGCCTTGTAGCAGAATGTTTACACTCACTAATAAAGAAAAAGAACATCTCTGTAAATATGAGGATAATTGGCTACTAATTGTATTCAACATTTTCAGTCACAGGTGGCATCACGTCCTTTCTTTGTACCAAAGAATGAAGGGTATTCTGGCACATGCATTGACTTTCGATAATTAATTAGAAGCACCATAAAGAAAGATATCTACCACTTCTCATACCCAGGTCTGGACTCGGAACCGAAACCGGCCCTGGCAAAGAGCTTGTGGGGTACGGGCTATGGAAAAAGCTTTGTGCCGCTTTTGTTGCTGGGGGCGATATTGCAGCTATGCTGTAAAACCAGCCACCGGTAACAAAAACGGCCCCCCAGGGGTCTAAAACCATCACCCACACTGGCGGCCCACCGAGTAAGCGCCCAGTGCCCGCAACGGCCAGTCCGGCCCTGCTCATACCAATATTACTATTTGTTTTAAAAAAATGGAGTCCCTAGGAATGTAATTACATGATACCTGTGAAAGAATCATTAACTTTTAAGTCAGCATTTACTGAATGGAGAAACTATTTGTTTGAAATCAAAACACCTACACCAGTTTATACAGATCATTTCAAAATGTGGTTCCTTTGTTCAGATAAAACACTCCCAGCAAGACAAACTAGATGGTCACTCTTTTTTTGGGAGAATTTAATCTTATCATCATTTATCAAACAAATAGTTAGAATACTCCTCACGTATGAACACCTCTGAGCCAGCATTTCTGGAAGATATCCCATCATCCATTGCACAGGAAGTGAGATTGCTGAATTACTTATCATCCATCTGCACAGGAAGTGATATCACTGGTTTCCTGCCAAAACTGCTTTTAAATAAGAAGTCAAGGAAGAGGAATCATTTCCTATCATCCATCTGCACAGGAAGCGATATCCAGTAGCGGCCGGCATGGCTCGCGGGTGGGGGGGCGGGCGCGGGGTCATGCGGGGAGGGTGGGTTGCGCGGGGAGGGATGGAGTAAGGGGGGGTCAATAATAATTTTAAAAAAATTTAAACATACCTTTCCTCTGGCCAGGGTCCCGCGTCTTCACTGCTCCTGCTCTCCTGCTTCCGACAGGAACAGGAAGCAGGCAGCCAGGCTCCCAGGCTCCCTCAACTAAGCCAATCACAACACTTCACTGGACGGCGCCCAGCCAGGGGCTGTAGGGGATGGCATGTTCTCCATGCAGGCTGCAATGCAGCCGGCATGGAGAAGGGCAGAATACCGAGAGGGCCTACCAAACAGTCTATGCACACTCAGGAGTGGGGACACCACTCCGTCCCCATCCTGCTCGGAGAGCCGAGCACCACCACCCACCCGCCCGCCCGAATTCACAAAGAAACATAAAATGGTAATAACTAAAAGTTATTACCATTTTATGTTTTGGCTTTCTCGCACTGCGAGAAAACAATGGGGCAGTGCTCCTCCACCCTAGTGGAGGAGCTGCCCCAGGCGATATCACTGGATTTCCTATCATCCATCTGTACAGTATGTGACTTCACTGGCACTGGATTTACTATCATTCATCTGCATGGGACCTGACATTACTGTATTTCCCATCATCCATCTGCACGGTAAGTGACATAATTGATTTCCTGCCCAAACTGTCTTCACTTTATGAAGGCTGCAATGCAGACGCGCCAAATGCAAGCCTATCTGCATCCATCCTCACCCCGACCATGCTCAGCACCGGGACCCCTAGTCCTCCTCCCACTCACCTGACCCCTATCTTTACTCCACGATGACCCTCAATGCTATGAACCCTGATTGCATATCCCAGTACTGGGGCCACACCTCACTGCCCAACACTGCAGCTGCATTCTCCTTCGAGACCTGCCATTTCACATGCGCCCTCCTCCATCCACCTGACTCCCTATGCACCTCATACACCCAGCATACTCAACACACACAACCACACACACCTGACCACCACTACCCCACACCCCTCCCTCTCCTGCATGCTCCTCAACATTCGCTCCCTCACTAAAAACACCCCGCAAGTTGGGATCTAGTACATGATCACTCAACTGACCTGCTCTCCCTGACCAAAACCTGGCTGACTTCCTCGTCAGCTTCTATCATCGCCATGGCAATCCCCCTTGGGAACAACATACCTGGAGGCCATTTTCAAAGAAACCATCCAATGCTCCACTACCTCGGAAAGCACCAACAGCAATATGGAACACTTGACCTTCAAACTTCTCACCATTGCCAACTACTCCCTGAGCGGCACCCTCATCTACTGTCCTCTCTGACCATGTGTCAACTTCGGCAGCAGCATCACAGACTTTGCTGGTCCTCTGATCCTAGACGTCAGTACCCTTATCCCCATCGGAGACCTCAACTTCCCGCTGAAGGACCTCACCGATCCTCACATGAAAAAAACTCCTCTAGGACCTGTCCAACCTTGGACTCATCAAGCAAGTGGAACGCAATACATACTCCGCCGGACACCTACTGGACCCCATCTTCACCAATTTCAGCAATATCACAGTAGACAAGTCCACACCTACTACCTGATTCAACCACACCCACACCCACACCCTCATCAACTTCAACATATCCATCCCACACCACTGCGGAAACAGCATCACCAAACCTTCACACTGGGACTGGAACAAGTTCTCAGAACTATCCTGGTCTTTTCAACTCCTTTCAAAGCCAACAAAGTCGCTTGAAGCAGACCGCAAGCAAGCTGGTACACAGAAGAGCTCAGGCTCACCAAACACTACTATAAGCAACTCAAATGCAGATGGAGACAAAGCCAGAATGACACCAACAACATCACCTACAAGTCATCCCTCAGACAATATCATCAGCAAATAAGAGCCTTTAAATACTCAACGCTCACTGACTGCATCGAAAGTTGCACCAATAGCACCAAGGAAATCTTTGCCATACTGAAAGACTTCACCTCTATTGCAGGAAGCTTCACCAGTGTAGCCCCCTCTCAGGACCTACGTACCCAGCCCTCCCTATTCTTCCGCAACAAGGTCACCAGCCTCTACATAAACTTTGAGCTTCAACCAGACCCTTCCCTTTCCTAGTCCTCATGCCCATCTCTGCCACCACCCAGAGGACCACCCTAACCAACTGGAGCACCATCACCACTCAATCAATTGCAACAAACATGCATTCCATATACTCCAGAGCACCCTTGCAACCCTGCTCTCACCACGTCTTCTTTAAAGGACTGCACCCCATCAGAGCAGTCCTCACCCTAATCTTGAACAAATCAATCATCAAATTTACCTACCCAGAGGCCTAGAAACATGCCACAGTACTCACCCTCCTCCAGAAACCCTCACAGACCCGAAGATAATAGCAACTACCAGCCAATCTTCCTGCTACCCTACCCGGCATAAGTCATGGAAAAGAGAATAAACAAACGTCTATCCACTCATCTCACTGATAACCACTATCTCAACCCCGCTCAATTCGGATTCAGGCCCAGCCACAGTACAGAGACCAACCTCATCGCCACCACAGACAACAATCAAATGATTATCCACAGAGGTGACACTGCAGCCCTCATCCTACTTAATCATTCCATAGCAAGTGACACTATCTTCCATCCAATCCTTGCATTCTTGTTGGAACGGAAAAGTCCTCTGCATGGTAACGATGTATACACCTGCCCTGAGTGCTCTTCTGTACACGGATCATGCATGTGCGGCATGACATAGGCCTGTCTCAGTTTGCGGTCTTGTGCACCAGGAGGGGTTCCCCAAAGCACTACCCTCCTAGTGGTGGAAGACTACCGCCTTCACCAGGAGTTAAGCAGTATAAACGCGATGGTGGTAGCATACTCTGTAGTAATCAGTAGTAGTGAACAGGAGCATTTTACTGTATCACTGGAGTGAGGCCTACAGGCTCACTCATCTTTGTAAAATTTACATTGCTGTGTTCTTAACTCACCCTTGGCCTAATTCAGGTAGATGTTGAGTGCTGCACAGTACAGGAGCAGTGACGCTACATTGGTTGTATGTGTGCCTGGGAAGGGTACACCCTGGTTAAATACAGAATAGCTCAGTGCGGAACAGTGCGCACAGAATGAGAGTGTGTTCTAGATTCATGGGGACTTATAAGGGTACAATGCATAGAGGTAACAGTGCTGGATGGAAAGTGTGCTGTGAAAGTACATTCAGTAAGTGTGCCTACAAGGGTACAGTACATGGAGGACTGTGGTTTTCACTTTGGGAAGCCCAAGCCTGCCTGGTAAAGACATAAAGGGAAGAGGAATCCCTCCAGACAGATTTGTGTATTGCTATATTCCTGTGAGCTGGGTGGAGTAACACTGGAGGGAAAAGGAAGAGATTCCCTTTACATTTTAAAAAAACGGCTCTTTGATTCAGTGAGAGAGCGCAAGGAAGGGGCCTGTACACATCCCAGGAAGGGATATGGGGCTGGGATTAATCCTTTGATGCACAGGTCACTGTGGCTGACATCCAGGTGTTAACTCTGGTCACTCCCATGAATTATGTTTTAGACAATCAGCTTCGGAGTTGTGCCTCCTGTGACAGGCATCTTTCATAAAGGAAGATGAAAAGGTGGACTATAATAAGGGGAGGCTGAGGCTCCAAAATTTGCCATCTTCCAAGCAGCTGGACAGACTATGTGAAAAGTGAATGCTCTGCAAGAATTCTGCCTCTGACTAGGACTGGGGACAATGCTTGCTGGTCTCCCTGCTGGGTTAAGGGACATCACTCAGGTTACCAAGATCACCTGCCCTGGACCCTGGAGCACCACCACCGGCCTGCTTGCCAAGACCAGTGTGCTCTGTGACGGTGAGGAGAGCATTGGAGGGAGCAAGGCCCAGTGGGGAGCCCTGCATGAGGATTCCCAGAATGTCAGCGAGGGTCATGGGTGAACTGAGTTTGGGCTAGGTGCACAGAACCTGTGACTGCTGAGATTGGCACACCCATATGCCAGGAGGGGCCACCGTAGTGAGTGCAATTGCATAAGGAGAGTCTGCGTCCAGACTGAAGGAGAACTACTTTGACCAACGGGTTGAGCCTGCACGCTGTGACCTGTGACTGACGAAGTCCCTGAGGTACACTGAGACGCCGCCGAGGACATCCTGCCCCTGTTAGGAGCTTCATTGAGGAGCCAGAGGATTACACCAGCACCCTCTACCCTGCTAGGGAAAGAGCAATGTATCTTTTCTGTCCGCCAAGCAGGAGCTGCTCCGATAACTAGAAACTGATCAGCAGCGCTGCTCGACACAAGGAGCGGGCACTCGCTGACCACTGAACACTGCCAAACTGCCGGAGCTTGTAAGACTGAAACTGGGCCTTTGAGGCCCCAGGGGACTTGCGCCTAATGGTGCACAGCTTTGGTCTAAGTTCCGAAAGGGTCAAAAGAGAGAACTCTTGGGTATGGTCTAATCGTTTGCATTCCCTGATGCATCCACCAATGAATGGGGAATACCCCTGAACACGTTACATGAAGGAGGGTGGGACAGGGATTCACCTGTACAACTACTAGAACCCCGACCTCAAGGGGGATTGTGTTGTTGCAGTTGAATGTTGCATTTGTTTGCACTTGTAGAGTTAGAAAAAATATTACTTTTTCTTATAAAAGCAAGTATTTGGCTGGACATTATTTTATTGTTCGTACTGTTTGCACTTTGAGTTATAAGTCGTGACTGCTCAACCACACCTACCACTGAAAGTCAAGTGCAGAAGGGGTACTTGGCCTAGTTGCTCAGGATCCATATTAGCTGGGCTTGACACATAAAGAGTAAAAGGCCTCAACCACCACGGTTGGGCCCAGTAGCCCCTGCGTGCCCTGTGGCCCTCTGAAAGGGGTACTGACAACCCTTAACCAACAACTGCACAAAGCCGGCATCGAAGGGCCAGCACATCACTGGATTTGCACCTTCCTGACTCAGTCAGTTGGACTGGCCCCCTTCAATTTAGATGCTGTCAACCTCATTTGTGGAGTTATATAAGGATCCTCACTCAACCGAACTCCGTTTAACGCCTAAATGACTCCACTCGCCAGCATCATCTGTGCCCACAGAATCAACATTATATCCTACGCTGATGAGCCTCAGCTCAGACTTTTCCTCTCCAACAAGATGCTAAACACCGGGCCTAATTTCTCTGTCTACATGACCAAACGTGTCAGATGGATGAAAACTAACTGCCTAAAGCTGAACACAAACAAGACAGAAGTAGTAATCTTTGGTGGAGACACTTTATTCTGAGAATCCAACTGGTGGCATGACAAATTCAGGCTTCTCCAGGCAACAAATGCATAAAACCTAGGAATAGTAATCGACAACCAACTCACCATGACTGGTCAAGTGAATAAAGTCTGCATCTCCTGCTTCTACACACTCAAGTTGTTTAAGACGGTCACAGCTCCTGTTATCACAGGAGAGGGAGGTTGGACTCAGAACGATAGAGCATTTTTTTTTTTTAAAAAAGAAGCAATCTGTTTTATTCGGCTATTGGCCTTTTAGCATTTTAGCATTTCTGTGTTTTTCCTCTTACCTGATAAATTGTATTTTGCACTTGGCACTTTCAAAAGGACAGCGTTTCCGGTCCGCCGCGGCATTTGGAGCCGTTTGTGCGGAGAAACGCTGTCCCAATAAGGCATTTTCACTCACTTCCGGTGAGCCACTGCGGGTCTTGGCACTAGGGGTTGGCTTCCGGGGGTGTATTTTAGGCTCATGCTACGCCGGACGCGCAGCGGTCACAGCTCCTGTTATCACAGGAGAGGGAGGTTGGACTCAGAACGATAGAGCATTTAAAAAAAAAAAAAAAAGAAGCAATCTGTTTTATTCGGCTATTGGCCTTTTAGCATTTTAGCATTTCTGTGTTTTTCCTCTTACCTGATAAATTGTATTTTGCACTTGGCACTTTCAAAAGGACAGCGTTTCCGGTCCGCCGCGGCATTTGGAGCCGTTTGTGCGGAGAAACGCTGTCCCAATAAGGCATTTTCACTCACTTCCGGTGAGCCACTGCGGGTCTTGGCACTAGTGGTTGGCTTCCGGGGGTGTATTTTAGGCTCATGCTACGCCGGACGCGCAGCGGACGCGCGCAGCGGGCGCGCCGCTGGCGCGCCGAAAGCGCGCCTAAGGCAAGCCCGTCTGCGCCCGTCCGCGTCCTGAACGCGGCCAGGGCCAGCAATGCTGTCGGCTTGTACTCGGCTATTCAATATACCAGTAAGGAGCTAATTGAGCTAAATACACAGGCTTGCAAGTGTAAAGTCCATTTAGACAATTTGAAGGGCCCAGTAACTTGTCTTATGTGTAGAACCACCCTGGGCAATTATAGCAGAAGTCCTGGTCCAGCCCTTGTGGAAATGCAAATATTTCACAAACGATTACATTGTGGTCTAATCAATGCAAGATCAATAAATAAGAATGCCTTACATATCTATGACCTTCTGGAAAAAATGGACTTAGATTGCCTATTTGTCACAGAAACATGGTTGAATGAGCATTCTAACCCAGACATTGTACAAGCTCTCCCACATGGGTATACACTGGCAAGACATGACAGAATTGGACATAGGGGAGGGGCCTAGCAATAATTCATAAACAAAATCTGAAACTAATAACTATTAATGCTATAGAACTTAAGGAAGCTGAGAGCTTCCCTTTCTGTTTCCAGCTAGACAGCTGCACTACATTTGCTGGAGTATTGCTTTATAGACCCCCAGGCCCTATTCTCAAATTTTTAGATACAATAGGGGAAAGCATCAGCTCTCTAGTGATTAGATACTCGAATTTCACCATTTTAGGAGATTTTAATATACATCTAGAAGCACAAAATATCCCGAATACAAGACTTTTTTCTGAAATTATCAGTACTATGGGACTAAAACAATTGATAGAGGCCCCTACACATGATGCTGGACATACCCTAGATGGCATTTGCACTAATATGACCAGCTTATCTGCAGAGCACCCTATAACAATGACTTGGTCAGATCATAAATATATCCCATTTAAAATTGAGTTTAAGAAGACTCAAGGAGGGAATCCCCTGGAACAAAATTGCCCCGCAGGGGGCCGGAAGTGGAATAGTATGCTCAACCATTCCGAGCTTCTAACAATGGCTAAAGAGGGTAAACCTACCCTTTTGGGCATCCCCTCGATCGATAACGATAGATTCAATGAGTGGATGACATCTCTTGCAGTGAGTTTAGCCCCAATTGCCTGCTCCAGGAAAGGCCCGATGAACAAAAATCAGGGCTCTTGGTTTTCCCCTCGTTTAAAGGAATTACAAGGACAATGCAGGAAATTGGAAAGAATCTGGAGAAGAGGCTATGAACCAGTGGATCTTATCTCTTTTAAAGTAGCCCTTAGATCCTATCACCATCACATAAAATTGGAAAAAATATTATTCTACGCCAACCAAATTAATCAAGCAGCTGAAAATCAAAAAACTATTTTTAATATTGTACAATCCTTTATTAAACCTAAAATATTAGATCAGGAAATCACACCATCACAAGGTTTATGTGATAAAATAGCCGAATATTTTGAGAATAAAATTATTGACTTGAGGAAGGATTTCATTGAGTTTATTCCCTCGGCCAATGAACCTATATCCTCAGAAATTACTGGAGAATTCTCTTGTTTTCAAGAAATTAGTCTCGAACAATCAAGACAAGCCATTCTTACCTGTAAATCTGGCTCACCTTTTGATCCTTGCCCTCCCAGAGTATTACATGCACTTGTTGATATTATTAATCCAACCATAAATCAAATAATTAATTCATCATTTGAATCCTCCTGTGTACCAGATATCTGGAAGATTGCGGCGGTAAAACCCCTTCAAAAAAAGAAAATTGCCGAGCCTACCACCCTCTCTAATCTTAGGCCAATCTCATTGTTGCCATGGCTAAGTAAATTAGTGGAGAAGTTGGCTAATAAGCAATTAAATGAGTTTTTACAAAAGGAAGACATCCTTCACCCCAAACAATCTGGATTCAGATCAGGACATTCAACGGAATCAGTGCTGCTTCACACAACGGATACGTTAAAGCTGGCCTTAGACCAGGGAAAAGACGCAGTACTGATCCTGTTGGATTTATCGGCCGCATTTGACACGGTCTCCCACGATATCTTGCGAGATAGACTTGTGTCCAGTGGCGTCACTAAGAAGGCGCTTGCCTGGTTCTCCTCTTTTTAGAAAACAGACGTAACATAATTACCCTGGGCTGTTATAAGTCTGTTGAAAAACAGATATTATCAGGGGTGCCACAGGGCTCTGCCTTAAGCCCAACATTATTCAATTTATATATGACTCCACTGCTCGCCTTGATAGACTCGTTTGAGGTCGAAGCCATTACATACGCAGACGACACTCAGATCATTCTTACCCTTGATAAAAATTCTACTGTGGCAAAAGAAAAATTCTATTACTGCCTAACGGCAGTTATGAATTGGATGAAAATCAATCATTTGAAATGTAACAGCCAAAAAACGGAAATCATGCTGTTCGGGAAAGTTAATCCCTTTTTGCCCAGTCAATGGTGGCCTGAAAATATGGTTCCACCTCCAAATACTGCAGACACAGTAAGGAACCTGGGGATTAAGTTTGATCCTACCCTATCTTTTCATAGTCAGGCTCTTTCTGTGGCTGGCATGTGTTTTCACACTATAAAAATTCTGAGAAAGTTCCTGGACCTTCTGCCTATGAACGCTAGGAAGACAGTTGCCGTGGCACTGGTTCTCTCACGTTTGGACTACTGCAACAGTCTGTATGCAGGAGTTAGTAAGGCTGTTTTAAAAAAGCTACAGGTGGTCCAGAATGCAGCGGCTAGGCTGGTGCTCAGGCTGCCTAGAGGATCTTCTTCAGTGGCAGCACTCCAACAACTGCATTGGCTACCAATCCATAAAAGGATCCTGTTTAAAGTTCTAACTATCACCTATAAAGCAACAAAAGTAGTAGGGCCATTATATCTTAGGTCAAGAATACGTCCTTATACAACTCAACGTATTCTGCGGTCATCTTCGGGTAACTTTCTAACAGTTCCCAGCTATCGTTTGAAAACAAAAGGAGGCAAAACCATAGCTGTCTTAGGAACAAGAGCCTGGAACATTTTGCCGCTCCAACTGAGACTGGCCCAATCAGAACGTCTCTTTAGAAAATTGTTGAAAACATGGATTTTTGCTGCTCCTGACAACATTGTGTCCTCCCTTATTTGATACTTGTTATGAATGTATCTCTCTATGAATATTCTCTTGCTCTTTTCCTGTGTTTTCTTTTTGAGCTGTTTCTGCTAGCGCCAAGATACTCCTTGGAGTGAACGTTGCGCTTTATAAATAATCTCATTCATTCATTCATTCAATTTGCTCACCACCAACACTTGCATAACCATCAACTTAAACCCTCAGCAATATACACTATGCTGGAATCAATGCTCAGCTGATCAGAAGACTCCAGGCTATACAAAACTCTGCGGCCAGGCTCACCATCAACCTCCACCCCCACACTCACATCACCCGCACCTCATGAGGCTCCACAGGCTCCCAAACCACAAGCAAATTCTTTTCAAATTTCTAGCTCTGACCCTAGCTTGGCCCAAACAACTCCTGCTTCAGCGCCAGGATATACTCCCTGATGAGTTTTGCACAATACAAATACACATACCATAGCATAGCTTAACATAACCTAACATATTTATTTTGCTAAGACAATCGACTATGGAACAAATCAAAGGAATAATGTTATCAAAATAAATACAAGGATGGATTAAAGAAGGAACAAAAAGAATCATAGAACAAGAATTACTCTGGAAAAATACGCCTCCAGGCATTACAGGAAGCCTGGGATTCTTGCTTTGCAAGACATACAGAGGAACAACAGACCTAGTAAAATGCCATTATTGGTTGGAAGACATGAAGAAATACGTAAAATAATTTGTTTCCTCTTGTGACATATCTGTCTTTGCAAAGGCGATAAAACCAGACCAACCACTAAAAACTTCAACTCAACCTCAGCCTGTGTTAACTACAGATTACATATTACATTTGCCACCTAACCTTAGTTATTTCACTATATTAGTAATTATAGATTTATAATTAAAGAATTATAGATTCTTTTGCTAAATTTTCTCATTCGCTTCCAATAAAATGCTTTCCTTCTGTAGTATTGAAATCCAGTAATCATCTGCATACCATCCTCAAACTCATGGTCATAAGAAATGAGTCAACCATACATTGGAAACATAACTTTGAAGTTATATTCATGATCAATCTTCCTGGTAGAATGTTTATGGTTTGCTGAGTTCTGTCAATATAACACTATACATGCTTCAACTAGATATACTCAGTTTTTGCTTTACAGGGATATCATCCAAGTGTGATTACTGATGTTCTTGACAGATCTTTTTATAACCCTACCATTTAAGAAAGTATTAAAACATTGAAGCTGAAGACCTTTTCTGAAAATCTTCAACAACAAAAAGAAAAATATGAATATCAAGCTTATAAAAGATGTCAACAAACCATATACATTTGATTTGAGTCAAGATTAGTTGGTCCATTCTCTTCAACCAAGATCATCAGTCCATTAGCAGAGAAAATTGCTCTTCTGGAGGCTATGAAGATGTCTTCAGTCTTAGGTGTTTCACTTGTATAACCAGTAAGATTGTGTACCAGAGTGTATCAAACTCCTCCTCCTATAGACAATGAACATAAAACCCAACTCCTTCTAGAGTTATTTAATGTTAAAGTTAAATGGCAAAATATGAATATTTGGAAGGCATATTGACCGGGACAAAACATTTGAGAACCTGCAACACAAATTCATGCTGCTCAATTAGTAAAGAAATTCTATTCTTCAGATCCTTCACAGCCCAGTCTGGAGATAACACTTACCAGGAGGCTGCTGTCACAATCATTAATAATCACATTCCTCACACTCCAGCCAGAGAAGGTAGCCCCTACAGGGCCAGTTGGAAGAAATGTGTAGTTGTAATTTGCGCCCCTGATTTCATCCAGGGTCCCAACAGCTTCCATTGCAACAGAATCTGCTACATACCCATCCACGATGTAGACATAGCACCAGAGCAAGCACTGACTCAGGCACACAGCAAGTCAACCACACACACACACACACACAGGCACACAATGACACACAAAAGTTGACACATACAAAGTCACATACACATCTACACACAGACCCCTATACTGGCATGCATACACTCCCAAACAAACACAGACATAAATCTAATAATACACAAAACAGTCACACACACTCATGAACATACATACTCACACACACATTCAGGTGCACACACACAGCTAAATCAATACAGAATTTCACTGAAATTTCTTTATGCAACTGCTCACACACACTGGCACTAAAAGTCACACAAAGAGAGACACATACATCCAGCTATAGACACAATTCCATACTGAGACACTCTCAGCCACACATACACCCTCACACATTCACTCACATACGTACATACATTAACACAGACTAGAACACATAGGGCCGATTCAAGAAGGTACTTACGTGTAGTAAAGTTACAAGTGATGAGTCACTGCACTCATGGCGGAATCTCCACATTTGAGGCAGAATCTCTGCATTGAGAACCGCAGTGCAGAGATTCTGCCCCGAGTGGGGAGACTCCACCACAAGTGTGGAGACTCTGCACTCGTAACTTTACCACGAGTAAGTACCTTCATGAATTGGGCCACATATCCCTTGCACGCACAGACACTGTCCTACACAGTTCTGCAGACACACTTTTGAAGCAATAATCCTATGTTTATAACTTTGATAGAAAAGCAGACATTTGAGGTGAGCAAATCTAGAGTGTCGCTGGTGATGAGGGTGCTCTATACAGAAGCTGCCTTCCACCTAAACTTGGGAACTACCCAGAGTTCTCTTCTTCTTTTTTGCATAATTTATGCATCACTCTATGCCTGCAAGGGTATTCTTTTGACTTATACTGGGTTCTCCCTTGTGTCTGGACGAAGCTAACCCTCTCTGAAGAGATGTAATGACAGTGAAACCCATGTCAGGGGTTGCTTTTATTCATTTCAGGTTGGCTTGGATGGTATTTTGCAAGTCCAAAGCTGTAATACCGTGCCTGGAGTGGTAAATGGCTTTTGTCATTTAACAGCTCGGCATGGATAGCACTGTGCTATTCCTATGCTTAAAGACTTTGCTGTAGAAATGGCAAAAGACTTTGTCCCTTTGTATCTCTGCGTGGATAGCACTGTGCTAATCCTATGCTTAAAAACTTTGATAGAAAAGCAGACATTTGAGGTGAGCAAATGTAGTGTCGCTGGTGTTGAGGGTGCTCCATACAGAAGCTGCCTTCCACCTAAACTTGGGAACTACCTAGAGTTCTCTTCTTATTATTTGCACAATGTATGCGTCACTCTATGCCTGCAAGGGTATTCTTTTGATATATGTATGTATATATATCTATCTATATATAGATATAGATAGATATATATACATACATATATATATATATATTACATTTTTACTGGGTCCGTGGATCCACCCCTCGGCTTTGTTTAGCTGTAATCATGTCATAGCACCAGTAATTGGTTCCATGATGAATCCTCGGATCTAGTTCACACATTAAAAAAAATGTATGAGAAATATAAAAATATATTTGTTAATTGAGTGGCTCTAGCAACAGCCTTAGGGCCTCATTTATGAGGCCCTAGCGGCACTTTTGCACCGCCGGAGCGTCACTTTTTTGATGCTCCGGTGGCGCAATGTGCCTCAGCATATTTACAAGGCCATGCAAAGCCACTTTACGTGGCTTTTCATGGCCTTGTAAATATGTGCCCCTTTCATGCAGAACACTGCGTGAAAGGAGAGTTCCATGGGTGTTGCTGTGGGTGTTCACACGCAACACTGATAGAATCTGAAGCATTCCCAGATTTACAAGGAATCAACAACTTGGGAATGCTTCAGATTCCTACCCCTCCCCAGGGGAGGTGTAGGAGTGGTGCAACAAGGAGAAATACTTGTATTTCTCCTTGTTTTTTCCTCTTTCTATGCATCCTGCATTCTGCATCACGCATAGAAAGAGGAAAATGACATCAATTATTGCTTTTGTGCAGGATGGTGTCCCTTCCTGCACAAAAACAATCAACCCCGCAATGCACACACCCTTGAACTATAAGACAAGAGTGTCTGCTTTGGCGCACGACTGCTGTTTGTGTGCCGGCACAGGGGAGAAGGACAGGATTGTGCCATATCTTATAGATGCAATACATTCCTGCCCTTTTATTTTGACAGGAAGGCCTGCTGCGCTACCGTGCGTCAAAAGTTTGTAAATGAGGCCCTCAGTGTTTATAGTATGTTATGCAGAATAATAGGTAGAATTGGATACAATCCTTGATGTTGTTCCTCCTGCTGTGAAATGGACTCCGTCCTATCGAAACACTCCTGGCATTTCAAAGCAGATATTATTGTGGTGAATGGAGCCCATCTTATTGTCACGGAGAAATGCTGAAATTGTTTTATTTGCATGTTTCCTAGATTTCTCAATCTTTGGAAAAAACTCATATGACCATTGCCACTTCTGCCTTTGACATATGTTGGAATATATAGAGGCAGTGTGAGGATACAGACCATAAATTGTGCCAATGTCTCCTTCATTTAAATTTCCAGTTCAACCCCTGTGATTATCCCCAGATTGTTGCCACCACAGTGTGGAATTATGATGTCTGGGTGCTTGCAACTCAAAGCTCTCAAGCATAGGCAACAATTGATGGCACATCATACCTCTCTGGCCAATCCAAGTGATGTCCACTTGAGGAAGTACTAGATCTTTGTCAATGCCACAAATTTTCTGCATGCTCTCTGGCCCAAAAAACAAAGCTGTGTCCCACAATCCATGCTTTCACCATGATGCTGGTATGGAGGAACTGGATACAGGAGGAGTCAGTAGCAGAATGAGACATTTCAAGATAGAGTATGGAGAGTGATGAGAAACAGGGGAAAAAATCAGCAAAGATTGGGATAGGCTGAAGGTCTACTGTTGTATAGCAAGTTAGTTAGTGAATAATTGCCGTCTGAATTGTTTACTCTGATTGGAAGATAGGAAAAAGTATTTGTTTTACTTACTGTAATAGGTTTCAGCGTATATTGTGGCTTCCAATCAAATTGTTTTTCAGACTTACAGAGCAGCCTAAGCTTCATGAACCTTTCACCTGGAGGTTGTTTTTCTAAGGATTTTGAAATTGTTTGCCATGGAAACTGGGCTTGTGGAAAAGTTGGGGGGAGTGTGTAATGGATAGTGCACACACATTCAAAATAAACTAAGTAAATGGGTTGACCTAGTTTGGCACTAATTTTTAAAGAGGAAAGGATTGAATAGGAATAGATAAGAATAACCAACGTATCTGTTTATCTTAGTGTTTTACAGTTTCTAAGAGTGTCCGCCGGATCCACGGATCAATTGCAGATTTACACAGGGGCCCCACTGAGTGCAGCGATGGATTCTCAAATCCCAACACACAAGCTTCACATAGTGAAGCTTACTTATTGGAACTTAGTGGTGTATCCGCAAATTCAGCACCACATGTACAGAGAGGTTAAATTAGGTTCAACAAAAAGTTAGTGTTACCAGTAAACTTTTTTTTAAAAATGCTGCTTTCTAATTGGGTGATAGGTTCTAGGTTACAAATACTTATACACTATGTCTAACATTTCCCTCTTGGGTTTATCTGTGGCTGGTGACAAGGTGGAGGAGTTAAACTCTTTTACTTTTGGAGTCCCTACGTGTACAAAGTAGAGTGTGGTACAAATCCCTTCATTCATTCAACTAAATTAAACCAACAGCTTCTTTTACAGGTTTTTGTAATGAGTATATCTTTCTAACACTTTTAGTAATGTGTATATTACTTTTGTGCAGTATCCAATAAGTTGAATATGGACTGTAAAGTTTCATATACTTGCTATTTATAGGAAGGACCCCAAAGTGTAAGGCGTTCTACATTCAGAACATTATTTAACACTTTACGGAAATCATTTTTGATTATATTACTTTTAATTGCTGTTGATCAAGTAAAATGCAGTAAAGAAATGTGTCTTATTTTTTTCTATATTCATTCTGGATATGACGTGTTAATCACTTTCCATTCGAAATACTGTGTAGTTATGTTTGCAAAGTAGCAGATTTAGCATCATAAAGACTTAGGGCCTGATTACATTTGCGATGGCGCAGCAGTGGCGGTCCACCATCTGCCATATTACGACTTTCACCATCGTACCGGCGATGGACTGCCAACCGCACCAGGGAACCGCCATTCCCTCGCGGTGGCGCGGCGGAGGGGCAATGTAATATGCTGAGTGGTACTGGCTCAGCCCCGCCGAGCATATTACGAGTTCCTCCACTGCCAGCCTTTTCAAGGCGGTGAGCCCGCCACAAAGAGCCTGGTGGTGGGGGAACAAAGGGGGCCCTGCAGGGCCCCCATGTCCTCCCTGCCATGGGGATACATTCAAGGGGCAAAACAAGTGCCCCCCTGTCTGCTTGCACCCCCAGTTCCAGCATGACATGGACTTCACAGTACATGCCGTGCTGGAACATTGTTGCCGTTCCCATTGCGGTGCCCTTTTTCAGGGCATCGCCGCGGGAAAGGCAAAAAGACCGTCCTCCTGCATGAGTCAAACTCGTAATCAGGCGGTCGGTCTTTGCGCGGCTTTGGCGCAGTCACGCCGGCGGAGAGCTAGCGCAACTACGCCAAAGTCGGAAACAGGCCCTTAGTATCTACTTTCTTATAATGTTAGGTAGAGTTAAATGTAAAGCATGAAAATTAGGAAAAGTAATAGAAAGTTCTTGTTTGGATGAAAAGTATGCGAAAATATTGGAAGAGTAGGGACTACAAACATTTAATTTTCTTGAATGTAATAATAACATGTTTTATTTTCTGTAAAGAAATCACAGTAACCAAATGTAGAAGAGGGTTGGGCACGTACTAGGTAATTCATTTGGAGTGGAACAAGGCTATCTTCAAAAAGGAGTGTTCAAAGTGCAAACTGTATGTAATAGAAGTTTGGAAAAAAGTGTGTGCTGTAGTAAAAATGCCTGCATGATGAACTACGTTCAGGCTGACGTGTGTGTAGAGGAGGCTGTGTGGAGTGTCTTGTGTGGGGCTAGGGTTCTTATGATGACCTGTGTAGAGGGTGCAAGCAAGTTATTAAACTAGGATTGAAAAATAATAGGTTCTGTATATTATGGTGCAATGGTGTCTGAGTGAGCAGGTCTGTTTATTTATTAAGGCGTTAATTGACTTTGCTTGGAGAAGATATGACTCATAGTTGTTCTGGGGTACTAGTCTGTCTGTGAAGACGTCAATTCAGAGTAGGAGGTTTATGCTGAAGACCCTTTTGAACTACTAAACATTGTTCTGATGTGTAATAATGACCTATTTTTGGACATTGGAACATATACTAACTTCTATTATGTTGAGCCTTTTTATGTATACAGTACTACCGCTCACTAAAAGTTTGGTTGAAGAGGCTAGTCTCTCATTAGATATATTGACTGTTCGCCTAAACATATCTCTGCCTTCTGTGAACAGAGCTCAGTATTAATAGCTGAGTCTCATCCCATACATACCATTCACTGATAGATGAAGCCACTTCTACATATAGCTCTCAATTTAAACAAAGCTCTACATCAAAAAGCCAGTCCCTAGGTGCACTCTTCTTCTAGTACCAGCCCCGGCAATTCTGCATACATCTGTCCCCTAAGCAAAGCTCACAGGTCAGTGAATGCTCTTCTACTACATATTTTAGGTGATAAAAGTTTCAAGTCTTTTTAATATACAAGTTTCTGCCTGTACAGAGCTGACTGTCGAAGTCTCAGGCCATACATACCATGTAGTGGTAGGGGAAACCACTTGCACACACAGCTCTCATTTTAAACAATGGTCTGCATGAAAAGCCATTCCCCGGGAGCACACATCACCTAATGCCAGGCACACCTACTACTGCATGCATCTCTTCCCCGAAACAAAGCTCACAAATGTGTCTAGTCCTCTAGTAGACATGTTAGGTGTTAAAAGCCTGAGCCTCTTTTACATTCACGTTTCTCTCATAGCAGAACTGAGCATGAATGCTCCAGTCCCCTACCACACATGCCAATGTACTGGTAGGGTAAGTCACCTGTACACATAGTTGCCTCCCGAAACAGAGTTGTGAATCAAAAGGCCACTCTCGCAGTGAACTCTTAAAAAAAATCCAGGGTCAGCCACTTCTGCATACATCTCTCCCCTTAAGGAAAGCTTATAACAAAGTATCTAGTCACCTACTATGACCAACCCTCTTTAATGTAGACGTTTCTGCCTGGACAGAACTGAGTATGAATAGTCCAGTCCCAGCTCATACATACCATGCACTGGTAGGTGTTATGTTATGTTATGTTATTGGTATTTCTAAAGCGCGAACGGTTACCCAAGGGTGTCCTGGTGCCAACTGCTTTCCTCTGGGCATTAAGATATAGACACGAGTTATAAGTTAAAAAGCCAGGTTTTCAGTTGCTTCCTAAAAATTAGCAGATCAGTGGAGTTTCTCAAGTAAAAGGGGAGATCATTCCAGGCTCTTGCTGCACAAGCTATAAAGCTTCTTCCACCCCATGAAGCTTTTTTTGTGGCTGGTACTGATACCAACTTTGCCCCCAAGGAGCGTAGTGTTCTTATGGGTTGGTACCATTGCAGCCGCTGCTTAAGATATTCTGGGCCAGTGCCCTGCAGAGCCTTGTACACTGTACACAGGGCCTTAAAGCGCACCCTTTTCCTCACAGGCAGCCAGTGGAGTTTTTTTATTTCATTAGTAATAGGCATACATTTGGGAGTGTCAGTAAGCAATCTAGCAGCTGCATTTTGCAGCAGTTGCCGCTTATTCATATATCGTTCTTGCATGTTTAGGTAGAGACCATTACAGTAATCTAACCTAGACATGATGAGTGACATGACAACTGTCCGCCTACTGTCTGCCTGCAAGAAGTGTAGAATTTTCTTAATCATTCTGAGAGTGTAAAAGGTGATTGAAGCTACAGCATTTATCTGATCACTAAAGTTGAGCTTATCATCAACAATCACTCCCAGATTCTTTACCTTCCTAGTAGGTGTGGGGAGAGTGCCCAGAGTGTCTGGCCACCAACTTGGGGCCCAGAAGTTAGGGTCATTTCCAAATAAAATGACCTCTGTCTTACTTGAGTTAAGTTTTAAACAGTTGGTGAAGCCACATCTACACACAGCTCTGTTATTAAACAAAGCTGCGCATCAAAAAGCTAATCCCTAAGTGCACACTTCTCCCAGTATCATGCCCAGGCACTTCTGCATACAGACTGAGTCTCTTTAACATAGTCCCCTACTACACATACCATGTAATGGTAGGTGAAATAACTTGTTCACACAGTTGCCTCCCTAAACAAAGGCCTGCATCCAAATGCCAATGATGGGGTTTCCCTACCTCTTACCGAAGTAGCTTTCCTCATATAGGCAGAATAAAAAAGGCAGACTTGTTTGAGCTGCACCTAAAGAGTGCTTGGCTGATCATCCTGCTCTCTCCTGCCTGCAACCCCTCGGTCTATCTTTCAGAGCTTTGAAGCAGTGGGATGAGAGACCTGCCTGGTTTTCCCATGGAATGATGATGGGGCAGCTACTCTGCTCCCACAAGAAAATTATCACCACAACAGCAAGCAAAAACAAGTATTGAATGTTGTTTGTGTTTGTCTGTGGATGTGAATGTGTGTGAATGTGAGTGTGCATAGGAGTTAATGCACATAAATGAGTGTGGGTGAACATGTGTGGGCATAAGTTTGCATTCACAAGTGTGTTTGTGCATGTGAGTGCGCTTGTTTGTCTGTGCACAACAGTTTGTGTATGCACATGAATATGTGTGTATGTATATGCGAGTATGCACACATGGAAGCTTGTGTGTGCAGGTGAGTGTGGACTTGAGTATGTAAGTGTGGGTGGATATGAGTGTGTGTGCATGCAAGTGTGCACATGAGTGTGTAGACATGATTGTGGTTACATGTAGACATGAATGTGTATGTGTAGAAATCTGTTTGAATATCAGTAGCTTCACTTAGCCTTTCATCCTTCTGAAGTCAATAAAATTAGCGGTGGATGTAATTTGCTGTAACACAATTACACAAAATGACAGCAAAATGATGTGAGATTAGGCAAAAAGTTTAACCCAGCATTTAATGGTATTTTCTTAGCACAAAGTGCACCCTCGCATCCAAATGGCATAGATGATATTTTTTGCACTAAGAACAGCAGCACACAAATGGCAGTAGCCAACAGCCTCTAGTGCTCTGTAAGTTTGTTGATCCTGTGCTCCTGCTCATAACTACGCGAATGGGCATAAGAGCCAGCGTAATTACAATTTCACCTAGGCCTAGATAAAATCAGTGGTATTGATTTGGTCAACAATAAACATCTGTGGTGAGTGTGCACTTTTGCAAAAACAAGTTTTGTATTTGTGGGTGCACGAGTATGGGTGTATATGTGTGTATATATGTGTGTGTGTGTGTGTGTGCACGTGTTTGTGATGCCTGAGTCTGTCACAATGGCTAGTGCAGCACCCAGTAGTTCAGAATTGATTGCATTTAGTTTGAAAGTCATGAATGACTAAGTGAATGGTGAATGGATTCTGCAAATAGGGAGCTAGGTGTATTGGCTCTTGTGTATCTGTGCATATGTCAAACATAACTTGAATAGTGTGGGACACTGCACAACTAAAGACTTTTGTCAAAGGTCCTTGTGAGTCACCGAAGTATGGAATGCATCCGCTTATCTGACTATTGACGTAAGTATCCACAACATGAGTCACCAAGTGATGATTCCAGGGATGCCTGCCTACTGCACCTTACATCCTGGAAATTGCAGATGCAGCCTGCATTAAGTAAAGAGATGGTGGTAGAACTGCTCCAGTGGTCCATATGACGAACTCTAGAATAGTTACTCGGTCTAGAGGGTTTGTTCTCCTGCATCAACAATAGAAACGTTGAGTAGTATTTAGAGTTTGGCAGATGCAAGACATTTACCTACTATTTTCCTAGGTGTATAAAAATATATAAATATATAAAGTATATATAGTATGGCAGGTCAGTTTTGAGGCCTTCTTTAAACCTGGCTTTGCGCAACGCACTTAATTATCTATAGAAGTAACTGAAACTATTTATGAATGTCTTCTGCTGCAGATTCACGAAAGGTGTTGGAGATTTTATGATATTTCTACATGTTATGTTTCAAAAAATTGCCCAACTATGTTATATTTCTGTAAGAATTTATTTCTTAGAAATGAAGAATTTGACTATATTTATATATGTATAGTTAGAGTGTTTACATTTGTATATAACATAGATAGGGCAGATAGGATATCGGCCAATTTGTCTTGGGTCCCTCATCCCGAAACTGTAACTAACCCCCTTTGTCCTTCCACTCCCAAGCAGATTCCTATATTGAGCCACAGTCTTTGTACCTGCCTCCAGAATGCAAAGAATAATGCCAAGGTATTGAGTTTGTTCCCTTGGTGAATGCTGAGGGTGTCAGAAGGCACACAGATTTTCTGTACACTTTATTAGTTTAGAAGTACAGACCTGGTGACTGGTGAGTCCATGTTTTCATGCCTTGAAAAGCCACTGAACCTATCCAGAAGGATGGCATAAACCCCTACAGACCCAGAGACAAAATAATTGTTTCGACTTGACAACTGATTCCCAAAATATTGGGCTTTAAAGTTTCACTCTCAGGATAGCCAGCAGCAGCTAGCTAACTGGGAATGCTAGACTACAAGGGGAATAAAATATTTTGGCCAAAACCAGACACTTTCAAAATATGAATCGGTGTACATCTTAGTACTGCTGCCAGCCACTTTCAAGCTACTGCCTTGATTTCTAATTGGTATAAAATGCCAGATGAAGTTCAGTGTTCCATCCACCTTGCATGCAGCTTTCCAAATGAAGGGCTTGGTTAACTGCAAAGGCTACCCTACTTTTATGTAACAACCGTGAGCCTCAGAGGACACTCTAACAATCCACCAACTTTTCAAGATGTTAGGGTTAGAGGCCCTGGGATGGTTCAAGAGCAGAAGACAAGCTGCCCTGTTCAAGAAACTATTTAAGACTGGCTGTTCAAAAACGTTTTGTGCTCTGAAATGGAAGAAAAGACCACATTTGGGGTGCACCCCTCACTCTGGTCTGTGGCTGCCACCAGTACACGAAAATATTAAGGTTTAGTCATCAAACGTGTATTAACTGAAGATGAAAAACTGGTGTGTCAATCAAACATTCAATCAACTCGGATTTGTAGAGTGCGACTAATCACCCGAGATGGTATCCAGGTGCTGGGTTCTTGCTGAGATTAGTCAAAGAGCCAGGCCTTGAGTCCTTTTTCTGAATTCAGGGAGAGAGGATGATGTTTGGAGGTGCAGGGAAAGAATGTTCCAGGACTTGGCATCAAGGTAGGAGATGGAGCGTTCTCCACTGTTGCTTCGGCAGATGTGGGGAGTGTGAGAGAGGACAAGAAAGGCAGAGCATAGGTGTCTGGAGGCTTGGTGGAAGTCCAGGCGGTCGTTAATGTATGCTGGTCCTTGGTGTGTGTCACCATCTTGAATTGGCATCTTTTCTGGAATGGGAGCCAGTGGAGGTTCCTGAGGTGGGTAGTGATGTGGGTCTATTTGGAGTGGTCGAGGATGAGTCTAGCAGCTGACTTCTGTATCATCTGGAGTCTCTTCAGAAGTTGGGTGGTGAGTCCTGCGTAAAGCGCATTGCCGTAGTCCAGCCAGCTGGTGACCAGGGTTTGTTGACGGGGAGCAATCTGAAAATCTTTCGGAGCATTCGGAGGGTGTGGAATCAGGCGGAGGAGATTGTATTGATCTGTTGTTTCATGGTGAGTTTGCTGTCCAGAATGATGTCAAGGTTGCGGGCGTGGTCCGTCGGTGTGGGTCTGAGTTCGGAGGGCCACAAGGTGTTGTTCCACGTGGAGGGGTTGTTCCCAGAAATCAGCACTTCCGTCTTGTCTGTGTTGCGCTTCAGGCAGTCGGTCTTCATTCTGTTGCCCATCTTGAATATTATATGTATCATATAAATGGGTTTTTGCAGACCCTGCCCAAAATGCACTTTCTTTGAAAATATATTTTAAACACTGATTTATATTTGTTTTTAGGTCTGTGTTATGTGCTGGCTGCATTGATGTAATATAGTTCTTTTTATTGGTGATTTTATGATATTGCTAGATGTTATGTTGGGCTGAGGAATGAGCCTTGAGTGACGCCAAAGTTGATACTCTCGGATTCCGAAGTGAGGGGTGGTAGGCGGATCTTTTGGGTTCTTCCTGTGAGGAAGGATGTGATCCATTTGAGGGCGTCTCCATGGATCCTGATGTGGCGAAGTTTTCGGATGATGGTGTGGTGGGATACAGTGTCGAACACTGATGAGAAGTCAAGGAGGATCAGGGCTGCTGTTTCCCTGTGGTGGAGGAGGGACCTGATGTCATCCGTGGCGGCGATCAGGGCAGTCTCAGTTCTGTGGTTGGTGTGGAATCAGGTTTGGGAGGTATCCAGCAGATTGTTGCTCTCCAGTTGTTTGGTGAGTTGATGCTTGATGGCTTTCTTGAGGACTTTGGGGGGAAAGGGGAGCAGAGAGATGGGGCTGTAGTTCTTGAGTTCACTGGGGTCGGTGGAGGGGTTCTTGAGGAGGGGTCTGACCTCTGCGTGTTCCCATTGATCGGGAAAGGTGGCTGTGGTGATGGATGCATTGAAAATGGTGGTAAGTTCGCAGCTGATTTCCTTGCGCCAGAGGTTGAAGAGGTGGTAGGGGCGGGAGCCCATGGGTGTTCCAGAGTGAATGGAGTTTATGATGACTGTGGTACTCTCTGTGGTGAGTGGTGCCCATGCAGTGAGAAGATGGTTCTGGATGGCGTCAGTTGGCTTGAGGAGACTAGAGATTTCGATGGGTTGGGTTCGAGTTGCTGTAGCTGGTGGATATCTTGTTGTTGAAGTAGTCAGCCAGGGTGCTGCAGAGTTCCTGGGAAGGGGGATGGAGTTCTCGATGGCTAAAGGGCAGGAGAACTCTCTTATGATTTTGAAGAGTTCCTTGCTGTGGTTGGAACTGGCATCGATGTGGTCCGCCAGGGCGCACCTTTTTGTGACTTTCAGGCATTGATGGTATGTGTTGAGAGCTGACTTGAAGGTGGCTCGGTCTGTGGGATCTTTGCTAATATGCCACTGTCTTTCTAGGCATTTGCAGTCATGTTTCATGGTCCTGAATTCTGGTATATACCATTTGGCTTGTTTGGTGGATCTCTTGGTTTTGGCGGGCTTAATAGGGGTGACTCTGTTGGCACAGTTGGTGATCCAGGCTGAGAGGGTTTTGACAGCCTCTTCCAGGTTGGTTGCGGAGTCAGGATGGGTGGTGTTGAGGGCGTCCATCCATTGGATATGTCACTTTGTTCCAGCTGCAGTGGGAGGAGCTGGGAGGCCTGGTGGTAGTGTGTGATGATCCTTCGATGGTACTCGACTCTGTCGCTGGTGGTGAAGGTCTGGTCAAACATGTGTCCTTCACTATGTGTGGGGCTGGTAACCAGTTGGGTGAGGCCGATGTTGCTCATACTTTCTAGGAGGTTGGCAGTGTTTGCGTCTTTGGGGTCATCGAGGTAGAAGTTGAAGTCACAGAGGAATGTGTGATGCTTGAATTCGATGGCAATTGAGGCGATGAATTTGGGAATGGCACGCCAGAAGCTGGGGTATGGTCCTCGGGTCTGTAGGCAAGGTTGCCTCTGATGGTTGTTCTACCATCGTATTGGAGTTGGAAGTTGAGGTGCTCCATGAATGGTGTAGTGTCGTCTTCGCTGCTGGTGCGGCGGATGGTTTCTTTGTGGATGAAGGTGATGACGCCTCCATGTTTGTTCGTATTGTCCCTGTCTCATCTTGTAGCCGTTGGGTGTCGTGGTATCGATATTGGGGGTGGAGGAGGGGTTGAGCCAGGTCTCTGTGATGAAGATAACATTGGGGTGAGGGTGGTTATGATGTCCCAGACTTCGATGGTGTGTTTCCAGAGTAATCGGGCATTGAGCAGGAGGCAGTGGAGTAGTTCCAGGGCGGTCGTGGTCATTGAGGTGGGTGTAGTGATGGTTTTCTTGAGGGTGGGAGGTCCTGAGTTGCAGGTGAAGAGGCAGTGGAAGCAAGTGAAGAGTCCTAACGTTATTGAGCAGATGCAAGGCAGCAGTTGGTGTTACAGCATCTGGGGTTCAGGTTTCGGAGCTCAGCGGCGGAGTATCTGTGGGTGGCTGGAGGGCCAGGGTTCCTGGCACTGGGCGCTGTCCGGACAGGCTTGCCTTTGGCATGTGCACCGCACACGTCCTTTGCAGGGCCACGCTGCGGCCTCCATTAAGTAGGTCCTGGGAGGAGGGAGGGATGCTGGGAGGCTGTGGGCAGGGCTAGGTGGGAAAAAACGGGCAGCAGGCGGCAGAGGCAGTGAGCGAAAAACAGGGAGCAAAGCAACAAAAACAAGGGAACAGCAAGGAAAAGGCACTCAAAAAAATGAAGAAAAAAGCAAGGAGAATGCAGTGAAAATGAAGGAAAAGAAAGTAGAAGGCACTCAAAAAATGAGGGAAAAAGCAAAGAGAAAGCAGTGAAAATGGGGAAAAGCCAGGAGAAGACACAGGAGCAAGAGTGATGCACCAGCACGGGGAGGGCTTGACCAGGGACCTGCTCAATGGGGTCATGCTGCGGCCTACATTAAGTAGGTCCTGGGAGGAGGGAGGGTGCTGGGAGGCTGTAGGGGGGGGCAAGGTGGAAGGTGGGAAAAACAGGCGGCAGGTGGGAGCGGCAATCATTGAAAAACAGGGAGAAAAGCAATGAAAACGAGGGAAAAGCAAGGAGAAGGCATTCAAAAACAGGAGAAAAAGCAAGGAGAAAGCAGAGAAAACGCTGGAAAAGCAAGCAGAAGGCATTCGAAATATGAGGGAAAAAGCAAGGAGAAAGCAGTGAAAATTAGGTAAAAGCAGGGAGAAGGCACTGAAAAAACAAGGGAAAAAGCAAGGAGAAAGCAGTGAAAATGGAGAAAAGCAAGGAAAAGACAGGAGCAAGAGCAGCAGCATGGGGAGAGCTGGGCCTGGGACCTGTTCAGTGGGGTTGCACTGCAGCATCCATTAAGTTGGTCCTAAGAGGAGGAAGGGGCGCTGGTAGGCGGTGGGCGCGGCTGGGCAGGAGGTGGGAAAAACAGGCAGCACGCGGGAGCAGTAATGAGGGAAAAACAAGGAGAAAAGCAATGAAAACGAGGGAAAAGCAAGGAGAGGGCACTCAAAAAACAGATGAAAAAACAAGGAGAATTCAGTGAAAACGAAGGAAAAGCAAGGAGAAAGCACTCAAACAACAAGGGAATAAGTTGGGAGAAAGCTGTGAAAACGGGTAAAAATGAGGGGAAAAGGGGAAAAGCAGGGAGATGACATGAGAAAGAATGATGCAGCTGCATGGAGAGAGCTGGGCCTGGGACCAGGACAAAAATAAGCTAATATTGGGGGAATTGAGCTTATTTTGCCAAAATGAAAAGATTGTATTTGATAACACAATAAGGGACTTCTAATAAACTGAAAAGCTGATGTTTAGGGACAAAATGATTGCACTAGTGTTGTCTGAAAACCTAATCTGTAATATTAGTTTAATCTGTCAGCTGTATTGACCTGTAAATTCCATTTAACATGAGCAATAGCATTGGTGAGCCTGCAAGGGCTATCTAGGCCTGAGATTGCAAGGTGATTGTATTTTTTATTTTTTCACCCATAGCCCTTCCACGAAATAACATTTAGAATCTATTTTAAGGGGTAGAAAGAAATGAATGCCACAGATGTACCTAGATGCCAAGGTGAACGATTATGAAGTCCCTCTATCCCCTATAGCATTTTAGAGGCTTTGTTGAAAACACACAATTTTAACATTTTTTGGAGGTTCAGATATACCATCATGTGCATCCTTGAAGTGCTTATAGCTTTTTTAGCAAATTATCTTAGCATTAACCACTCCTATATCATACAGGAGTTGTAGGTGCCTTAACTAGATACAGGCTGCTAGA
The DNA here is from genome assembly GCA_963921515.1 of Calotriton arnoldi. Taxonomy (NCBI): domain Eukaryota; kingdom Metazoa; phylum Chordata; class Amphibia; order Caudata; family Salamandridae; genus Calotriton; species Calotriton arnoldi. The sequence goes on along the minus strand of CAWUFW010001037.1, from coordinate 2,795,054 downwards.
TATTTGGCGAACACAATTTGCAACTATTGGTCATCATTTAGCCTCTGGAAGTGCTTCCTTCACTACCCAGCATTTTATGCTACTTTTCCTGTGCCTGGTTTCCCTGCCCCAACTCCCCTAGGCCTGGTCCGCTGCTGGGCTTAGGCTGCCTAAAAGACTACTCTTATTGCCCAGAGCCTGGTCATCTGTTGCTAGGGCTAGTCTGTTGGCACATCTGCTTTTTTTGTCTTCCCTGCCTAACATTGCTGTGCTTAGGAACTGGAATGGAGTGTACAACATCATCCACCATCCAGGCTATTTCTCCGGGGATTTCCGTTAACTGGCATGCGTACCATCAAAATGGGACCTTGGAGGTAGACTGCTTTTAAGTCAAGGAAGGAGAAGAGGTCTCTCTCCAACCAGCAGATACTTATACAATATATATTGGGTAGGAATGAATGCCTAGCTCCATATCTACCTTTTGTACAGACGATGGTGGAGGCAGGGTATGGCCATCAGAGATAAGGTGCAAATTTACTGCTGAATTTCTTTAGGTTTGGCTAAGTTGCCATCTGGACCCCATTATTGCCCTGCAGTTTTTTGACCCCTGATCTTGCACTGGACATTTTTAAATCTAGGTCCTGTTTTCAAGAACACAGTTAAAAACGCTAAATGCAATCACCCAAGCCAAGCACACAACATCGCTATGGAGTGGTACAAAACATTGCGTTGTGTGTTTACATGGTAGTGTATGTCTTGTGAATGAAGTGCTGCATGGTACCGCTTTGCAAAAGTGACACTGCATCATCTGCTTCGCTCATACAATTGTCTGTCATTCATTGATTATTCAACTGGTCTTTGCAGCAGGTTCTATGTATTTATTAGTGTTGACAAGAATGTTCCTTACTTTTCCAAATGCAAAACTAAGGGACATATTTACAAGCTCCTAACGTCACCGGCGCAGCACTTTTTCTGACCCTCTGGTGGTGTTGTTCTCCACCCCATATTTGCAAGGTGACATTAAGCCACTTAACGTGGCTTACAGCCACCTTGTAAATATGCCTCTTACCGCTGCAGTCTGCTGCGGCAAACGGGCGGGAAATGGGTGTTGCTGTGGGCATTCCAACGCAACACCCATTGATTTTTTGCTGCTGCCACATATTCACAAGGATGTGGCAGCACCAGAAACTAAGACCAGGTAAAACCTGGTCTTAGGATGGCGAGATGAGGAAAAATTATTAATTTCCCCTCTAATTTTGCTGTTTCTATGTGTTCTGCATTCTGCAGCACACATAGAAACAGCAAATCACTTTTAAAGATTGTTTATGTGCAGGAAGGTGTCCCTTCCTGCACATAAACAATAGCCCCTGCAGCACAGGCACCCTTGCAACATGGCACAAGGGTGCCTGCGCTGGCGCTAGTCTGCTTTTTTAGCACATCCCTGCGTTTAAAAAATGTTGTAGCACGATGTTACCAATTTTGGACTAACACCACGCTCCAACACTTTATTGTAAATATCCCCCCAATTTCTCTAACTCACCCCAACTCAGACCATGCCCTAGGTCACCCACTGTCTTTTATACTCGGGTATTCTATGTCACTTGTTTGGAAACCTCACACCCCACTAATAATATTGACTAAGCTTTGCTCCTGGCCTCAAAGGATTGTTTTGTGCAGGAAAGCATTGGGCTGGGTGGTGTTTAGTGCATCCATCCATTGGGTCTGTGTTACTTTGCTCCATTTGTGGAAGGAGGTGTTGAAGGGGTTAGTGGGTGTGATCCTGCAATGGTGAAGTGGATGATGGAGTGGACGGTCCAGATGAGTTCTGTGGCATGGCTGTATATGACTCCGTTCCTGGATGTGATGTGAAAATAGGGTCCAGTGTGATCCTGCTTTGTGTGTGGGGTCTGTCACCAGCTGGGTGATGCTGATGTTGTCCATTCGTTCCAGAAGGTTGACAGAGTTAGTGTCTGTGGGGTCATCCAAGTGGAAGCTGAGGTCTCTGAGTAAGATGTAGTGCTTGGACTCGATGGCAAGTGGGGCGATGAACTCTCTGATGGCATCGCTGAGGCCGATGCATGGTTCTGGGGGTCTGTCGGTGAGGATGCATTTGATGGTTGTTTTGTGTGTGGAGTTGGAAATTGAGGTGTTCCATGACCGTCTTTCGTGGTGGTGCAGCGGATTGTTTCTTTGTCGATGATGGCAATGCCCCCTCTTAGTTTGTTGGTGTGGTCGCGGTGTGTCATCATGTAGCCATTGGGCATTGTAGTGGCAATATCAAGGGCGGAGAAGGGATTGAGTCAGGTCTCTGTGATGATGGTTACGTCGGGGGCGAGTGTGGAGATGGTGCCCCACACTTCGGTGGCATGTTTGCAGAGAGATCTGGTGTTGATCAGGAGGCATCGGAGTAGTTCAGGCATGGTCTTGGTCGGCGGAGTAGCACAGGTTTTTGTGAGGGTGGGAAGTTCTACGTTGCATGTGAAGAGACAGCGGTGGCAGGCGAACAGTCCTCCTGTAGAATGAGGCGATGCGAGGTTGCAGTTGTTGCGACGTCAGAGGTCCAGGGCTCTGAGATCTGCGATGGAGTACCAATGGGTGCCCAGACGGCCAGGGTTACTGGTGCGGGGCATGGTCCAGGGGCAGACGGGCTTGCCTTTGGAAAGCCGGAGTGACGGCCGTGCTGCAACCTCCATTAAGTAGGTCCTGGGAGGGGGGCAGGGCGCTGGGTGGCGGGTGCCGGGAAGCAGGAGGCGGGAAATGGTGGGAAGCAGGCACTTGACAAAAATAAGCGGGTGCAACAGAAAGACACTTTAATGGACACAAGGACACAAAAAGTTAACAAACACTGGGCCCCAAATTCTAACAATACTAACTAGACAGGAATAGAGGCTTACTCAACAAGGGATCTAAATCAGTATCGCAGTAGGCAATATTAGGCGGGTGCAACAGAAAAGACAATATAATGGCACAGAAGGACACAATTATTAGCAACAGTGGACCCACAATCCTATTATTATGGTGACAGAAACCATTACCGCACCCCTCTTGTACATATCTATGCCACATCTGTGTGGTGCAGTACACAAAGGGAGACTGACTTTGCCCATTGATTTCAGGGTCAAAATGTTAAAACTGTGTGAAGCAAGGGGGAGGAGCAATTTACTATTTTGTGTTTATGGTTGAATAGAAGTGAAGTAAAGGATTTCTTAGTTCGGCACTAGATCTGTTTGCCTCTAAAATTCCTTTAAGAGTACCTACTAATTTTTTTCCTCGTCCTAGGACAGTACACCACCACCGACCCTAACTTGCTCCATAGGACTAAAGCAGCCTCCATTCCTGCTGGTGCTGCTGGTAAGTCATGTTGAATATTTTTTGCCCTTAAAGTAGTATGTATTATGGTCTTCTCTATTTTCTCTAACTTTCCCCTATCTCTGTTAGTGTCCACTTTAACCACGCAAACCTAACTCCTTGTGTATTCTTTTATATTCCCCCAGTTTCAGCTGCTGACTTCCACCTGTCTGTCGCTTCCTTCCCCTGCCTTTTCAGTAACCTTTTTCTTGACCCTCTTTCACATGTCTTGTATTAACAGGAGATTGTTCGTAACATATAGAGGAACACAGGCCTAAGTATACTATGCACACACGCCATGAAGGTTGACAGAAGGCTTTATTGGCCAAACAGTCCACCAAAAAATCACTTGGCGGCTGAAACAAACTCACATAGAGGAGAAATGGAAACATATATACTCCCTACTAGTGCCTAACACGACCAGGGAATTTTGGAGTTACGTCAACGGCCTCAATGGTGGAACCCAAACAGAGAACGCTGTACCTGCCAATGAATGGGCAGCCCCCGCAACAAAGTTCTATGTTGACTTAGACAAAACCTCGAACACTACTATGGAGACAGTGGGCAACCAAACCGATGAACAGGAGGAAGAACACACCATCATAACTGAAAAGGAAACCCTAATCATCTTGAAGAGTGTTCGTAAGGATGGGGCTCTAGGACCAAATGGTCTACCGGGTAGCATTGTCAATGAAGATCGGGAATTCTGGGCTCCCCACATGCACAGCCTGTTCAATCAATGCTACATACATCAGCTGAACCAGATTCATAGAAAGGCTCCATCTTGCACCCTATCTACAAAAAGAGAGATGCCTCCAGCCCGGAGAACTACAGCTGATTGCCCTGTTGGACGTTCATGGGAAGGCATTCGCAAAAGCACTCTTATAAGAGCTAGAGGCCTGGATAAACAAAAATCACATCATACCTCAATATCAGACGGGATTCAGGCCCAACTCATCTACGATGGACAACCCCATTGCCGTGTCATATTTGGCAACCAGTACCACAGAGGTCGCCTCTACACCACTATAGCTTGTTTTGTTGATTATAGCGCTGCCTTTGAGGGCATTGACCGTAATATACTTTGGGCAAAACTCGCAAAGTGGGGTATCCCGAGTAAACTCCTGGCAGCCATTATGACGCTCCATACTGGCATATGGGTCCGCACCAAGCTTACGAAGACACTTGTAACGGCCAAGATTTACACTAGCAAAGGGTTCAAACAAGGCTGCGTGATTGCCCCCACTCTGTTTAATTTATACACAGCGTACTTAGGAGAGGTGCTATTGAAAGCTAACATCTTTCTGCCCAAACTAGGCCACCTTCGACTCCCTATTATGTAGTATGCGGATGATTTGGTAGTATTGAACCAAACCAGAATTGGTATGAAAAGGGCACTGGAAATATTACAAATGTATAACTCAGACAACAGCCTCAAATCTAACGCCACAAAAACGAAGGTTCCAGTATTTGGCCATAAACTAAAAAAGCAACTGCTGGAATGGTAACTTGGCCCATTAAGGATAGCTACAGCTAACAAATATAATTATCTGGGTATACAATTCTCAGATACCGGCAGATCAACCCTGCAGGCCAAGGTTCTGGAAGCCAAGGTGTCTAAGGTCACACATGGACTATGTAAATTACACCACAAGCTCCAAAGCCATTCCGCAGAGGCCTTACCAAATGTAATGCTGGCAAAATTAATTCTAAGCTACAGGCATTTTGCCTTTCCTGGACTGTTAACCCGAAAAATTGAAGCGTCTGCATATAGCGGGTTTTAGAAAGGTATTCAATCTTCCACATTCAACATGGCGCACATTGATCCGACTGGAATTTAATATTTCAACGATGGACATTGAATGCAAAAAAGACATAGTTAAACTCTACCATCGCGTGACCAAGGCGGGTCCGGTCACAATCAGGGAAGCATTAAAATCAATTTTTCAGGACAACAAAAGTCATTGGGCTAGGTACCTGACAAGGGCCTAAGAGTCACTGGGCCTGCCCCTAGAAATTATATTTGTCACAACTCTAACAACGGCCAGCCTAAAAAGACTGCTAAACACACAGGGCAAGCGTATTTCAAAGGAACAGGATCTCGAACGGATTAGATATATCCCTGGTGCAGAGGGCCTTGCCCATGTCCACTCACACAAAGTCACAGCATGCCAAACATATCTGAAGGTAGGCTGGGAAGGCAAGCCTTACAGAACATTATGATACCAGGCTCCTAACACTGCCAATATGGTACTATAGGGGTCAATGGAAAAATAAATTGCCAGGAAAAAAGGAATGCTGCTTGTGCCAATACCATACAAATCGGCCGAGCACATTATTTGTTGGTGTCCAGTCCTGTTGTGCCAGAGGCGATTATACCTAGGAACGATGGGGTATATTAGCAAGACCGGCGATAAAATTATCGCCGTTTTAGCGGCAGGAAACTGCCGCTAAAACGGCGATAATTTTATTGCCGGTCTTGCTAATATGCCCCGATGTTTCTGCAAAACAGCACAAGAACGAGAAAAGAGGCCCTAATGTTTAGCTACACTACCGTGGTGCCAATTGATTACGCGAAAGCAGGAAGGATTCCACGAACATCCCAAGAATCGAAGACAAAAGACTGCTAAGCACATGGCGCTGATCGTTTATTGTTGTAGAAACACTTTCCTGGGGGCACTTCACATGAATTGGCACTGAATAGTTCTATACATGCACCTCGCACTCCAGGAGCTCGAGGAGCACATTTGTACCTATGAAGTTTGCACCCCTCGAGGGACCCGTGCGTGAGCCTGATTCTATATTCAGCGCCTCAGTTACCTCTGGCACAATCCCCTTGGTGGGGTTTTTCTGCATGAATAGGCGCCACACAGACTCATGCGCTTTTCCTGCACCTTGGGATTCAACATCTATTGAAATCGTTCTGGGAGGAGCCCTGCATTTTGACTTGCACCACACGCCTTTTTTGCACTAATCTGGCACCCTAGGATCGCAGCTGTGGTGGGTTGCATGCACACATCCCACACTTTACGGCACTTGGGGGCATATCTACAAGCGGCAGCGATAATTATCGCTGGCCGCGTTTAGCGTGAACATTGCTATCGCCGTCTATCGCCGGATTCTATCGCCCGGTTAGCGCGCTATTACCAACGCGCATCGCCGAGGCGATAGGAATCCCGGCGATAAGCGGGAATATCGCTTGATTTCCAGCGATAAAGAACAGCGATAGGGAAATCATTGTTGATAGGGAGATGTGGACTTAGCTTTACAATCCACCTCCCATGATACATATAGGTAAGTCTGGAATTTAGCAGGTGTTAGGAACTGGCGATAAACCCGGTTAGCGCTACTTTCATGTCGCTAGGCGGGTTATCGATTCCCTTGTTGATAGGGAGAAGCTGTGTTAGCGATCATTTTCGCTGCATTTCAGTCGGGAACGCCTACCTCGCATCTCATTAGCGAGGCGCAAAGAAAATGGGCGCTAAGGCATGGATTCACGCGTTAGCGTGTCCATGCTGATAGGGCGATAAAATTATCGCCGCTTTTCGCCCAAAAACGGACGCTAAAGCGGCGATAATTTTAACGCCGGGCCTTGTAGATATGCCCCTTAGATGTTCCAGGATTACTCGACTTTTTGTTAACGCATGCATGAGCACCCTAGAGCAGCACCTACAATTGGCTAAGATGCAAAACATCGAGGGCCACAATGTAACCCTGGAGTAATCCACTGCAATTTGTAGATGCACGCCCACACACTCTATACCCGTTTCCATGTCTGCTCATGGCATAAAATTGCATGCCTACGCACTCCATGGTTTTTGGCATGCCCAGTGATGCCTCATTATGCTTGGCCACACAAAACAACCCTTTGAGATATTTGTTGCTCCCATTACGCTGGGCCTTAGCATTTCTTAATGCTGTTAACTTCGTTTGGGCTTCAAATGTTGTGCCTTTTTATATTCCTTTATAGTTGATTTTATATTCATAATCTATGTTTTACGTCATATACATATAGGTTGCCAGCATTGTATGGGCCTTATATAAAAAATTAAAATAAAAAAAATTAATGAGGTTTTTATAATCTTAATAAGATTACTTAAATGATTTTCGCATTAGTCTTAATCACCTGGTTTTATATTTGATTCTTGTTTTTATGTCGCAATTTACATCACCTTTTGTAAATGATTTTAGGTAATCATACAATAAAGATTTACTTTCTCTTACTATAATAATAAATAAAAGTGCTTTTCACAAACAGTCCACAGTACAGGTACAGTAGTTATCATGGAACCCAACAGGATGTCATGTTATTTAAGGTTACATGATGTCACGAGTCACTTTCGTGTGCATGTCCCAACCAACATTATGAAAAAAAAATATTATACAGCATTGAATCTTTGACTACTTACTTGGTCCATACACCTTTCAAAGTCATCCTTTTGATTAGTAGATAAGAAAGTGATAACCCAACATTAGTGATATGTTGCTTGTGCAATTTGTGCAAAAGAATGTGATGGTTACTTACAGCAGGGATCTAAACATGTGCGTTATGTTTGTTTGTGTCTAGAACTGGAAGTACTCCAGGCTCCTGCAGAGGATGGCAGAGACCACCACCAAGTGGAAGGGGAAGGAGTGGCTCCTGGTAAGTATCTTTCCTTTCACAATGGCAACTACTACATTTGGTAAGGTTTTCCTCCCCTTCTTCCAAGCTCACTTAGCAAATCTTTTTATAAACTATTCATCCTCCTGTTTGTCTCATCCTCTCTACCATTCAGCTGTTAGAAGAAAAGGTGGGGTGGCCAGTGTCCACTTGCCTATAATTTACCCCATTCTTCCTGTCCCACCCAGCCCATTATTTGCAATCCCATGTAGGTCTGTGCCACATTTCCTCTCACAGTTTCTGCCCAAGTGACTATTTATCTGCTTTCATTACTGTTCCATTTTCTACCATCTGCATCTGCAGCACACATAGAAAGAGGAAATCTCCTCAGATGATTGTTTTTGTCCAGGAAGGTGCCCTTTCCTGCACAAAAACAATCCTGCTTGCAATGCAGGCACCCTTGCACTATGGTGCAAGGGTGCCTGCTTTGGCGCTAGGCAGCAGTTTGTGCTCCAGCACAGGCAGAGAGCAGTAATGTGCCATATAATGTTAAATATGGTGCATTACTGCCCTCTCTCTTCACGCAGCGCAGTGAAGCACAGAACAGCAAGGTGTCTTGCTGCATTGAGTTGCGGGAATATTGCATAAATGTAGCCATAAGTTTGAACATGGAAATCTTCACCATCTTCACCGGGACCTCATCCAGCGGCTCCCCTACGACGATGCCTCCTGCATCCTTGCCCTGCTGAACCTTCTCAGAACATTTTTCTTTACATTCTTTCTAAGTCTGAAGAGAAGCACTTACTGAGCCCAATCCACCCTTTGTATCCGACTCGTGCTTATCTGCGGTTGGTCATATTTTTTTACTTTGACCCGGCCTAGCCTGTCTAGATGTCTGCGCTTAGCGCATTGATATTTTCTTTTTTTTTAGCTAGTTTTTACCTTAAAATGTAAAAATGCATAACACCGGTTCTACTGATTTTAGTCATTTTGGTGGCAAAAAATGTATTAAAATGTACTCTATTGTCCTAAATAGGGGGGTTTCTAGTGTTGTATTTTCACTTTATTACTCTTTGTATGCTTCATAAATACTTTACACATCACCTCTAAGTTAAACCTGACTCCTTTGTGCCAAGCTACCAGAGGGTTAAGCACAGGTTAATTTGGTGACTTTTGTAAGTCACCCTGACCGGGATTGTGGCTGTTGCTTGAGCAGGGTTAACACCCCACTCAACCAACAGCTTAATTTCGCACAATAGTGTTCAGTTACTTACAAAAGAAAGCATTATTTATGAACCACTCAAGTCTTAGGAGGATTCTGGAGGACTCAGTAGAAGGTTGCTTTAGAAGAATGCAAATACATGGGATGTAGATTGTGGAAAAGTACACACTATCTATCCTTGTACATACTGTGCTGTGATTAAATTGCTGCACTATGATGTTCCTTTTATGCCTGGGTAGAGGTGGAGGGTATGAGCAAATTTCAATTTTGGTACTACCACTTCCAGTAACTGCCGGCGTCGCTTTATCCACAACCGCCTCACCAAGTGTGAGATCTGTTAATGGTACAGATTAGCACACAACTCAACTGATCACACAACCTGGGGTAGGAGGGTTAGAGGTGTTTATGAATGGATGGATATGGGGAATTAGGGAAAGGTGATATAGACAAATACAGCATTCATCAAGTCAATGAGCCTATCACATCCATTGTGGAAGGAAGATGACAATTCAGTCCTTCAGCCCCCAGACTTCCAAGTTATCTAATCAATTTGTGTTATCCATCAATCAGTCAATAAATCAGCATTTGTGTAGCATGCCACTGTCACCCCAAGGGGTATCTGGGTGCTCTAGGAGCAACGTCTCAGTCAAAAACCCAGGTCTTGAATTGCTTTCTGCAGTCTGCCAGGAAGAGTGCTGTTCGAAGATGGAGGGGCAGGTCATTCCAGGTCTTGCTGACGATGCAGGAGAAGGAGTGGCCACCGTTGTGATGGATGAGGGGGGGGGGTGCACACAGGCTAGTGAGGAGGAGCGCAGGTGTCTTGTGTGTAGATGGAAGTTCAGTCGATGGTTGATGTAGGCCAGTCTTTGATCATGCGGAGCTTTGTAGGCGTGAGTGAGGATCTTGAACTGGCATCTTTTCCGGGTGAGGAGCCAGTGGAGGCTTCTGAGGTGGGGTTTCTGAGGTGTGGGGTGATGTGTGTCTGTATGGGGAGGTCCACGATGAGTCTGGCTGCAGCATTCTGTTATGTTAAATGTTAAAGACACTTATTGAGCGCACGTACACCAAACGGTTTCATGGCGCTGGAGTCAGGGGGGAGGCTACAACAGTGAGAGAATTAACTTAGTCATACGCCTGGGAGAACAGCCAGGTCTTAAGCTGTTTCCTAAACTGTGCATATGAGGTCACAGACCTCAACTCCACAGGAAGCGAGTTCCAAAATTGCGGGGCCAAGACCGCGAATCTTAGTCCCCCATATTTCTTGCGTTTGAATGATGGAGTAGCCAGCAGAATCAAATGAGAGTACCGCAGGTCCCGAGAAGGAGTATAACACTGGATCCTAGAAGAAATAAATGCTGGACTATCACCAGAGAGGGCTTTGAAGATGGTACATACCAACTTGAAGGCGCAGCGTTTGGCCACAGGAAGCCAATGAAGGCTTTTCATTAGCGGTCTGACGTGATGCCATTTGGGCTGATGAAAAATCAACCTGGCCGCTTGGTTCTGCACCAGCTGTAAGCGATGTAATTGATATGCTGGGATACCTACATACAGTGAATTGGCGTAATCAACACAGGAGATTACCAGAGCTAGGATGACTAAGGTCAGGGCTTCCGTGGTCAAAAATCTACTGATCTTCCTAATTCTTCACAATTGAAAGAAGCAGGTGGAGACCACTGAGCCAATCTGGGCTATCATAGACAGGTCATTGCTGATCACAATACCAAAACTCTTGGTAGAACTTGCTGGGAGTGGGGGATTTCCCAATAATGGTGGCCAAAAGTTGGAGTTCCACGGGTTGGATGGCCCACCCGTAAGGATCAGCTCGGTTTTGTCAGGGTTCAATTTTAGTTGATTGCTATTCATCCATTCGCTGATAAAATTCAGGGTGGATTGGAAGTTGGACACAGAAGATGCCGATGCATTGATATCAAATACCAATTGAAGGTCGTCAGCGTAGTTAAAACTTCCAACCTTTCTTTCTCTCAGGGAGCAAATCAAGGGTAGTAAGTACAAATTGAAGAAAAGGGGTGAAAGGGAGGAGCCCTGAGGTACCCCACAGGTCAATTTCATTTTATTGGAGGAGAAATTGGCGAGGCGAACCGCTTGAAATCGATTGCTGAGAAAAGAAGAGAGCCACTTCAGCGCCAGACCCTGGATCCCAGCATTACTGACACGGTCAATCAGGCGATCATGATCAACCGTGTCGAATGCCGCTGACAAATCAAGAAGTACCAGGGCCTGGGTGATGCCCTTTTCTGCCCCCCTTCTGAGCTCGTCCATGACTGTAAGAATAACTGACTCCGTTGAGTGTGCAGGTCTAAAACCTGCCTGATGAGAGTCAAGAAAGTGGGAGTGTTCAACGAAGGAGCTGAGGCAATTTGCCACATGAGCCTCTAAGATTTTACCTAAGTAGGGCAGCAAGGAGATGGGACGATAGTTGCTGAGGACCAGAGGGTCAGAGCTAGGTTTCTTTAAGATTGGAACAATTTCCGCACTTTTAAATATATTTGGGACAATACCCAGCTTGAGAGAATTGTTCAGGAGTGAAAGAGGGGGGTCCGGACAAGTCAGAAAGGCTTCCCGTAATATGGGAGGGGGACAGCAGTCAGTAGGGGAACCCGAACCAACCTTTAAGCAAAACAAAGAATACCTCCCTAGATTTAAAAGGAATTTGGTCAAGCAGATGTAGGCTTTTGCGTATAAGCGGAGAGAATGTGGAAGGGGTATAGGTAGTGATGCTAGCCTTAATAGTGGCAATTTTCTCAATGAAATAGGAGTTGAGAGTCACATAAGGATTGCGAGGGGACAGGTTTCGCCATGACTATCTGGTTTGGCAAGCTCATCTACTACAGAGAAAATATTCTTGGGCTTATTTACCGAATTTAAGATTTTCTTGGAGAAGTAATCCGCCTTAGTTTGAAGAATAGCGTTTTTATATTATTTAAGCTGGGTTAAAAATATAACCTTCTTATCTGAGGAATAATGGCGTCTCCAGCTACGTTCTGCTGGTCTTAGAGCAAGTTTCTTTGTTTTTAAGTCGTCAGAGAACCAACGTTGGGCATCATGAGAGCTCATGATCTTGGTTTTCTTAAAAGGAGTGACACTATCACTAGCAGATTCAAGCCATATCTTAATGCTTTCTGCCTGATTGTGAAGTGACTCCTGTACTGACGGGGCCGTAGCAGTTAATAGTGAGCAAAAAGCGCCAATATTTGCGAGTCTCCAGATTCTAGCCATATGGTTCTCTATTCGTTGGGGTTTGGTTAAGAGAACACTGGAGAGAGTGAATGTAATAAAATGGTGGTCCGACCAAGTATGGTCTGGAGTCTTCCGAGGAGCTGGGTGGAGATGCCAGTGTAGAGAGTGTTGCTGTAGTCAAGGCGGCTGGTGATGAGAGCCTGAGTGATGGTCTTTCAGGTGTTGACTGGCATCCATTTGAAGAGTTTGCGGAGCGTGCGGAGGGTGTGGAAGAAGGAGGGGTTGACTGCATTTACTTATCCTCTCATGGTCAGTTCGCTGTTGAGGATAATGCCTCGGTTGCGTGCATAGTCTGTTGGCATGGGTGTAGGTGCGAGTTCTGCTGCCCACCAGCTGTGGTCGCATATGGAAGTGTTCTTCCTGAAGATGATTACTTCTGTCTTGTCGGAGTTGAGTTTAAGGCAGTTGTCTCTCATCCAGTTAGCTATGTTGGTCGTGGCGTCACAGACGTTGGTTCGTCATGGCGTCACAGACGTTGGTTCTGGTGGTGGAGGGGTCTTCGGTGAGCGAGAGGATAAGTTGAGTGTCGTCTGCGTATGAAATTATGTTGATGCCATGGGATCTGACAATGTCTGAGGGGGGTTCTTGTAGGTGTTGAAAAAGGTGGGGTTGAGGGATGATCTTTGGGGCCCGCCACAAATGATGTCCTAAGGTTCTGAGGAAAAGGGAGGCAGCTGAATGCTCTGAGTGCGTCATGTAAGGAAGGAGGCAATCCACTTGAGGGCATTTTGCTGTATGCCAATGTTGTAGAGTCTGTTCATGAGGGTGTGGTGGGAAACGGTGTCGAACGCAGCAGAGAGGTCGAGGAAGATCAGGGCCACTGCCTCTCTGCGGTTGAGGAGCGTTCGGATGTCATCTGTGGCGGTAATCAGCTCGGTCTCAGTGCTCTGGCTGGAATGAATACCTGATTGAAAGGCCTCAAGTAGGTGGTTTTGTTCCAGGTATTCGGTGAGCTGTTGGTTGATGGCCTTCTTGAGTACCTTGGCTGGGCAAGGGAGCAGGGAGATTGGCTGAAAATGTTTTAGTTCGCTGGGGATTTCTTTAGGAGGGGTCTGGCCTCTGCGTGTTTTCAACTTTCTGGGAAGACTGCTGTGGAGATGGAGGTATTGATGATGCTGATGAGTCCCATGCTGATTGGGTTGGTTCCGAGGTTGAAGAGACGGTCCGTCTATCATCTTGTTGGGTTGCTATGTTCGCCCTAAGTGGCCAGGATATGCCCAGACGTGGGTCCATTGCTCGCTGTGCCACTGGATTCAAGCTAGCCTGGCTGATGAGGGGTGATACCCTGAAACCGGTCCTTGGATGCTTGTTTCTGGTCCAGGAGGACCTAGCTTGGCAGTTCGGGCTAGACTGTATCCATGGGGAGCAGGGTCAAGACTGATTTGCATATGACTGGGTCCAAACTGGGGTGGCATGGTGAGCAAAAGAATGATGGATTAAACTCAGATCTGTGACTGGGGGTGAGTGTTTGAAAAGTTTCAGCACTCCGTCCATCATCTTGTTGTGGTGCAATGTTCACCCTAAGTGGCCAGGGTATGCCCAGACGTGGGTCTCTTGCTCACTGTGCCACTGGATTCAAGCTACCCTGGCTGATGAGGGATGATACCCTGAAACCAGTCCTAGGATGCTTGTTTCTGATCCAGGGAGGACCTGGCTCTGCAGTTCGGGCTGGACTGTTCCCATGGGGAGGTGGGTAAAGGCTGATTTGCATCTGGCTTGGTTCAGACTACGGTGGCATGGTGAGCAAACGAACAATGGATCAAACCCAGATCTGTGACTGGGGGTAAGTGTTTGAAAGGTTTCAGCACTCCGTGCATCATCTTGTTGTGTTGCTATTTTTGCCCTAAGTGGCCAGGGTATGCCTAGACATGGGTCCCTTGGTCACTGTGCCCCTGGATTCAAGCAAGTCTGGCTGATATGGGGTGATACCCCGGAACCGGTCCTAGAATGCTTGTTTCTGGTCCAGGGAGGACCTGACTTGGCAGTTCGGGCTGGACTGTTCACATGGGGAGCAGGGTCAAGACGTATTTGCATATGGCTGGGTCCAAACTGGGGTGGTATGGTGAGCAAAAGAACAATGGATTAAACCCAGATCTGTAACTGGGGGTGAGTGTTTGAAAAGTTTCAGCACTCCGTCCATCATCTTGTTGTGTTGCTATGTTCGCCCTAAGTGGCCAGGGTATGCCCAGACATGGGTCCCTTGCTCACTGTGCCACTGGATTCAAGTTAGTATGGCTGATGAGGGGTAATACCCTGCTAGGATGCTTGTTACTGGTAAAGGGAGGGATCTGGCTTGGCAGTTCGGGCTGGACTATGGGGAGCAGAGTCAAGACTGATTTGCATACGGCTGGGTCCAAACTGGGATTGCATGGTGAGCAAAAGAATGATGGATTAAACCCAGATCTGTGGGTGAGTGTTTGAAAAGTTTCAGCACTCCATCCATCATCTTGTTGTGTTGGAAGAGGCGGTGGGTCTAAGTGGGGAGCAGCGATGAGGTCATAATCATTTGGCTGGTGTGCTCTAGTTTGTTGAGGCTGTTGAGGGTGGGGGTAGTGGGTAGGGGGGTCAACATTATTGTAGATGGTGGTGATCTTGCTGTGGAAGTGGTCCGAGATTGTGTCTCAGAGTTCTTGAGAGGGGTGGATGGTGTTCTCTGTGGCTGCTGGGTTGGAGAATCCCTTGACTATTTTGAAGAGTTCTTTCATGAGGTTGTTCACTGTATCGATGTGGGCTGTGAAGGCTGATCTCCTGGCTCCCTTGATGTGCAGGTGGTAGTTGCTGAGGGCTTCTTTGTGAGTGGCTCTGTTGGATGGGACTCTCATGACGCGCCATCGTTTCTCGAGTCAGTAGCAGTTGCGCTTGGTGGTTCTGAGCTCTGGGGTGTACCAGCTAGCATGTTTTGAGGTTTTGTTGGTTTTTGCTGGTTTCATCGGGGTGACTCTCTTGGCGCTTTTGGTGATCCATGCAGAAAAGTTCTGGACAGCCTG
Source organism: Calotriton arnoldi (assembly GCA_963921515.1). Classification (NCBI taxonomy): domain Eukaryota; kingdom Metazoa; phylum Chordata; class Amphibia; order Caudata; family Salamandridae; genus Calotriton; species Calotriton arnoldi. The sequence continues at coordinate 2,779,657 of CAWUFW010001037.1, read as the reverse complement.
GTCAAGGTCTGATGAGGCTTAGGGTTGGGTGCGCTAAAGGCCTGTGTGCACTGTGTCTCAGTTATCTTGCCCCAGTTGCGGTGGGAGGAGCTGTGGTGGTTGGTGATTGTGTGCTAAGCATCTGAGATGGTGAAGTGAACGATGGCGTGGTCGGTCCAGGTGAGTTCTGTGACGTGGCTGAATTTGATTCTGTTGCTGGAGGTGAATATGGAGTTGAGTGTATGATCGGCTCTGTGTATGGGTTCGGTGACTAGTTGGTTGAGGCCGATGTTGTTCAGGTTCTTCAGGAGAGAGGAGGAGTTGGAATCATTGGGGTCATCGATGTGGAAATTGAGGTCACCGAGTAGGACGTAGTGGTATGAGTCGATGGCTAGTGGAGGTGATGAAGTTGGAGATGGTGTTGCATAAAGCCGGTCGGGGTCTCGAGTGTCTGTATATGAGAGTGTCTCTGATTGTGGTCTTGATATTGGTCTAAAGTTTGAAGTTGAGGTGTTCCATGAGGTGTGTGGGGTCGTCATTGGTGGCTATGCATTGGATGGTTTCCTTGAAGATGATGGCGATGCCTCCACTGTGTTTGTTGGTGCAGTCTCAGTGTATCACCTAGCCATCGGGTGTTGCGATGTCGGGGTTTGAGAAGGGGCTGAGCCATGTCTTGGTGATGAAGGTAATGTCAGGGGAGAGGGTGGTGATGGAGTCCCAGATATCCATGGCATGTTTGTAGAGGGATTGGGCGTTGAGCAGGATGCACTGGAGCAGTTCCGGGTTGGCTAGGGTCTTCTGGGTGGAAATGGCATGGGATCCAGTACAGGATGGTGGTCCGGTGTTGCAGGAGAAGTGGCAATGACGGCAGGTGAAAGGTCCTTTGGTTGATCATAGAGAGGAAGTGTAGCAGCTGTTGCTTCGGTGTCCAGGGCCAGGAGCTCCTCGGCTGTGGAGCAGCGGATGGCGTGAGGGCCAGGGGTCCTGGTGCTGGGAGCGGTACAGGTGCGGACAGCTGCAGACGGTCTTGGCTTTGGCATGCCTTCGTCGCACATGCTGCCTGGCCATGTAGCATCCTCCTTATGTAGTCCTGAGAGGTGGGAGGGGCTGTCAGGGAGGCAAGGGGTAGCGAGGAACAGGGAAAATGGAGGGCAGAGGTGCGGCAGCAATGCAAATTGGAAAGCAAAGGTAACTGACAACAGAGGGTGCCAGGCAACCAGGCACCAGACAACCAAAGTTGAAACAGAACTAAACTAAGGCCCAAATAAGTCCCAAAAAGATCCAATAAGCCCACTGAGCACCATAACCCCAGTTAAAAATTCAGTTTTAGTCCAAAATACCCATCAAGCGGTGACCCGACAGCAGGACTGAACTGGTGTCCTCGAGGGCAGAAGGCAATTGCAGCTTCAGGAGGAGCTAGGCAGCTGAGGCAGAGGGGGCAATCGGTGCCCAAGCCCAAGAGGTCAGGGGCTACAAAAAATTGTAGTAGTTAGATATGAAAAGAAAAATGATACTGTCTACAAATGGATCATGCACCTGCATTCATGGCAGTGTCTGTCATGGGTGCAGGGCTGCACTAAAAGGTGGAGCACTATGGAGTAATCTTCTTACAGACAAGATGGTCTGTGGAGAGCAAGAGGGCATAGGCAGGTAGAATGGCATGTGTCTTTAACTAAGAAGTTAGAAGGACCAATCTCGTACCACTTGTCACAGACAACTAGTTTCATGTTTCCGGCTGATCACTCTAACAACAACAACATTTTTCTTTGTGCTTTAAAGCAGACCACAAATCAATCACTTAATTTTGAATTTGCCATTTGAGCCAATACTCTGGATTTTCCAAACCAACGCACATCTCATGTCCACAGAAGTAGGCCCCTTTGAGTTCTAATGTTTCACATTTCAGTAGATTCTAGGCAATGATCTTCTTCTGGTTGTTGTCAATGGTGTTTTGAATTTTGTTGGACTTGGCCCTCTCTGCAGGGTCAGCCCCAAACATTTTGCCTTTTACCTTCCAATTTTTGCTGAATTGCTTTTTATTGACATTCAGACTATGTGCGTTTTACAACTGCTAACCAGTGCTAACTAAAGTGCTTGTGCTCCCTCCCCTAAACATGGTGTGATTGGCATATACCTCACCGGCATATTTTATTTACAAGACCCTTATACAGTGACATACCATATATGCAGGGCCTGTAAATTTAATGCTAGCAGTGGGCCTGCAGCACTTTTTGTGCCACCCACTTAAGTAACACCCTAAAACCTGACCCTGTCCTCCTACTGCAGCCTGAATGCAGTTTTAAACTGCCATGTCGACTTGACATTTAAACCCCTTGTCAATCCTAAACTCTTCTTTTACTACATATAAGTCACCGTTAAGGCAGGCCCTAGGTCGCCCCTGGGGAAGGATGCTGTGTAATTGAAAAAACGTTGGACATGTACTTTTAAGTTTTACATGTCCTGGTGATGAAAAACTCCTAAATTCATTTTTCACTACTGTGAGGCCTACCCTCCCAAATGATAACATCTGGGATTACTTATTTCAATTAATAAGCTGTAATTCTAATTGGGAGCATGTAGATATATCATGTTAGGTACCTATGAAATTGTAATGATAAACCCTCTTTAATGGTAAAGTCGGATTTTTCATTACAATTTTGAAAATGCCATTTTTGGAAAGTTGGGATTTTTGTGTCCTTAGCCTTCTGTGTCTGTAGCCAGTCTTGGTTCACATGACTGGGTACAGCTGACAGACTTTATATGTTCCTCCTAGACAGTCACACAAAAGAGGGATTAGGTGTGCCCCAATGGGCCATCTGCTGGCAGGATGAGGGGTGCAGATGAGCACAGCCACACTGACACCTGAATAGCTTGTGCTCTGCTTTCACACAAAGGACCTTACTACCCTGAATTGTCAATGCAGCCAGCTTGAAGCCAGGGCAGGGGAGTCGGGAAATTCATTGCATTTCAAAGAACCTCTCCAGAGGTGTCTCCCACCTTCCAAAAGAAAGGTGCCAAGGTAATAAAATGAGACATTCAGACCAACTCTTCAGTTCACGACTGGACCTGCGGAAGGATTCTCAGAGGACTTCCGCTGCTGCTGTGAACTACTGTGCACTCTGCCAGACTGCTGCTGTACCTGAGCCTGCCTTGAACCCTCAGAGGCCAGCCCTGCTGTTGAGCCCTGCATCTTCACCTGCATCCAGGGCTACCAGAAGTGACTCCGAGGACTAGTTTGCTGGCCTCCTTTTCAGGCCACAGAGACATAAAAGTCTCCCACCATCTTGAACCCGCACCTGGACCCAGCCAGAGTGATTGTTGAACCTCCAAGAGGTATCCCATCAGTCCTGGACCTTTGGTTGTGGTGCCAAATGTGTTCAGATGGCCAAAAATAAAAACTGAGGACTTAGACAAATTATAGCCCAAAAGTGCTCTAGGAATCAGAAGGTGACTGGGACCAACTTGCTCGAGGTGCATCGCCGGTTGGATTGGCTTTGCAACTTCTTCTGCTACATTTGTCTACACAGCGGCAAATCCTTTTCAGCGGATATGCATAAAAGGGGTATCCGACCAAAAGAAACTGTCTTCAGCTACAGCCCTCTGCCTAGTCCCTCTGGAGATTTTCGACTTCCATTTCGACGTCTAAGTCCGAACGTAGAAATCTTCAACGTGTCTTTTACCCAAGGCCATCCGACGATGATGCTCCCTCCCCGGACACCTCCTGCAGCCTTGCCCCTTGAACTTTACCTTCTCAGACACACTTTTCTCAGAATTTCTTCTAAGTCCATAAGTAAGCGCTGACCCGGCCCAATCCACTATCAGAACTGTGCTCCATCGCGGTTGGCCATAACTTTCGACTTTGACCTGTTCTCGCATGACTAGATGTCTTTAGCTTGCACTTTGACCTTTTGGGTGCTAGTTTTTACTAAAAAAATGTAACATTCATAACTCAGGTTCTACTGATTGGATTTTTGTCATTTTGGGAGACAAATAATTTATTAAAATTTATTCTACTCTTCTAATTGGTTTGGGATTTTCTTGTGTTGTGTTTTTACTTTATTTTGTTTGTGTGCTGCGTATACTTTACACAGTGCTTCTAAGTTAAGCCTGACTGCTTTTTGTGTCAAGTGTCAGGGACTGTCCGGGACTATGTCGGGAACACAGTCAGGGACTTGGGCAAGGACTGGGAACAGGGTAGAAAACGAACACAGAGAGGAGTACAGCGCTGCCCAGGAACACACAGGAAATCAGAGGAGAAAAGGGATCCAAAGGGGAAGCCTGTACAAAGGAACAAGATGGCTAAGACTCAGAAAGGAAGGGCACTCACAAGGCAATTTAGCATTCAGACTAACTACACCCAGGACGGACGTGCAAGACATATATATAATACAACATTAACAATAAAGGGGAGTGTGGGGTAAAGCACTCAGGAGCTCCACACGGTAAGACTGAAGCTCAGTAAGTTCCTCACCCACAATTGCTGTTACAGATACTGACTGAAAATACCCACATATAGGATATGTATGCAAAGGCAGGGTCTGTGGAGTTTATACCTATGGTGATGTTATAACAGTAACTCAAAGACAATATTCACAGTGAACAAGAAACACCACCTAGGTAGTCAGCTGTGCCCACGGATCCTGGCGATCAAACAGGAACACGCAAGGCAGTAACAGCAAAGGGGTAGAACTAAACACAAGCACAATAGACAAGGAGCTAGCAAGGAGGAGTGCTTAATAGGAAAGGAAGGAAATCACAGGGCACACTTGGCAGAAAGCAGGTAACACACATACAAGGTAACAGAAGCAAGACAGCAGAAATAGAAAGACAGTAAACTAGAACTGGAACCAAGGAAATGGGAAAAAAGGCAGGGACTGGAAAAGGATATACAGAAGGGGAGGCTACAAGGGTATACTAGAATAGTGCAGGTTCAGGAATCAAGAAAACAAAGTAGCATAGGAGGCAGTGCTGGGGCAAGAATTGAGCAAAAGCTCAGGAGTCAAAGTAGCACTGCAGGTCAGGAACAAGGAAATAAGGCTCAGGAATCAAGGTAGCACTGCAGGCAGTGCTAGTTCAGGAACAGGGAATTACTAAAGCTTCAGGAGTCAAGGTAGCACCCTCAGGCAGTGCTGGTTCAGGAAACAGGAAATAGCTACAGCTCAGGAAACAAGGAGTCAAGAGAGCACTGCAAGCAGTGCAAATCAGGCACTAGAAATAGCTGAAGCCCAGGAACAGGAACAAATAATAACTATAGCTCAGGAAACAAGGTAGCACTGCAGGCAGTGCAAATTCAGGCACAAGGAATAGCTATAGCTCAGGAACTCAGGAAACAAGGTAGCACTGCAAGCAGTGCTAATTCAGGTACAAGGAATAGCTATAGCTCAGAAACTCAGGAAACAAGGTAGCACTGCAGGCAGTGCAAATTCAGGCACAAGGAATAGCTATAGCTCAGGAACTCAGGAAACAAGGTAGCACTGAGGCAGTGCTAATTCAGGTACAAGGAATAGCTATAGCTCAGGAATCAAGGAACAAGGATTAACGATAGCTCAGGAATCAAGGAACAAGGATTAACTATAGCTCAGGAATCAAGGAACAAGGATTAACTATAGCTAAGGAATCAAGGAAACCAAACAGCTCAGGAAACACTGGAAACAATAGCAAAAGCTCAGGGAGCACTGGAAACAAGGATCGGACTCACCGGTAAACAGCTACAATGACCAACCCTGGGCTAAAGGGAGCTGGGGCTTAAAAGAGCTCACAGTAATCATATGCAGCAGGTGTGAGCAGGCTAGCAGCAGCCAGCCACAGGTGAACTGAATTCCTCCACCCATCCTTGGCCTGCAGGGGTGGAGACAAAGCAGTGAGCAGGGAATTCTGGGTAATGGAGTTTCAGGCATGAGCAGGATGGCTTCCACAAAACCCGGCATGGATTGGGAATGGATGTCAATTCCCAAATAGTGTCTAAAGGGCTGGAAGTCAGTATGTACATGAAGGGGAGGGTCTGGAAGCATATTTGAATACTGGAAAGCCCCACAATTCGGCCCCCTGGTGGTGGGCACGAGAGCACAGGGAGTGAATCGTGACAGTACATCCCCTCCAACGACCGGCTCCCGGAATCTGAGACTAGATTTAAAGCCTTTGCTGCCATGAATTAAGTCCATTTCCATCAGAGATGTGGTGCAAGATACCAGAGGACTGCAGGAAAAATGTGATGTTCTGGAGGGTAGAATAATACGCTGTAAATTAACAGCAGTGTAGGAGGCAGGACCTGAAGAGTCCAAATCCAGAAAAGGGGGCTTAGAACCTTGAATCAAAGGGGTTTAAAATCCAGATGATAGCAGGCTAGAGTAGCACTCTGAGAATGAAAGCAGATTGACTGTAGGGTCAAAAGCAGATAACTGATTGGCAGGAGGCACAGAGGTCAAAGGCAAACTGGCTGAAGACAAAGGAGGCAACGAGAAGCAGACCTGAGGCTCTGGCTCTGGCCCTGGATGAAAACATACAGAAGACTCACATGCAGGTGTCTTTGGAAGCAGGTATGCAGGAGACCCAGGCCCTTGAGGCTTACATGTTGAGAGTTCTGTCTCTGATGCTGGAGATTCAGTCTCTGAATGTATATGTATTAGACCTCTGAAGGCTGGCAAACTGGAAGCACAGGGTCAAAAAGTAGGCAAGATAGAGACTCAAGGCCAGAAGGCAGGGAGCCTGGAAGCTCTGGCGCTGGAGGCAGGGAGCCTGGAAGCTCTGGCGCTGGAGGCAGGGAGCCTGGAAGCTCTGGCGCTGGAGGCAGGGAGCCTGGAAGCTCTGGCGCTGGAGGCAGGGAGCCTGCAAGCTCTGGCGCTGGAGGCAGGGAGCCTGCAAGCTCTGGCGCTGGAGGCAGGGAGCCTGCAAGCTCTGGCGCTGGAGGCAGGGAGCCTGCAAGCTCTGGCGCTGGAGGCAGGGAGCCTGCAAGCTCTGGCGCTGGAGGCAGGGAGCCTGCAAGCTCTGGCGCTGGAGGCAGGGAGCCTGCAAGCTCTGGCGCTGGAGGCAGGGAGCCTGCAAGCTCTGGCGCTGGAGGCAGGGAGCCTGCAAGCTCTGGCGCTGAAGGCAGGGAGCCTGCAAGCTCTGGCGCTGAAGGCAGGGAGCCTGCAAGCTCTGGCGCTGAAGGCAGGGAGCCTGCAAGCTCTGGCGCTGAAGGCAGGGAGCCTGCAAGCTCTGGTTCGGGAGTCAGGCAGCCTGCAAGCTCTGGCTCAGATGGCAGGAAGGCCGCAGGCTCGGGCTCAGAAGGCAGGAAGGCCGCAGGCTCGGGCTCAGTAGGCAGGAAGGCCGAGGACTCTGGAGATTCTGCAAGAAGACAAGCTGAAGGCAGAGTGACACATGGTTCATAGACTTTAAGCTCTGGGAATGGTAGTAGCTTGTGAACAGTAGAATTGCTGTTGTCAATAGTGACATCTTCACAGGTCCTTGTCAGATTAAAACACATGGGAGTACTTTCTTCCAGATGGCTAAGAATAGTGTTTATCTTAGAGTTCCTGATGCTCAGGCTTCTTTCACAATTTGGCAGTTCACACCGCACAGTCAGAGGAAATTGGCCAAAGATTCCTTGGCCATGGGAGATTTTTTCATTTCCTTCTGCATTACAAGGTGGTACAGATGCAACAGAGCATAGAGTACTATAATTTCCTGACTTTTCAATATGTGGTGTGCTTGAAGGTAAAACAGCAAAGAAGGGGTCAGGATTTTGTTTCTTCTGAGCAAGGAGGTTGACTTTAGTTGCAGCAGTTAAATCAAGAGCATGGTCTAAGTCACAGGACATTGTCACATCAGGGAATATGTGGGTCAATGGTTCAGGTTTTGTCTGTATGTCAATGGCCTGTCTATGGGTTATTTCTGAGATAGAACTGACCTCACTACCAGGAAAAGAAAGCAAAGAGTTGTTCTGTGTCTTGCCTGGAATGTGGGGTTCCTCAAAACTGGAGGGACACATCTCAGATGTAGCACCTAGATGTAATTTAGCAGTAAAAGACAAAACAGAGGAGTTAGTAAATTCAGAATTCAAACAAATACTTTCCTTAACTGCACTTTGAGACACAGTGCTATGGCTATTCTGAGTGGAATCTGAGTGATCAGCCACAGTATTATTTACACAATAACTGGACCAGCTCTGAGGGGTCCGCAAAATAGTGCGCAAGGTTTCATTCTCCGTTTCTAAGGAGGCCACCATAGAGGTGGAAAAGTTGTTTTCTACAGGGGTTTTAGATTCCCACTTGAACTCTGGGTTATAATTTTTTAACAGAGTCTGAAATATTTTATTCTCTAGTTGTAATTCAAGAATCTTAGACGTACTTGTATCCTGTGAAGACTGCAAATCTTTTTCTAAAAGGACAGTGGTAGACTTGGCAACTTCACAACAAGCAACAGAGCTATACCTTGGATTTTGTTCAAAGTGGCTTTTAGCCACCTGTGTTCTAGTAGGTCTTCTCTCTCTTTGTTAAACTGATTATTGTTTAACTTGAATGTGGTATCTAACAAGGTCCCTTTAGTATCCGGGACTGAGATCTTCACTGGACTACAAGACTGGGTAACATTATCTGAATGGAAAACAGAGGTTATGAAACGCACCTGCTCTTTCTTTGGTTGTGTGATTGAATATTGTATTTTACAACCACTTGCAGCAGACATGCTAGAACCAGAATTCTTGTTCAGCAAACTTAGTAAGGTAGCATTCTCCTTATGCAATGCTGACTCAGACATTGAATCTGGATCAGAACAGAAGATTAAGTCCGAATCTGGCAAAGAGGAGTTTGAGAGCCAATGAGTAAAATATTCAGAACGTAAATGTCCATTTTTCATAAGAGGATTAATTGTTTCAGGACTAGGGTGAACATTCTCAAACTGTAAAGTAGACACTAAATGTCTCTCATTGGTGGGCATTGGTGAACTGCCCTGCACAAACTTACATGATGCACTGGTGTGTCTTTCTGCTGCTAACAAGGTTTGCAGAAATTCGTTTTCATCCTGTAGATCACTGGCTGACATCAGGTGAAGATCAGGGTCACAGATGGAATGAAAATCTAACATAGAAGGATCAGCCAACCACAGGGAATAATATTCAGCACGTAAAAGTCTGTTTTGTTCCATGAATCGATCTCTAGAGTTTAAGGACTTTCTAATAGGGTGTACAGAACTGCACTGCCTTGACAATGGATTCCTGTCAGCATACGCAGACTTTCTGGATCTGTTGCTAAACATCTTGGCAAGAACTGACAGGATGGGTTTTAGTAAAAAGGTAGCTAACTGAACACAAAGAAACCTCACAAGTGACCCTGGAAATGTGGGTTGGTCATTCTGTCAGGGACTGTCCGGGACTATGTCGGGAACACAGTCAGGGACTTGGGCAAGGACTGGGAACAGGGTAGAAAACGAACACAGAGAGGAGTACAGCGCTGCCCAGGATCACACAGGAAATCAGAGGAGAAAAGGGATCCAAAGGGGAAGCCTGTACAAAGGAACAAGATGGCTAAGACTCAGAAAGGAAGGGCACTCACAAGGCAATTTAGCATTCAGACTAACTACACCCAGGACGGACGTGCAAGACATATATATAATACAACATTAACAATAAAGGGAGTGTGGGGTAAAGCACTCAGGAGCTCCACACGGTAAGACTGAAGCTCAGTAAGTTCCTCACCCACAATTGCTGTTACAGATACTGACTGAAAATACCCACATATAGGATATGTATGCAAAGGCAGGGTCTGTGGAGCTTATACCTATGGTGATGTTATAACAGTAACTCAAAGACAATATTCACAGTGAACAAGAAACACCACCTAGGTAGTCAGCTGTGCCCACGGATCCTGGCGATCAAACAGGAACACGCAAGGCAGTAACAGCAAAGGGGTAGAACTAAACACAAGCACAATAGACAAGGAGCTAGCAAGTGCTTAACAGGAAAGGAAGGAAATCACAGGGCACACTTGGCAGAAAGCAGGTAACACACATACAAGGTAACAGAAGCAAGACAGCAGAAATAGAAAGACAGTAAACTAGAACTGGAACCAAGGAAATGGGAAAAAAGGCAGGGACTGGAAAAGGATATACAGAAGGGGAGGCTACAAGGGTATACTAGAATAGTGCAGGTTCAGGAATCAAGAAAACAAAGTAGCATAGGAGGCAGTGCTGGGGCAAGAATTGAGCAAAAGCTCAGGAGTCAAAGTAGCACTGCAGGTCAGGAACAAGGAAATGATAAGGCTCAGGAATCAAGGTAGCACTGCAGGCAGTGCTAGTTCAGGAACAGGGAATTACTAAAGCTTCAGGAGTCAAGGTAGCACCCTCAGGCAGTGCTGGTTCAGGAAACAGGAACTAGCTACAGCTCAGGAAAAAACAAGGAGTCAAGAGAGCACTGCAAGCAGTGCAAATCAGGCACAAGAAATAGCTGAAGCCCAGAAACAGGAACAAATAATAACTATAGCTCAGGAAACAAGGTAGCACTGCAGGCAGTGCAAATTCAGGCACAAGGAATAGCTATAGCTCAGGAACTCAGGAAACAAGGTAGCACTGCAAGCAGTGCTAATTCAGGTACAATGAATAGCTATAGCTCAGAAACTCAGGAAACAAGGTAGCACTGCAGGCAGTGCAAATTCAGGTACAAGGAATAGCTATAGCTCAGGAACTCAGGAAACAAGGTAGCACTGAGGCAGTGCTAATTCAGGTACAAGGAATAGCTATAGCTCAGGAAGCTAAAATGGCCTAATGGCTCAGGAAGCTAAAATGGCCGCCTAGCTGGACGCTCGAGTGCGGCTCCAGGGCAAGGAATCACAAAACTGTGAAAATTCCTGTTTATGCCCCACATCCTCCTGTCCTATCGACTGATGAACATTACCTCAACGCAATTGTGAACAGCTGATTAATTCTCCTTACCTGGAATCGACGTAGGAGTTGATCGGAGCTGAGGCCGGTTGGATGCGGACACTGGACCCCGAAGCGTCCTGCAGACTGGTGGGAGCAGACGGGCGAAAATCGGTCTTTGGTCCCGCTTCCTGAGGAGGTGCCCTGCTTCACGGTTGCCTCGGGTGGAATCCGAGCCGGAGCCGGACTGATGCTGAGGCTGAGCTGCGGGTCGACTTCCACCGGGCTATTGCTAGCTGAGCCCCTGCGTTGGATCCCCCACCCTCGTGGGACGCGGCTGGTGCAGTCTCTGGCCTCCGGCGCTGGAGGCGTCCTGCAGACTGGTGGGAGCAGACGGGCAGGAATCGGTCTGTGATCCCGCTTCCTGTGGATGTGCCCAACCTGGACTGCTGGAGTCACGGTTGCCTCGGGTGAATCCGAGCTGGAGCCGGTCTGACTTGAGACTAGGCTGCTGGTCGGCTCTCTGCCGCGACCGCCGTTCTGCCCCGGACGATTCCGGATGGTGCCCCTCTCTCTTGCTGAAGGGGGTCGGAGGTGCTGCTGCCTGGAATGGGACGGAAACGATTGTCGACCCGAGTGCTGTTGTGCGGGGGCGATGGCGTTGCCGTTGAGGGTGAGGCGGACAGCGCCACGCTGCTGATGCGAGTCCCCTATTCGGTCAGGTCTTGACGGAGTGCGACGTGGCGCCCGCTCCTGCCTTGTCCTGCCTGTTCAGCCTGGGTGGCTTCGCGCGATTCTTCATCAGGCTGTTCAAGGTCTTGTGGCCCTTCGACGCTTGGAGTTTTAGAGACCTGGCATTGTTCGAGGGTGAGGCCCTGTCAGGGTCCGAAGGAGACACTCTCATTGACTCCACAGGATCCATGGGACATCAACGTTTCCCCTCCGTTTCTGCCTCATATGCCCAGATCGAGGATTCTCCTGGTCCTTGACTTTTGGGTCTGGCTGACCCCTGACCCCCATTTTGTGCTGCTTGTTCCGTTTTCCGCTTTGCCCGGATTGTTTGGCCCTCCATTTTGTTTCCCCTTCCTTAGGCCCAGAGATGTCGCCCCTACCCCTGAATCCTGGCCTTTGCAGGGATAGAAATAGACAAAGGTCCTTCTCCTCCACTCTCTCAGGGCGGCCATCTTAGACTGGGACCATTCCTTAAGCTCTGGCCAATCGAGTAGAATCTGATCACTTCCCTTGCAATCGAAATTTTGCAAATATGGCTGCAGTTACTAAATTTCCTACACTCCATACGCCCTACCTCACAATCATTCACTAATTCTTTTACCTTTTCCCGCAATACAGCCCAAACTGTGTCAGGGCAGTTTTACCATCAAATCTTATACCTGACTGTATTCCATAATTTGCTATTCTCTTCATTACAAGCCTTTGCTCTATATACACTTTTTCTAAGCTACCTCATCACGATGCTTATTTCACTAATTTGTGTCAAGTAAATGCTTCCTCACAATTCTACCTCCTAACGATTATCTAATGCTTCGATACAATTGCTGTAATCTAACTTGAACGGAGGCAGGACCTCATTTGTATCTTCTTATATCTGATTGCATTCTTTAATTGTACTTCTAAGTTTGCACGAGTAACGGTTTGTTATATTTATTTATTTATTTTTTACTGTTATTCCTATGTTTTACATGTTCTCCTACTAATCTACCTCTCCCAGTTGCTTTTTAGCACCAAACTGTCTTATATTGCAGCCGGTGCAACTGTAGGATATAATTATTAACAACATACTTGATGGTTTAAGTCAGCTCAAAGTTATGTCATTTTAACCCTCTAAGGTTCTGAATTGTATCCTTTCTTACGACTCAACAAACCAACTCAATTCTCTGTCGCTGGCCTCCTTAGCTCTTCCCACTTCCCTCAACCTGACTTTTAACTGGTTCCTTCGCCCCCTCATCCTCACTGACCACGTGGTTCTTTTTGCATGCCTAATAATCAGTCTTGCTCCCCAGCCCTCCCGGAGGCTTACTTGAGTCCCTGGCTCGCCCCCCCCCCTATTTCCCCTGGGTTCACCCCCCTCCCTCCCGAGGCCCCCCCTTTTTTTTCTTCTTTTCTTCTTTCTTTCCCCTCCATTTTCCCCCCCTGACCGTTCCTAAGGATTAACATGACTCCCCCCAGTAACCCCCTTGTTTCTCCGGACTCACCCATAACTAGACATGGCCCCAATTCTTGGACCATCCGTTACCCCCCGAACCTCTCTAAAAATGCTAAGAAGAATTTTAAGCACAAACTACTAATACGGCACCAGGAAACCTTATTCATTGATAACTACCTTAGTCTCACCTCCAATATAAAAACCAACTACATCTTCTATTCCAAACGTCCCTCCAAATGGAAAAGTATCTTCCTCAACCACCTCCCCATCTCGAAATCATGCAAAATCCCATATGGCCTGAAACTGTCTACCACCCCTTCCCCTGCTTTTCAAGGTGAAATTGACATCTCTATTTTCAAATCCGGCAATATCCTCATTCAAGCCTCCGAAAAACATCTCTCCTACTTTGAACACCATTACAACACCTTATCCTACCTTCTAACGAAATCTCCCTCCAACCCTCCAGCCTCACAATCTACGGCGGACCCCCTCCCTATCGCTCTCTTACCTCCACCCCTACTCCCATCGACATCCCTTCCATAATACTTGTCTCTGAAGTCCTGACACATAACTCCCCTTTCACGTCAATCACTGTCCCCCCTGCCGATTCCACTATTGCCCCCTCTGTCTCTCAATCTCCCCCATCTCCTCTTGATTCGTCTTCACCTTACGCTAACTCGCCCATTTCTTCTTCTCCTTCCTCCCAACGCCTTAATCTTGAACTCCCTTCAGCCCATCTTCCAACACCTATTTCCGCTGCTCCTAACAAGCCGACAGCCCCTTCTGCCACTCAAACTCTCCCATACCCTCCTGATTCGTTATCACCTTATTCTAACTCGCCCATCTTATCTTCCACTTCCTCCCAACTCCTTAATCTCGATATCCTTTCAACCCAACTACCAACTCCAATTTCTCCTGCTCCTAATAACCCTCCCCCCCAGCATAGACGTCCTTCAACCACACTATCCCCACGCTCCCACACCTCCCCTGGACTCTCTACGAGCTTCAGGGTCCCTCCCCTCTCTCCGCCCTCTTCTCCCTTCATCCATCTTCAAGGTCACCCCTCCTCACCCTCCACCTGGGTTCCCACCCCGCCCCCTCCCAAGACCGCCCGCCCAACCTCTCTCAGAACTTGATCCTCTCCCCCCTGACTTCCCAGCCCCCGTCCCTATCTCTCTTATTACTCAAACACTCTTTAACATCGAGCTCCATCTCGCCAACATGTCGTTTGAACTCACATCACTCAGGAATGACGTCAACTCCCTCTCAGCTCTTAACCTCCCCAAACATTCTGTTTCCAACCACCCTATCCAATCCATTTCCATGAGCTCTGTCCAATCTAACACCCTATCCCAGCAACTAAGGAAAACTCCCCCCTGCAATGATCTAATTAGTACATCCCCCACCTCAAGCCAATCCCCCTCTCCTGATCCCTGTTTCCCCAGTCGTTCTTCCCCCTTATCCCCCTGATTTCGGACCCTCCGGTCCCCCTCTCAAGCATCCCTGTGATCCTCGGAACCAACAGAATGCCCCCTCCCCTGCCTCGCCCAGGCTACCTCCGCAACGCACCACTATCCACACTATCCCCCTCCCATAACCAATCCTAAACCCCTCTCCTGCATGCTGGTGAACTGCCGCTCGGCTGCTTGTCATGCGATCGAAATTTCAGAAACTATCCTTCATGAAAACATTGACATCGCCTTCTTAACGGAAACCTGGCTCAATGACCACTCTTCTTCCATTCTTGACCTGCTCTCTCCCCCTGGCTACTCCATCCTCAGGAAAGATAGACCTGGCAAAATCGGAGGTGGTCTTGCCATAATCCATAAAAATGAACTACAACTCTCACTTATGCAGAGCTCTGCTCATTCTACTTTTGAATACCTCGGTGCAGAACTCCGAGTACATGGTACCCCACCTATTCGCCTTCACAACATCTATCACCCACCCACTGACTCGCTTCCCTTCGTAGAAGAACTGGCCGACCTTATCTCTCAATCCTCGCTTTCCAATTCCAAAAACCTCTTCCTCGGTGATTTTAACCTCCATTGGAACAAACAGGATGATCCCATGATCAACACCCTTATAGATCTACTTGATATCAATGACCTGAAACAACTCTGCCATGCGCCTACTCACTCAAAAGGAGCCACACTGGACGCTATTATTACTAGCCCTGATTTAGCCTCCCTCTCCTCCATCGCTCCCATCGACTGGTCTGATCATCACCTCATCCTTTTCTCGATCTCGAACACTATGCTACCCCCTCCCCCCAAAACCTCCAAACTGAAGAAATGGACTAGAAACTTCCATCTTTTACCCCCGGGCGAACTTGAGAATAAAGTCAAAGCGCAACTCCGACTTCCGCCTACTTCCCTAAATACTAACGACCTCACCGAGCACTTTAATAAATCCATCACGGAGGTCCTTGACCAAATTGCTCCAGCCAAACTCAAACTTCAAAAAAACACCTCTTCCAAATCCTGGTTTAATACCAATCTTAACAATGAAAGGCGCGCACTTAGATCGACGGAACGCACCTGGAGACAAAACCCTTCGCCCACTAATCTCGCCCTACTCAGAACCGCCAGGTTCAATTACAAAAAACATATCCTTAATACCAAGGCTGCCTTCTTCCGCTCCCAACTAGACCGGGCAAAAAATAGACCCAGAGAACTCTTCAGCTTGATTAAAAACCAAACCTCCGCTGCCCCCCCAAGATGACGGCCACTACTGAGAGATGTGAAGAAATTGCTAACTTCTTCTCTGAAAAAATCTCCAAAATCGACCACTCCTTCGCCCCTACACCCCTTCCTCATAACCCCAAGATGACGGCCACTATTGATAGAAGCGAAGAAATTGCAATCTCATTCCCTGATAAAATCTCCAAAATCAACCACTCCTTCACCCTTACACCCCTTCCTCATAACCTCCAACCCCCCCAAAACTCTTCCTCCAGTTCTCTGACCCTCCTTACACTCCAACATGACCCCTCATCTCTGCCGCTAGTAGTCTCTCTGCCTGATTCCGACCTTGCCAAACTTGAAAATAAAAATAATGCTTCCTGGCTTCACTTTAATCCAGTTACTGAGCTCGAAGTCCTCAACGTCATTACCAGACTTAAACCTTCCTCTCACTCCAGAGACCCGCTCCCTGCAACCTTGTCCAAGATTTAAAACACATCATTGCCCCGCTCTGGACCTCTATTATCAACTCTTCCTTTGCCACGGGCTGTGTCCCGATCTCCCTACAACTCGGACAAATCACTCCCATCCTCAAAAATTCGGCCGCTGACCCCAATGACCTTAATAATTTTCGACCCATCTCTAACCTTCCTCTCCTCTCTAAAGCCCTTGAAAAATGTGCCCTACACCAACTTGACTCACACATCGACACATTCAATCTGTTGGACTCTTTTCAATCAGGTTTCAGAAAAGGATGTAGTACAGAAACATCCATGCTCAATATAATTGACGACATTCATCACTCCCTTGACAAGGGCGAATCCTCCCTTCTCATTCTCCTTGATCTCTCCTCAGCTTTTGATACTGTGAATCACTCTATGTTACTCAACACTCTTAAAGATCGTTTCGGCCTCAACGGATCGGTGCTTAAATGGTTCTCCTCCTTCTTTCATCACAGAACCCAGCAAATCAAAATTCATGACTGCTTTTCTAAACCCACGCCTGTCTCACTGGGTGTCCCTCAAGGGTCTATTCTCTCCCCTCTCTTTTCAACCTCTTTATGGAACCCCTCACCCTTATTCTTAAGCTTGCGGGAATAAAGTATCACCTCTACGCTGATGACACTCAACTTTATCATAAGATTCAATCCCACGCTGACATTCTACACCTCAATGACACCCTGACCAAGATCCAATCCTGGTTCCACTATAACCACCTCAAACTTAACCCTAAAAAAACTGAAATCATTCTTTTCTCCCCCAAAAACAGCCCGCTCCCTATCCAAGCCTGGATTTCTGACCTTACTGCGCTCAACTGCTCTCTCACCTTATCCAACTCAGTCAAATCCCTAGGAATTAACATCGACCAGAACCTCTCTCTCAACTCCCACATAAAAAACTCAGCCAAAAGTGCTCTCTTCACTCTCTTTCACCTCAAGAAATTAAAACCCTTCATTCCGGCTGAAGACTTTAGGTCAGCTGTCCAATCACTGGTCCTGTCTAAAATCGACTATGGTAACGCCATTCTCTCTGGAACACCCAAAGTCCACCTAGCCCCAATCAAATCTGTTCTTAACCTTGCTGCTAGACTCATTACCGACCTCAAACGGTTCGACCACATCTCCCCTACCCTTAAAGCCCTCAACTGGCTCCCTATTGAAGGCAGATCTACCTACAAGACCGCCTGCATTACACACAAAGCCCTGCATCAACACACCCCTCTGTACCTCGCAGACAAACTGCTCAAAGCGGGCTGCTCTCGAACACTGAGGAGCTCTAACTCACTCGTTCTCGTCCCTCCTCTATTAAAGAAGAAATCTACCCAATCACGCTCCTTCTCTGGAAATGCGCCGACCATCTGGAATGCTCTCCCTAAAGAACTTCGTTGCAACCCCTCCTACTTCAGCTTCAAAAAGACCTCAAACTTCACCTTCTTGAAAAATGTTGGGGCCCTTAACCCCTTCCCTGGGCACATCCCAGCCTCCTACTGCTTTAGGACTCCCCCCTTCTGACCTCACGATGCTCTTTCTCCAGCCCCTTTCCACTGCTCACTTTTCCTGCCCTCTATATCTTATTCCTCTCTTAGGCCCGGCTTGATTTATCCAGTATCTCCCTAATCCCCCCCCTCACAGCCTCCCCACTCTCCTACATCCTGCACCCCGCTTTCTCTTTCCCCCCTGGCTCCTCGAATACCCCTTTTCTCTTGACTTGCTACTGATTATCTCAATCTGCTGTAATTCTGTTCTCTAAATCAGTTTACATCAATTGTTTTTAATTTGATTTGAATGCAACCTCATTGTATTTTATTATTTTCATATCTACTCTTGCGAACCTTGTAAAGCGCTCTGATACCCTTGGGTCCAGCCAGCGCTATATAAAACTTTTAAAATAAAATAAAATAAATAATCAAGGAACAAGGATTAACTATAGCTCAGGAATCAAGGAACAAGGATTAACTATAGCTAAGGAATCAAGGAAACCAAACAGCTCAGGAAACACTGGAAACAATAGCAAAAGCTCAGGGAGCACTGGAAACAAGGATCGGTCTCACCGGTAAACAGCTACAATGACCAACCCTGGGCTGAAGGGAGCTGGGGCTTAAAAGAGCTCACAGTAATCATATGCAGCAGGTGTGAGCAGGCTAGCAGCAGCCAGCCACAGGTGAACTGGATTCCTCCACCCATCCTTGGCCTGCAGGGGTGGAGACAAAGCAGTGAGCAGGGAATTCTGGGTAATGGAGTTTCAGGCATGAGCAGGATGGCTTCCACAAAACCCGGCATGGATTGGGAATGGATGTCAATTCCCAAATAGTGTCTAAAGGGCTGGAAGTCAGTATGTACATGAAGGGGAGGGTCTGGAAGCATATTTGAATACTGGAAAGCCCCACAATTCGGCCCCCTGGTGGTGGGCACGAGAGCACAGGGAGTGAATCGTGACAGTACATCCCCTCCAACGACCGGCTCCCGGAATCTGGGACTAGATTTAAAGCCTTTGCTGCCATGAATTAAGTCCATTTCCATCAGAGATGTGGTGCAAGATACCAGAGGACTGCAGGAAAAATGTGATGTTCTGGAGGGTAGAATAATATGCTGTAAATTAACAGCAGTGTAGGAGGCAGGACCTGAAGAGTCCAAATCCAGAAAAGGGGGCTTAGAACCTTGAATCAAAGGTGTTTGAAGTCCAGATGATAGCAGGCTAGAGTAGCACTCTGAGAATGAAAGCAGATTGACTGTAGGGTCAAAAGCAGATAACTGATTGGCAGGAGGCACAGAGGTCAAAGGCAAACTGGCTGAAGACAAAGGAGGCAACGAGAAGCAGACCTGAGGCTCTGGCTCTGGCCCTGGATGAAAACATACAGAAGATTCACATGCAGGTGTCTTTGGAAGCAGGTATGCAGGAGACCCAGGCCCTTGAGGCTTACATGTTGAGAGTTCTGTCTCTGATGCTGGAGATTCAGTCTCTGAATGTATATGTACTAAGACCTCTGAAGGCTGGCAAACTGGAAGCACAGGGTCAAAAAGTAGGCAAGATAGAGACTCAAGGCCAGAAGGCAGGGAGCCTGGAAGCTCTGGCGCCGAAGGCAGGGAGCCTGGAAGCTCTGGTTCTGAAGGCAGGGAGCCTGGAAGCTCTGGTGCTGAAGGCAGGGAGCCTGGAAGCTCTGGCGCTGAAGGCAGGGAGCCTGGAAGCTCCGGCGCTGAAGGCAGGGAGCCTGGAAGCTCCGGCGCTGAAGGCAGGGAGCCTGGAAGCTCCGGCACTGAAGGCAGGGAGCCTGGAAGCTCCGGCGCTGGAGGCAGGGAGCCTGGAAGCTCCGGCGCTGAAGGCAGGGAGCCTGGAAGCTCTGGCACTGAAGGCAGGGAGCCTGGAAGCTCTGGCGCTGGAGGCGGGGAGCTTGGAAGCTCTGGTGCTGAAGGCAGGGAGCCTGGAAGCTCTGGTGCTGAAGGCAGGGAGCCTGGAAGCTCTGGTGCTGAAGGCAGGGAGCCTGGAAGCTCTGGTGCTGAAGGCAGGGAGCCTGCAAGCTCTGGTTCGGGAGTCAGGCAGCCTGCAAGCTCTGGTTCGGGAGTCAGGCAGCCTGCAAGCTCTGGCTCAGATGGCAGGAAGGCCGCAGGCTCGGGCTCAGAAGGCAGGAAGGCCGCAGGCTCGGGCTCAGTAGGCAGGAAGGCCGAGGACTCTGGAGATTCTGCAAGAAGACAAGCTGAAGGCAGAGTGACACATGGTTCATAGACTTTAAGCTCTGGGAATGGTAGTAGCTTGTGAACAGTAGAATTGCTGTTGTCAATAGTGACATCTTCACAGGTCCTTGTCAGATTAAAACACATGGGAGTACTTTCTTCCAGATGGCTAAGAATAGTGTTTATCTTAGAGTTCCTGATGCTCAGGCTTCTTTCACAATTTGGCAGTTCACACCGCACAGTCAGAGGAAATTGGCCAAAGATTCCTTGGCCATGGGAGATTTTTTCATTTCCTTCTGCATTACAAGGTGGTACAGATGCAACAGAGCATAGAGTACTATAATTTCCTGACTTTTCAATATGTGGTGTGCTTGAAGGTAAAACAGCAAAGAAGGGGTCAGGATTTTGTTTCTTCTGAGCAAGGAGGTTGACTTTAGTTGCAGCAGTTAAATCAAGAGCATGGTCTAAGTCACAGGACATTGTCACATCAGGGAATATGTGGGTCAATGGTTCAGGTTTTGTCTGTATGTCAATGGCCTGTCTATGGGTTATTTCTGAGATAGAACTGACCTCACTACCTGGAAAAGAAAGCAAAGAGTTGTTCTGTGTCTTGCCTGGAATGTGGGGTTCCTCAAAACTGGAGGGACACATCTCAGATGTAGCACCTAGATGTAATTTAGCAGTAAAAGTTAGTAAATTCAGAATTCAAACAAATACTTTCCTTAACTGCACTTTGAGACACGGTACTATGGCTATTCTGAGTGGAATCTGAGTGATCAGCCACAGTATTATTTACACAATAACTGGACCAGCTCTGAGGGGTCCGCAAAATAGTGCGCAAGGTTTCATTCTCCGTTTCTAAGGAGGCCACCATAGAGGTGGAAAAGTTGTTTTCTACAGGGGTTTTAGATTCCCACTTGAACTCTGGGTTATAATTTTTTAACAGAGTCTGAAATATTTTATTCTCTAGTTGTAATTCAAGAATCTTAGACGTACTTGTATCCTGTGAAGACTGCAAATCTTTTTCTAAAAGGACAGTGGTAGACTTGGCAACTTTACAACAAGCAACAGAGCTATACCTTAGATTTTGTTCAAAGTGGCTTTTAGCCACCTGTGTTCTAGTAGGTCTTCTCTCTCTTTTGTTAAACTGATTATTGTTTAACTTGAATGTGGTATCTAACAAGGTCCCTTTAGTATCCGGGACTGAGATCTTCACTGGACTACAAGACTGGGTAACATTATCTGAATGGAAAACAGAGGTTATGAAACGCACCTGCTCTTTCTTTGGTTGTGTGATTGAATATTGTATTTTACAACCACTTGCAGCAGACATGCTAGAACCAGAATTCTTGTTCAGCAAACTGAGTAAGGTAGCATTCTCCTTATGCAATGCGGACTCAGACATTGAATCTGGATCAGAACAGAAGATTAAGTCAGGATCTGGCAAAGAGGTGTTTGAGAGCCAATGAGTAAAATATACAGAACGTAAATGTCCATTTGTCATAAGAGGATTAATTGTTTCAGGACTAGGGTGAACATTCTCAAACTGTAAAGTAGACACTAAATGTCTCTCATTGGTGGGCACTGGTGAACTGCCCTGCACAAACTTACATGATGCACTGGTGTGTCTTTCTGCTGCTAACAAGGTTTGCAGAAATTCGTTTTCATCCTGTAGATCACTGGCTGACATCAGGTGAAGATCAGGGTCACAGATGGAATGAAAATCTAACATAGAAGGATCAGCCAACCACAGGGAATAATATTCAGCACGTAAAAGTCTGTTTTGTTCCATGAATCGATCTCTAGAGTTTAAGGACTTTCTAATAGGGTGTACAGAACTGCACTGCCTTGACAATGGATTCCTGTCAGCATACGCAGACTTTCTGGATCTGTTGCTAAACATCTTGGCAAGAACTGACAGGATGGGTTTTAGTAAAAAGGTAGCTAACTGAACACAAAGAAACCTCACAAGTGACCCTGGAAATGTGGGTTGGTCATTCTGTCAGGGACTGTCCGGGACTATGTCGGGAACACAGTCAGGGACTTGGGCAAGGACTGGGAACAGGGTAGAAAACGAACACAGAGAGGAGTACAGCGCTGCCCAGGATCACACAGGAAATCAGAGGAGAAAAGGGATCCAAAGGGGAAGCCTGTACAAAGGAACAAGATGGCTAAGACTCAGAAAGGAAGGGCACTCACAAGGCAATTTAGCATTCAGACTAACTACACCCAGGACGGACGTGCAAGACATATATATAATACAACATTAACAATAAAGGGGAGTGTGGGGTAAAGCACTCAGGAGCTCCACACGGTAAGACTGAAGCTCAGTAAGTTCCTCACCCACAATTGCTGTTACAGATACTGACTGAAAATACCCACATATAGGATATGTATGCAAAGGCAGGGTCTGTGGAGCTTATACCTATGGTGATGTTATAACAGTAACTCAAAGACAATATTCACAGTGAACAAGAAACACCACCTAGGTAGTCAGCTGTGCCCACGGATCCTGGCGATCAAACAGGAACACGCAAGGCAGTAACAGCAAAGGGGTAGAACTAAACACAAGCACAATAGACAAGGAGCTAGCAAGGAGGAGTGCTTAACAGGAAAGGAAGGAAATCACAGGGCACATTTGGCAGAAAGCAGGTAACACACATACAAGGTAACAGAAGCAAGACAGCAGAAATAGAAAGACAGTAAACTAGAACTGGAACCAAGGAAATGGGAAAAAAGGCAGGGACTGGAAAAGGATATACAGAAGGGGAGGCTACAAGGGTATACTAGAATAGTGCAGGTTCAGGAAT
Organism: Calotriton arnoldi; assembly: GCA_963921515.1. NCBI lineage: Eukaryota > Metazoa > Chordata > Amphibia > Caudata > Salamandridae > Calotriton > Calotriton arnoldi. Next base: position 2,757,022 of record CAWUFW010001037.1, on the reverse strand, counting down.
CAAGAAAACAAAGTAGCATAGGAGGCAGTGCTGGGGCAAGAATTGAGCAAAAGCTCAGGAGTCAAAGTAGCACTGCAGGTCAGGAACAAGGAAATGATAAGGCTCAGGAATCAAGGTAGCACTGCAGGCAGTGCTAGTTCAGGAACAGGGAATTACTAAAGCTTCAGGAGTCAAGGTAGCACCCTCAGGCAGTGCTGGTTCAGGAAACAGGAAATAGCTACAGCTCAGGAAACAAGGAGTCAAGAGAGCAGTGCAAGCAGTGCAAATCAGGCACAAGAAATAGCTGAAGCCCAGGAACAGGAACAAATAATAACTATAGCTCAGGAAACAAGGTAGCACTGCAGGCAGTGCAAATTCAGGCACAAGGAATAGCTATAGCTCAGGAACTCAGGAAACAAGGTAGCACTGCAAGCAGTGCTAATTCAGGTACAAGGAATAGCTATAGCTCAGGAACTCAGGAAACAAGGTAGCACTGAGGCAGTGCTAATTCAGGTACAAGGAATAGCTATAGCTCAGGAATCAAGGAACAAGGATTAACTATAGCTCAGGAATCAAGGAACAAGGATTAACTATAGCTAAGGAATCAAGGAAACCAAACAGCTCAGGAAACACTGGAAACAATAGCAAAAGCTCAGGGAGCACTGGAAACAAGGATCGGTCTCACCGGTAAACAGCTACAATGACCAACCCTGGGCTGAAGGGAGCTGGGGCTTAAAAGAGCTCACAGTAATCATATGCAGCAGGTGTGAGCAGGCTAGCAGCAGCCAGCCACAGGTGAACTGAATTCCTCCACCCATCCTTGGCCTGCAGGGGTGGAGACAAAGCAGTGAGCAGGGAATTCTGGGTAATGGAGTTTCAGGCATGAGCAGGATGGCTTCCACAAAACCCGGCATGGATTGGGAATGGATGTCAATTCCCAAATAGTGTCTAAAGGGCTGGAAGTCAGTATGTACATGAAGGGGAGGGTCTGGAAGCATATTTGAATACTGGAAAGCCCCACAATTCGGCCCCCTGGTGGTGGGCACGAGAGCACAGGGAGTGAATCGTGACAGTAAGCTACCCAGGGTCAAGCACAGGTTAATTTAGTGACTGTTGGAATGTGGGTTACTAGTAGGTGTAGGTAAGGACCTACCACTCATAATAGATCCACAATCACAAGGTAAGATCCAGTCAAGGGCTCAATAAATTATTTCCCTGCTCAACCTTTGGTTGCTGGCAATGAGCAGGAAGGCTTAACGTAGGAGACTGGCTTGTAAAGCATTTAAAAACAGTGATACATTAAATAAGTAAGACGCAACACCAATTTATAAAAATAGGAAATATTTGTATTAATAAAATGAAATCAAAATGACAAAAATCCAATGTAGGGAACCAGAGAAATGATTTTTTAAAGATTAAAAGTAAAACTAGCGCTTAGAAGCAAATATCGCTCAAAGGGTTATAAAAGGTCATGCTGGGCCGGGACAAAGTCAAGAGTCCATGATGCCTGCTATATAACACTTTTACACTTACTTCCAGAAGTGTTTCTTAATGCAGGAAAGTTGTTCCACAGCACCATCCAAGGGTTCAGAAGCTCTGTTTTGCCTCTTGTGGTCTAGAACTACAACTCCCACAATGCACCTGGTCAATCCAAGTAAAATCCAACTGAAGCTTTTTAACAGGAGTTTTCCTCATAGTTGATGTTGCAGGTAGCCCTTCCAGCACTTTTCTACCTGTTGCTGATCAGGGAGCCCACTCCTTATTCTTTAAGACAAGCAAAGTCCTTTTGTTGTGAAGTCTTGTGAGTGCAGCAGTTGCAGTACGTATTAGTGCAGTCCTCTCTTGTGCAGTCCAAGAACATTCCTTCTTGTCCAGATGTTTCTTTTGGGTCTTTGAGGGTCCTCAACACCAATCCAAGGTTCCAGAATATCTGAGCTGCTCCTTGGGAAGTTGGGACTATAAAACCCACAATGCACACGGCCAAATCCTTAAAAGTCCACTGAACTCAGTTCAGCTGGGTTCCTCTTGGTGGAGATGATGCCAGTGGAGCTCTTTTAATCTGTTGATTTCAGGGAGTCCACTCCTTCAACTTTCAAAGCAAGGCAAAGTCCTTTTTGGGCTGAAGACCAAAGTGTGCAGGAGGTGTAGTCCTTATGAGTGCAGTCCTCTCTTGTGCACGCCAAGGGTCCAGCAGGGCAGTCCTTCTTCTTCTTGTAGTTTCAAGGCAGGGATCTGAGTTGCTGGGCAGCTCTCCCATATGTATCATGCTTCTGGGGTGACAAGTAGGGGGGTACTCCTGACCAATGGGCTGCAGGGTGCAACCCTCAGGTATGACAACTTCCTCCAAATTGTGGCATATTCTTGACCCAGAAAGCACTATTCTTTAAAATTCAAAAAAGAAAAACTCTCTCCTGGAGGTTCAAATCTGGCTAAGCCAACCCACTGACGTGGCTACGTTTTGCTAACACTCCCTCTCCAGCCCCTCTGCTAATTCAATTACTAGGGCACCTGTCTGGCTGGGGGTGCAGGATGTGGAGGTAAGTCTGTGTCCTGTACTAACGGTCATTCCCTCTTTGAAGACAAGTTTGGCTACTCCACCCCCATCCTGCCTTTTGATCTGCACCTGTAGTTCTCCTCCCACCAGAGGCTTCCTTTGTATCAGCTCAGGCCACTTCACACCTCATTAAGGCAGCTTGGCTTGGCCTGGCAGAGGCTCGCCAATCAGAGAAGGGCTGCTGGAAGGCTGGACTTTGGCTCATCAGAAAAGCAAATTCTATAACTTCTTTCCTGTGATAGTTATAATAAATCTAACAGTGGTAAGTTGTTGGATTTATTCTATCATTTTGATACTTTGAAGTACATTTTTAGCTCACTTCTATCAATAGTTATTCTTTAATAAAGTATTCCCATGTTAGCCTATGGAGCCATTGTGCTACAAAGGGAAACACGAAATTGGCAGTTTTTCCATCACCAGGGCATATAAAGCATCTTTTATAATGTCCCTACTTATAGGTACAAGACAACCTACGCCTGGGGCACCTAGAGGAGACCTTAGGGGTGGTTTGAGACTTTGGAAGCACCTTTAATTCCAAAGTCGAATTTGCATATAATTTACTTTTAAAAGCAACCTGCAAAGCAGAGCTGCCTTTAAAATGACAGCAGGCAGTACAACAGTGCACATGTAAGTGCATTAAATCTACTGGGCCTCTAAACCTACATGGGGCTTATCGGTAGGTTGTCATGCCAATTGTAATTACACCTAACTAAAATATACCTTTTAAACACTGGCCCTGGGTCTGGTTAGCAAAGCCCAGGGCACAACCAGAGACAATAACCATCCCTGCAATGGATTGTGGCTGTTGCGTGACCAGGGCTTACGCCACAGTAAACCAACAACACAATTTCTCACATATTTATTTCAGTTGAAAGAGATAGGCCTGCAGTGTTGATAAGAAAATGAAAAAAATTTGGAGATTAATAGTTTTAGTTTAGTCTTTTTGTTAAATAAACGGTATTTGGACAAAATATCAAGTTTTACATATCAAGTTGCAGAAATATCAACAAAAAATAATTATGATACAAAAGTATTGTATGCCCACTGCGACCTTTCTTTAGTATATATGATTTGCACCCTGATTAGTTTTTCAGGCCCCTTTAGGAGTGGTTCCAATTGGTATTTCCACCTGGCATTCTGAAATTATATGTTATGTTGCGTATAGTATTTAGTTTGGTGTGTATGCAAATATTTTGCGCTTTGAAGGAAAAACACTACCAGGACATTGAATTATTACATGTTATATTTTGTGTTGCTGAGATTAGAGTTTCTAGCTCACAGGAATTCCAGGAGCCAGCCTTGGACTATTCTGCCACTCTACCTTGAGTGTCAAGTGCTAAAAGAGGTGCTTGGTGACACAGTTTCAGGGCCGTGGTAAGGATGCCCCAGAATACCAGCACACTTGGGTTTCTCACATTTAAAAAGCACATCTATGTGGATGATAGTATTCACTATAATGGGCGGTAACTTTATGCAGCAAATATTTACTTCTATATCTATTCACACACAAGGCAAAGTTATAACAAAGGGGTGACCAAAAAGCTAAGCCCAGTACTGTTCCACATGCGCTGTCGAAACCATATCAACAACTGCCATTTTGCTTGGCCAAATCACTGTCTATGTACGCTTGTATGTGTTGGCATTTCTAGAGTGCAGACCTAGCTAAAAAGCAATGGACCATTGAACAAGGGTAGTATCCCTAGGAAGATTCAGACTTTTGGGGGAGGGTCAAAGGTACACTGTCAAGTAAGGAGTAGTTCTCCTCAGAGTGGTATCTTCAGCTTTTTTCTGATTTGTAATAGACTTAGAGCGTGTCTGGTGTTGATTGGGATGCTGCTCCGAACAGGTGTGTACTATAAGCCTCTGTAGCCCCTGTGGCGCAACTCTCCAGTGGCCCAGTTTGTTTGCCAGGGAAGCTGGGGTCTTGTTTTTGAGGGCTGCATAAGTGATGCAGCTGACCTTGAAAATGATCCAGGCTACAAGGGGGAGTCAGTGTAGGTCTTTTAACCTAGGGGTGATTGGTTGAATTTCCTTGAGCTCTTAATGAACCATGCCATTGCATGTAGGGTACCCTTCAGGGATGCTAGGGTGGTAACAGGGAGCCCCAAAAGCATGGCTTTGTCTCTGTCAAGATGGGAGGGCATTTAAACTTGTGCTGTTTTTCTATAATCATTATCCAGGAGAAACTGCGTCACTTACTTTTTGGAAGGAGATTTGGAACATATCCGGTTTTGGTCTTTCTGATGATATGCTGGTTAAATAAGATGTTTGTGTTGAGGGTGAATCTCAGAGATTTGGCATGGCCTTTCAGCTGAGGGGTGAAGCCAAGTAGTTTTAAGTTGGAAAGCCAGGCTTCACTCTGGGGTTATTTGGTGCAGTTGGCAAACAGGAAGATTCCAGTCTTTGTGGTGTTAACCTTCCAGAAGATAGATGAGTCGTTTGGTTCAGTTCAAGGAAGGATTTGATTCTGTATATGGCATTGGTGGAGTATATTTTAGGAAGAGTTCGGTATTATCTGTGTAATTGGTGGATCTTGTTGCTGCTATTTGCAAGAATGGATTTGAGCAGTTCCCAGTAGAAGATAAAGATGATGAGAGAGAGAACGGAGCCATGGGATACTCGGTATACGACGGGGATTGTCCTTAATTGTGTTGATCCTATTTATTCAAGCTGTACCCTAGACTATTAATCCTATCTCATTAATCCTATACTCTTAATATTTTGTCCAAGACCTATTAATTTAACCTGTATACATAAAGGCTTACCCTTCTTCCCCAAACCCTTAACTCATGATCCTTAAATGCTTAACATATGAGCTTTAGCACTGTTGGATCATCGCTTAAGTTCTCTGGCGGAATGTATACTTTGAATAAATTAAGGACCCATGCATCTTGACTGATTTCTAGATGTTGCATATGGATTCCATTTCTCAATGTACTTTCAGCTCACACAAATGCTTAGAGGCTCAATGAGGCCCAGACAGTTAAGCCACCTTTCAGCCTGTCCATCTTTCTTTTAATTGTATGTAGTGAATGTGCGGAGAAGCCCTCAAGCGTGATTTCATCCAGCATCCAAGTTTCTTGGAAGCCAAAAATTGTGTGAGATTTAACGAAAGGTAACCATTCTTTGTCCTCTAGTTTAGATTTCAGACCTGCAAAGTCTCAACTAATCAAATTCCCCTACTCACTTTTAATAGAGTGAGCTATACTCTTATCCTATGGGATGAGCTTTCAGTTGATCTGGGGAGGGCTATCGACTGCTGCCCCCAGGTTGGATGATTGCCTAGGTAATGAGTTGAAATGGGGATAAAGTTAGGTCATTCCATGTTCCATGTTGACAAATTGAAAGTGTCGCTCCTTTTTGTATTCTTAGGTCCAGATTTTGGTGATCAGACAAGCGGGCCTCGGGTCCATGAGTGGACTTGAAGAGCGGCTGCAGTTGATGTTGGCTCTCTCCCAGGGTCACACTGATATCAAGCCGGGTTTCTAAGAAGCTCAGATACCATTCTGCCTTTCCTTCGGATACAAGGATCCCCCAATCTGATAGTGTGGCTTCTTTTACTAGAATCACATCTGCAATGGCCTTGTTTGTCTACCAAGATATAGTCACTTCTCTTGGGCTTTCCTGGGTTCTTGTGGTAATGAAGCCTACCCGAAGTAGATCCTTGGAGAACAATTTGTTCAGACTGGGCAGCACCCTGATTACCCTTAATAGGTTGCCTCTATTCAGGATTTGTGAGGGCCTCTTGAACGGTAAGTTGGTGTAAACAGTACTATGTTATTACTACTAGCATTGAGTTGGCTGTCAGTAATTATGAATTTTGATTGCCTGATGCATCCTGCAGGCAAGAAGACTCGGTTGAAGGTGCAAACTGCCCATTACAGTGTGGCGGATGAATTTCTGAAGTAACTCCCCCCCCTGACAAGCAGATTTCGCCACCTGGAATAGACAATATGGCTGGTTGCTTGTGAATGATCTATAGGGTCCTGGGCAGGTCTGATTCTTGTAAGAAAGATGCTCTGTGTGGCTGATGGTGCTGTGTACTTGATTCTTTTGTGGACTACCATTACGGGTTCCACGCCCCTAACTTCAGAGTAGGACTTTGTATCAGCAGGACCCGTCCTGGAGTTTGGCTGCTTTACGTCCCGATCCGTTTCAGATGGTTGTGGGATCGGGTATGTAACCATTTTTGAGGTGAAGGTTGAAATGGCAGGCAATGGGTCAGGTTGGGTCGTAGCAATTACTTGGGGGCCGCTGGGGTCCACGGAGCTCTTCTCATGAATTGTGAGTCCTGGGGCAATTGCTTGGTTGTGGGATCGGGTATGTAACCATGTTTGAGGTGATGGTTGAAATGGCAGGCAATGGCTCAGTTTGGGTTGTAGCAATTACTTGGGAGCCCCTTGGGTCCACTGAGCTCTACTCATGAATTGTGAGTCCTGGGGCAATTGCTTGGCCGTGGGGAGATTATATATATATATATATATATATATATATATATATATATATATATATATATATATATTTCAATTGGTTTTTTCTCCTACTATCTCCCCTCGCCCGAGGCAGTTGGATCGCTGATTGCCGGCGGAGCGCGCCGGACGGAAAATTCCACAAAGTACTCCAATAAAGCGATCACTCAAGGGGTTATCTCACCAGCAGCTGATTTATTTTCAGTTACGCGTTTCGCCTGACAAAGCAGGCTTGCTCACACACTGAACTCTGGGACGAGCTGGCATACATAGTGGAATGCACAGAAAGCAAAAAAGGACTTATTGCAGTTAGTCACAATGGCATCCATATTGGAGTGCTGTAATTTACAAACAAAAATACTCGCAAGCACAATTATTAGTTCATAGTGCATGTGTGATAGCATCAGTTAGGATCACTGATTGCTGCACAATTGAGATTACAACCATTGGTACATGTATATGTGTCTACTGAAATCACCCAACAAATTATATGTATATTTCCTCGTATACATGCAAATTGTCTGTCAAGAGTAGCATCCATATTGGATTGGTGTAAAAAGAAGTTTTGACTATTTCCCACTCATGAAACCTAGTTGATTTTACAGTCTGTGTTGTGCTGATATGTAACCATAGTTCATACAATCAGGGTAAAAAGTCTGTATGTTCGACAAAAGTGTCAGTTATAAGTAGATACCCCTCAAATTGAAAGTAGATTCACTTGTTTGGCATAGTGCCATGACAAAAGTGGGATCTACTAGCACAGTACTTTCCTAGCACCAAGTAAGTTACTCAGAAAAAACAGACATTAGATGCAGAAATTTGGTCTGTACAACGTTATGCTTTCCCCTACTCTAACACAGTATGTCGCTGTCCCTTGTCATCAGCCAACAGTCGAACGCAAAGAAAAGGGTTTTTAATCCACCACCATTGCACATCTATCAGAATCTAGTAATATTCCAAAAGAGGAACTCTGCTATGTAATTAAGAACAAAAGGGTTCTCTTATCTGTCTAGTGTTGTTCTGCACCACTCTTTTCCATGATGTCGAAGAAAAGAGTGGTGCCATGTGATGACATTGGCACCCCATGCTACATGGTGAACCAACCTGAGAACCTGCTCCTCCCACCAGCCCACATGCAAGCATGCGTAGCTGGGGGAGAAGCAAGCTCCCATCGCCACACCCCTCAGCTGTTGGAAAATGTATTTATCAAACATGAAAAAGTTGTTGTTAAGACACCATTCAATCATAAACAGAATCAACTCATTATGCTTGTAAAACTGTATAGGTATGTCCTTTAAGAAATGTTCACAGGCTCTCAACCCACTATGTTTGATACTAGTGAATAGGGATGTTATGTCCATGGACATCAAAATGTAGTCACTGGACCAAGGTATCTCCTTTATTTTATGCAGGAAGTCCCCTGTGTCCCTCAGGTAAGAAGGTAACTGAGTCACAAAGTCTTGCAACAAATATGTATATATATATAGGCAAAAAAATCATAAAATGATAGTATAGTTTGGTTAAACTGGATAAATGCTTTACTTACATTCAATATGCAGAGAGACATTTGTTGTGGTGGATGCCCCCACAGTTGGAAAATGTGCCGTACAAATTAGGTGCTTGTAGTTATCCATCATGGTGACATTGAAGGTGATCTTCGATTCATGGGATTGACTTCCATCATTATTATCAACTGAGTAATTTCTCATGGAATACGCAGAGTTCAAATCCACGCTCCAGGTGATAGTCGGGGGCGGTCCTGAACACCGCCCTGGTGCCATACAATGGACCTGCCCCTCTTCACCCTCGATGAGTGCTGACCGGACAATGATTTCTGGCTTATCCTGAAGAGCTATAAAACAGAAATAAATATAGTTAATAATGTGCTAATATAGGTGGTGGAGCAGAAGGTAGAGCACTGAGAATAATGTGACACAAATCACAAGATAGAGTTTAAGATCTATCAATGTCGGCGCACAAACCTGTATCAGATTTACTCTCCAATGCGCACCACCATCCAGATCGGGAGCGGTGTAGTCCCTATCCAAATTTGGTCTCTCATATATAATTTCTTACATTTCAGATCATAGAGCGTAAAGAATTTCTGAATGAAGAACCACAGACAAGGTTTAAAGTTTGAAGATTTACCTAAAGTAGTCAGTTACAGAAATCCGTAAGCTGGGCCATAAATCAATAGCATCAATAGTAGGCAGATCAATAAATAGTAATCGGAGAGCTCAAAGGCTCCAGCAAACCAGCATAGATTCGCCTTCAACAGGGTGAGAAAAGGGAATCCTAACAACATGGAGAAATTGCACTCTCTTTTATAGGGCATTAGACAAAGAGAGTCATACATTCACTACCTGGGTACATGGGTCACAGGCTTATGTCCAATGAGAAGTAAGTAGAAAGAAACAATTACTGCAGAATACATTTGGTGATAATCTTACCATTCTACAACATTCAGTTCAGGTGTTTTCATGAAGCACGATTTGGTTACATTGTATGCTGTTCAGTCTGGGACCCTTGGTTTGACCTTGGAAAGGTACATTCCCATCCTGTGCGGCTGGGAAGTCTCAGTCCTTTACAGCAAGGCTAACAGAGTCTTTATTATACAGAGAATAAACAGTAGAAATGGTTCCATGGCTTACCGCGGTGTCACATCCAAGATGGACGACAGAAGCAAAGTTGACCTAAGTTAGGCCAAGCACAGTTTTCTCGTTATTTGTTGCAATAATTGAAAAAAAAAAAACTCTTACATCTGTGACCTTGAACAAAAAAAGATAGCTCTCCTGTCAGGCACTGAGAGAAGATATTAACAGTCACTTCTGGCCTCTGCTGCTGGTAACCATGTTCTGTCTTTGCTTTGGCCTGGTATGCAGCGCATTAGCAGTCAGCTCCAAAACCTGCAATTTATGATCGATTTTAGGGACAGAAAGCATAACTGTGTGCTATTTAATGCACTATATATAGATATATTTATACCATGCGATAAATATAGCGCCCTTGGTCTCAGCTTCTGATAATCTGAGCATAGAGGAAAACAGGGGTATTCACTGGCTTTGAATCGTTCAACCCTATAAACAGCCTTGGCCAATGCAGCCCTGTTGCAGAGTATCTTTTAAGAGGGGTCGGAAGGTATATTAGGTTCTAGACCGACTTCTTACTCTTGTGCATTCAAAACCTGTGGCTCTTTCAAAGTTTGAGTTAGCTCCTATAGGGTGAAATTCTGTATGAGGTGCCTATATCCACAATTCATCTGTGTGTTCACTGTTGTCAACATTGGATGTCAGGCAATTTTCTACTAAATGCAATATATTTTATTTGCGCTTATTTAGCTTTTGTTATGTGCAAAAATACAATAAAAATCTAGGGGCATATTAGCAAGACCCACGTTAAAATTATCGCCGTTTTAGCGGCAGGAAACTGCCGCTAAAACGGCGATAATTTTATCGCCGGTCTTGCTAATATGCCCCCACATCTTTGTCAGCAATAGGCTCACACCCATGTTCGAAGACTTGAAATCGACAACAGGGATGAAAGCGATCACAGGCCTCTGCGTGCAATCTTGACATTAGCTGCTATTACATCACTGCCATTATCAGTACTTTGGGAAACAACAGGTGAAGAGCGCCACAAGGCCCTCCATAGAATCATGTGGTCAGCAAAACTGGGGGACTGTTAGCCTGGATTGGGGTGCGACTGTCCGACAGTAAGCCACTCTTCTCAACATCAATAATAGGGCACTGGGAGGACCTTGTAGTAGACCTCCAACAGGCACTTGGGAATGCTCAATGGAAAGCTCAGAGCAGCAGAACTGTAACTTCTACACATCCACCGGTTGCCCTAACCAGCTAACTGATTGTAAATGTGCCCTCCGCAGGGCTCTGGATTCCAGGAGAAGGGACTGCAAAACAGATGATAGCCGTTCAATTTCTGCTCTCAGGGCAGCTTATAAGAACGAGCATTTGTAATGCAATAGGCCTCACATTCACGCGAGTTTGAGCTATTGGCATTGTAAATGACAATGCCTTTTATTTATGTTTTGGGTTTTAAAACATAAATAAAAGGCATTGCCATTTCAATGCTAATAGCTTAAACTCTCGCAAATGCGAGACCTATTGCATTGCAAATGCTTGTTTATAAACGGTGTAAACCAGCCCCGCTGCTGGCTGGATATTCACAAGTGCTGGGTCACGACCCCTCACTCCTGCACACAAAAGAAATGTAAACAGCAAAATAGCTGTCCAGGCAATGTGCAAGATTTATGAACCACCGATTTTAAAGACTGGAACACAATATCATGAAACGAGACTCCCTCGAGGCTACAGGTTAAGCGTTATATACATATATGGATTGGGAGGGATACAAGCGTATTAATCCCTACAGACTCCACTCTCAGTAGCAGCTTACCTGCCAGGCATAACATTTTTAATTTGCTGCATGGGAGGGTCTCAGAGCAGCACAACACGAGAAAACAAGAGTTAAGTCACTGTCGCTAAATGCAAACGCCCCACAAATGTGAATGTTTCTCGGTTTGGTTGGTTTAGAACATCAGAAGCCAAAACAAGCACAGTTATTTAAAACAAATTCATACGTAGAGCCTGCCTAGTGAAGATCAGTTAGAGGGTCGTCTCTAGGGCGGGACAAACCTAGTTGCCTCCAAGGAATCTCCCTTATTGGGTCTCTAATTTCCCCTTAACAGCTATGAATGGCGGTGAAAGCCTGCTTCGAGGGAAGCGACGTGCGGTTGGCCTGCAGCTTCGTCCGCTTTATGACTGCAGTAAAAACAACGCTAACCCTGGCAGTATTCTAATAAACTGGTCCTTAACCCAAGCTCATTGAACTCTGAGTTATTCGCTGGAATCTTCCTTAAAAGAGATCTATTGTGGTTTTTATTGTTAGAACTACTATTTCTTGGGATTTTAAATAGCTTTTTATCTGGGGATCATTAATTGTGTCACAAAAACTGCCGATTGCAACTGGCAAACATGCACTTTTGGATGTGCATCTCTAGACTTCCATGCTAGTTCAGTCATGACTCTTATTAAAGTTAATTTTATTAAAAAAAAATTTAAAAAAATGGATTGCCCTAGGAACTCGTTAGGTGAATGGTCCCTAAATTTGACACCTTGCACTTTTTCATGAGTCCCACCGCACCTTGTTGACCATACTGTATTCCAGTTTTTATATCCCTTTTGTAATTTTATGGATATATTGCAAATATCAAAATGAATTTTAACTAACCTTTCTATTACAAAAAGTATTGTTTTTCGCATTTTTGCACATGTGTTTAACTATGTAGTTGATTGCAAAGGTTTTTATTAATCATGCAATAAAGATTCTTACTCTCTTACTCTCCTTACCAGCTATGAATGGGGCATCATCCCAAGTGGGGGCGAGGTGGGTAAGCATAAAATTATACTTCACCCGGCTGCCATAAAACCTTGCTGCCCCTCTTCCCGGATCACATTTTTCGCTGCAAACCCGTGTCCTAAGTAGGGACCAGAAAAGTAGCAATGGTTTCAGGGGCCAGAAAAGTAGCAATGGTTTCAGGGGCCGTGATGCAAGCAAAGAAATAGGGTCCATTGGATGGTCTTTGGGCAGACAACTACATCAATAATGAGGCTGCTGAGGTCCTATAGGACCCGGTGCCACTGCACCTGCTGCGCTATTGATAGTTACATTCGTTATGGTAAGGTGACCAGATGGCGGCATGCCACTGGCACACCACTTTTCCATTCCTGCTTTACATTTGATTTCCATTGCTTTTATGCCACAGTGCATGCTGGGAGTTGTAGTCTTGATTCATTTAAATTGAGACAATTAAACCATCACACCTGATAATTATACGTAAAAGCAAAGTCCAGGAATACAAAAGAGGTGTCCTGGTGAGCAGGAGCTGTCTGGTCACCGTTGGACAAGCTCCAGCCTGCCACCTTTAAACGAAAAATACAGCCAGGCCCTGGGGTTAGTAGGAATCTGTGAGAATTTCCCAGTGTGCAGGTTGAGCGTGAAAACCAGGTCTCCTTTTTCTACTTCACCAGGAATTTATGGACAGATGAGACCGTGTCATTCTTTCTATACGTCACATCCTGTTTTAAGATTTTGTTTCATCCGACAAGGCGGCTCGTTGAGTTGAACCGCAAATCAGAAGTCTGAATCCCAGCCCTACCTGTAATGTTTAGTGCAGGGCCCTAGGCCCTCATGCACGCTAGAATAAGTACACACACAGTCACGGTACTTAGTGGGTAGAACTGGCCCAGGGCAAGTGCGCCCAGTCCCTTTTATTGCCAGGGTCACCTGACCAGTGACGCCTGTGCTGGATGGGTGTGGGGTGGGTGTAAGCCAGCCCTCAGGGAGTGGCTGGTGCTAAACAACTAGACCAGTGATCAGCAGATCACTACATCCCTCCAAAACTTTATTCAAACAGGAAACAATAAAGTACAAACCTGTGGGAGAGAATAGACAAAATAAAACAACATAACAGAAACTTCCGCTGAGTCTCTTGAGCTGCTAGCAAAACATAGACGATGGTATAACAGCAGCTTGGACCACCAGTTCACTTTGGCACAGGTCATGGGTGCTCGGCGGGTCCGGTCTCTATTCGACTCTGTGCATGGAAGTTGTTCTTACAGTCTTTCTTAGCATCGCTCTCGTGGTGACGAAAACAGGTAGAGTGATGGTGGATCAGATGGATGTTGCTTTCCACCAATCAGTCCTGGTTGTCGTGGTTTCTCCACACAGGCAGCATTGCTTCTCTTTACGAATGGTGGAGTAGTTGCAAAGCATCCCTCTCACTAGGATGCTCCTCTCACAGGTGTTCCCCTCTCACGGGATGTCCCGGAGGCCCTCCTCACCAGGCTTCCACCGGACTGGTGCCTTTCGCCATGTCGCTCCACCGCACCCTCGTGATGTGTGGAGGAATCGCTACGAGTCCCACCTTTCTGTCCTTACCTCCACCTGAAGGGTAGTTGTTGGCTCCTACCATATGGCACGAGATCTTCGTCCTCCCGGGACCTGTAGAAGAGCGGCTGTGGATCCATCTCTCGTGGCAGGACCCGCTCTCATCGGTGTCCCTGAGGCCTTTGCCCCTTGGATAACCATGGTGTGGTGTTCAGTGTTCAGATCCTCTCTTCCAGGATGTCCGATCACTCTCGCCATCCAGTCTACCGTTCCATCCCAAAGGTGGGTGTTACCAGTGGTCCAGCCTGCTCGCCTCTGCCGTCACCAGGTGTTCTGAAGACTCGTAGATAGGTGTTTTCTCCCATTGCCACCGATGTTCTCCAGGCCCTTTGCTCCATGTGCTCCGATGTTCTCGCACTTGTCACCTTCGCCATCTGGGGTGCGAGTTAGTAGATCACACACTCCTCTCGTCTTCTCTCTTCCTTCCTCTTGATGTTTTTCACAGTGGTGTTGTGCCACCCAACTTTCTCCTTCTTGCTCTTCCACTTCGCGACGTGGTCTAGTCCCATCTTCTTGCTCGTCTTCACTGACCAGGCCTCCCCATGTGACGGACCCATTGCACGGGTATCCCTGGTCTTGTCCTACCCCTAGGACAATGCCTTCTCTTCGCTCGGCAACCAGACCTGTCGTCTCGACCTTCTTCCGTTCATTACTTCTGACTTCAAGTAACTATTGTCAGACCTCTCCTCGGTCCCATTCACGGACCTCTTTTCAGTCACGTTCGCAGACCGCTTCTCAGGTCTCTTCTCCCTGATCTTTTCTCCAGTCACATCTCTCGGACCTCTTCTCCGGTCACTTCTCTCGGACCTCTTCTCCGGTCACTTCTCTCTGACCTCTTCTCAGGTCACTGCTTCCCAGGATGAGTCACGCCGTGTGACCACCTGGCTTCCTCGCTCTTGGGCTCCAGCCTGTACTGTCCACGTCCAAGGTACATCTTCTGCGCAATGTCACTCTGTGCACTCTTCACTCGTCTTCCACTTTCGGTGGCGTCCTTTCGCCACTGGGCGCGCATGGCGCGCACTTCCTCTGTTCTCCAGGGCCTTGCTTGCTGCACACTTACATGTGCCTTAGCTAGTCCGAGCTTCTCACTCCAGGGAACACAATGTGGTCTCAGCTTCTCCTCTGCAGCCAGCCGTTTCGAGCTACAATGTTCCTGTCCACGCTGTCCCAGGGCTATCCTTGCTGCTGCTGCGGTGACCACCTATGGCCACTAGGCGTCACCGCATCTCCCCTTGGCAGGTCCTGGCAGCTTTTCACGTAAGGTTCTTTCAGCACTCACTTGCTGACTGATGCCACAGTCCTTTCTTCCTGCCTCACACGACAATCTTTGGGGGGGTCTGCAACCACTCTGCATGCTGGTACACTTTCCTCCACTCACGTTGATCGGCATCCGCTGTCGCTGTGCGTTTCTTTTCCCTGTTGTAGTTGCATTTGAAGACGGGAACCCACTGCCGACAGGGCTCCCACTCCAACTCCTGCTGTTACCTAGTTACTCTTACATGCCCTTCATTGGCCTCACAATTATAGCAGCCTGGACGCTGTTTTGCTGGGCACCATCCTTTTACATTCCTAACATTATGTTTCTATGCCTGGGTAGCCGTCCCTACTTTCTAGCTACATGCTGCTGTTTTCATGTGGATGACTGGTGCAGTACTGCAGAATGGCCACTAGATGGCGGTGCTGCCTTATCTCCATTTCCTTAGTCTCTGCAGCGTCTCAATGCTGTGGGCCTCGTGCTCACCCCCCTCATAGGCGGGGTGCCTTCTCGGATGGCCGCTGTTCCACAGCATTCCCCCGGACAACTCCAGGCAGCGGGACAGTCCCCCCCCCCACATGCGGTAAGTTTTTATTTTTGTTTGCTTCTTTATTGTGAGTGGGGGCCCTCATGCTGCCTCGTGTTCTACAGCGGCCCACCCACTCACTTCAGGTCTCTCGCATGGCACTCCTCCACAGCACGGGGATCTCGCTTACGGCCGCTGCAGCCTCGCGTCCAGCCCTGCGCTTCTTCCCGGCACTTCGTCTACGCTGCTCCCTCTACACCGTGGTGATTGTCCCTTTTCTCTTTGGGGCACAGCCACACCATGCACCTTCCGTCGTCATGTTGGAGAGGGACCCTTCTCTCACGTCCCGACGCTTCCTCCATTCATTTCATTTTCGAGGCGCTAGCCGCACCCAGTCATTTTGGTGTAACCCGCCCCTCGCAGCAGACCCTCTCGCATCACGGGCTGCGCAAGGGGCCGTGGCAGTATGATGGATATGCCAGTACTCAGCCTTTACTACTTGTAAGCGGGGTCCTTGCAGCACAACGGACCGCCCGCTCACTTCAGCTTCACGGCCGCTCACGCGGCACTCCTTCCCATGTCGGCTCACTCCAATGGGGGTCTCGCCTCCTTCATGCTGGCCCCTCCGATCGGCCGTGGGCCGCACGCTGTCTCCTCCTTGCTATACCTGCCCGCAGCAGTCTCCCTCAGTTCTCACGCTGCGCGGGCAAAGGGGACTGCTACATGGAGACCCCGGAACTTACTTCACTACGGGCCGTGATCTTCGCGGGGGTGGGAGGGAGCGGGCCACTGCTCCACTTTGTCTTCCCCTCATTAGGCTCTCTTCGCTGCCCCCGATGTCCCGCAGACAGGGCTCACCTTCCGCCCGATATCTGCTCCGGCGTCTCTCCCCTCCTGGCAGTCTGCGGCGGCGGCCGGCGTCTCAGCAGTCCGGCCTCGCACGCATTTTCTTCTGCTCTGCCATCACGGTGCCTTACATCTTGCCAGACGGAGGGGCAGCAGGCTCTTCAGATGTGGGGTGGGCTCCCGCCTCCTCGCCTTCACCCCGGGGCTCCTCACACGCCCCGTGGGTATTCCGCTGATTCTTCATCTGCTGCAGGGGGTGCCCTCAACATGGGCAGCACACATTCCCCCTTTAACCACCAAACAAGGCGGCTGCACACACGGGATTAGCCCGCTCGTCGCCAATGTAATGTTTAGTGCAGGGCCCTAGGCCCTCATGCACGCTAGAATAAGTACAGACACAGTACTTTGTGGGTAGAACTGGCCCAGGGCACGTGCGCCCGGCCCCTTTTATTGCCAGGGTCACCTGACCAGTGACGCCTGTGCTGGATGGGTGTGTGGTGGGTGTAAGTCAGCCCTCAGGGAGTGGCTGGTGCTAAACAACTAGACCAGTGATCAGCAGATCACTACACTACCAGCCTTCCATCAGGGCTTAATTTGAGCCGGTGTGGCCACCTGCCCTTATTTTCCCTCATCAGATCTTGACTGCGAACAGGGCAGAGAAAAACACCCCAAGGGGAACGGAGGAGGAAGTTAAAAACGAAATCGGGCACAAAGTGAGGATGTCAGGGATGGCTAGAGTGAGATTAGGAGGCAGCAGAGAGTAGTAGAAGATTACAGCGGTTTGAGGTGAATTCAGCACTACGCAGCCTTGGTATTCGCGTGCCGATTTTTGAAAGTGCCGCCGGAGCAGAGCTTTGGGCCCCAGCACTCGTTCTTTTACACATTGAGCACTGTATCCAAGTTCGATAAATGGAGTCTCGCAGCACCGGTTATTTACAGCGCTTAGAAGCAGCAGAAGCCTGAACAGTAAAACCCAGTGAGGTTTACATATGAATGATAGCGATTTACATACAATGAATTAATTGCAAGTCTGCGAGCCGGTATAAATACATTGATCTATGTTAAACCTTGTTACACAGATTTATAGGTAGTAGTTTTTCACCCTACTTTTACTGCATACATTGGTGCGAATATCATACTTGTGACCCAAAACAAAATAAGACCTAGTACTGTAACCATAATCTCTGCCCTGCAGACTGCTACATACAATATACATTGTCCACTCTTGTAAGGTGGAAAGAACGTGCACAAGGTAAAGTGCTGGGTCGCCACCGCTCTATAAACAACATGCTATCTAAATTAAAAAATCGCATACCTGCCAACTTGAAAAACAAGCATTTGCAATGCAATAGGACTCGCATTTACGCGAGACCTATTGCATTGCATCACGGACAACGGGAGGGGGGGAAGCGCGGACAACGGGAGTGCGGGCGGGGGGAGAAGGGGGTGAGAAGGCAGGGACAAAGTAGTGCTCACAGTCTAAATAACACATACGTACCGTGTAACACTCGAAGTAAAGGGGCCAGTAGCCATGGGAGGGTACAAATGATGACATGGCCATAATAAGGAGGGACTAACAAGCCTCATAATCAATCAGATGGCAGCATTTAGGAAAGACATTGACACAAGCCAATTAAAAATATGGGCGGAGAGTGGGCAGAGCTTCCATTCCATACTCCATTACTGCATGCCTCGCAGAGCAAGCTATAGGCTCGACCTAAAAAAGTATGGGAGCACAAAAGAGAGTACACAGAAGAAGAGTGGCTCAGAGTTTTCACTCTATTAAAAGAGAAGAACCACTACCGCCTATTGAGGCATATAAAATGAATGAAATGAAATAGGGTTTTATAAAGCGCGTGTATGCCGAGGCGTCTTAGTGCTAGAGCTGACAAATCCTAAAACAGAGGGGACAACATGGCATTAGGAGATTAGGAGAATGTCTCTGCAACCCAGGACAGGCTAAGGAGAACGGGGTGGAGGAAAAGGTTTGGACCAAGTTAGAGGTGGGCGGAGTTCACGGAGTTCTACTCCACAGAATTCTGCAGAGTTATCTAAAAACTCTGTTAAATTCTGTGGAGTTCCGCATGCGCTGGAAAGCCAAACGGTCCTAGTGTTTAGTGCCTCCTGTCACTGCCAGCCAGTCCCCATGCAGCCGCACTGTCTGCCACACCCTCAGATGGTTTCTCCCTACCTCCCAGTGTGTGAAAGACGCTGCCTTTGCCCTTTACTCATTCCCACAGAGGATAAAAATGTATTTCAAACATTCCAGAAGGGAGCAGACAGGGCTTTCTTGTCCCCGCCCCGGCTCCAGCCTCTGCAGGCCCTGGGTTCTCTTCTCTTCTCTCTCCCAAACAACACAGCCTTTCCTTACTCATGGAGCACTCTTACGGAAAAAAATGTGAGCAGATGCCAAATGCCAATACATTTTTGAACCCTCACTTCTGTGCGCAGTGTGAGCCCCAAACCAGATTTTGCAAGTGTACTCTCCTAATCGGTGTGAAATGTTTCAAGACTTCAAAGGCATGGTGTTAGGGTGCACACGGGTTGGCAGGGCATGGATGACACACAATGAATCCAATTTACACAGCTAAAAGGCAGGAGGCCAACAAATGTACTACTTTTAGGAGGCAGCTGTGCCAAGAATGAAATGTCGGTGCAGTTGCGGCTGGACCTTAATTTCCGGAGCAGACATCGGTCTCTTCCGGTACATTACATTAGCAGGATTGGTTTCTGTGACAATTGGGCGTGGACTGCTTTTGTCGAGGCGGGTCATAGTTTTACGACCAATCATATGGTTTACAAGGAAGTACAGCCACAAAAAGTCCTGCTGGGCCAGGTTTACCTTGTCAGTTACTGAAATACAAACACGAAGTAACGTTTGTGCTGCTGCAGTGTTTTTTTACACCACAGAATTAAGAATCAGGTTTTGGATAATTGGTGCTCTTGGTGATGCTTGATAATTCCCAAGGGATCAATGTGCATAGTGCCAATATCGGCAACACACCCCACCCGCAAACACAGCAATCTCATAATAAAGAACACACAAGACACATTGTTTGTTGGAGAAAACATTGCTGCAGGTTTATTTGCATAAGAAATATGCCAACATGGTGGGTCAACTTAAGGGCCATCCAAGGGCAGGCAGCAGTGACACCCCTAAGCTGCCCTGCTCACCTGAACAGCCAAATTGCACTGTGGCCCTTAACCAATCAGTGCTCACCATTTTGGGGGATTACCCCAGACATCATGTGGACCACCAGTCCACCCATTTACTCCTGCCCCTTGAGGGGGCGGAGTGTATCCAGGCAAGCCCCCAGTTGCTCAGGTTTACAACCGCCCAAAGGACTAACGGGGTGCCGTCGTTCTTCCAGGGTCCAGCCGTAAGGACTTCCTGGGGTTGTTTGCCATTTGCACTCTTCTTGTGCTCCTAAAGAGGGTACCCCTATGTACCATTTTGCCTCTGGATCGCCCTGTAACTCTGCCATAGCTCTGGGTTTGGCACCTGTCACACCCAGGGCCCCCCACCAAGGCAGGCAGCTTTCTTACTTACCCCCTGCTGACTCTGGGGCGTCACCCAGTGTGGAAAATTAATTTGTATCGATAAACATTGTCTGCGCCATCTTGCCCTTTTTCCCAATGCCACACTTTCGTCGTCCGCGGCGGCCATTTTAGCTACCTTGATCAGACCCACTCTCTGCACACCGCTAATCCCCAGCGCGGCTCCACATCCTCGCAAGCCCCCCCCCCGCACTGGGCACCCTCTCTTTCTCTCTCATGCACGGGCCATTAACCCCCTCCAACTGCGCTGCACTTCCCTGGGAATCTCACCCCGGGCCTGCCCGACACCTCCCTTTCCTCCTATACACTATCACACCCTCTGACACCCCTCTTCCTCCGTATCCGATTGTCCAGGCCGGTCCCAGGCTATCACCTAGCCCTGCGGATACAGTTTATGGCCCCGACTGTAAGGAATCGCCCCTCTTCAAAGGAGTTACAGTAGATCAAGGCCCCCACCCCATGAGATCCGTCACACCACATGCATTCCGGGAACCGGCGGAATGCCCTGCTGATCCTGCCGTCTGATGACGATTCTGTATGGTGAATGGGGAGGGATTCTCACTGTAAGGGTGCGTGGGAACGGGTCTGAAGCGGAAGATCCCAGGGATGTCTTTCATACTTCAAAGTATCTTTACCGTAATAAAGAATGTCTTCCTGCCATAAATGCGTGTATAAGAGGCCAGGCCTCAGAGATGCAGTTAGAGCACCTCGAGAAGATTCCCTGTTGGTCTGATCTGACGTGTTCTCCTCCGGAGAGAATAAACCTTTGTTTCCTGCCTTCCAGTCTCCAGCGCCTGCCTCTTCATTGATTCATATTTTGGGGAATAGAGGCGACATCGCCGGGCAATACTTAAGGTTATTCCATTCGTCGATTGCCCTCCTGTTTTACAATTGGCGTCCCAAGCGTGGGGCCCATCAGCGACACGTGGATCCAGTGGGAGAGGTCCTGACGACAGAGTGAACGACTGCAACAATCGGGAGAGCTCCTGTCCGATAGACCCTCGTCTGACAGCCGATCATCCGAACTTCACTGGTTCCGAACAGACCTCTCTCGAGGTGATCTACGGTCCTGACTGGGAACCATCAGGAGTGCCGCGATAGAAGATAGAGGACGATCGGGCGCTGGATTCGGAAGACAAGAAACAGCCCATGCGGTCCGGGTAAGGTCGTACAAAACGACAAATTGTGAAACGATAACGGTTCTTTGAGACATTTGCTGCTTACAAACGAGGAAGAGTACAAATACTCTATCTTCCTTTGTGAACAGTGAAGGGTGGGTAACGCGGACTTTTGTCCCCCTTTGTAATCTGTCGTACCTATCTTTTCTCCCCACTGATTGTTTGTTTGATTGATTGTCAAGGGTAGCTCCCTTTTTCTTTGAGTATCAGAGTAGCTCCTTTTTGAGACATTCCCTGTCTACAAACGGCGAGGGATAGGAATATTCTCTCTCCCTTTACAGATAGTGAAGGATGGGTAACGCGGACCTTTGTCCCCCTTTGTAATCTGTCGTGCCTATCTTCTCCCCACTGATTATTTATTTGGATCTAGTTCTCTTGAAACATTCATTGTCTGCAAACAACCTGGAATAGCAATATTCTGCCTAGTCTTTTGCAGGTAGTGAAGGGTAGGTAACGCGGACTTTGTCCCCCTTTGTAATCTGTCATGCCTATCTTCTCCCCACTGAGTGGTAGCTGGTTCAGCCCGGACCGCTTGTTAGAGGTGGATCATCCAGTCCCACTGGAAGGCACCCCTAACAAAGACATGTTCACAAAGCATGGACTAGTCGCTATAGCATATTGCAAATTATGGCACAGGTATACGAAGAAGGAACCCCAGAGTCAGTGGCCACTGATAGGATCCTTTGAAGAAAGCAAACTAGATGCACTAGATGAAGCCCTAAAAACTCGTAGAACGACACCGACCATGCTAGACAGCGTTGGCCTGTGGCGCAAAGAAACTGTACAGCGAAAGAAGAAAGAGGAAGCTAGGTTAGACAAAGAGCTACGTAAAGCAGCCCACCTAGCTGCAAAGAAACTACAGGAAGAAATAAAGAAGAGAGAGGAGGCTAAGCGAAAGCAAGAGATCGAAACACCGAGCCAGTGTCCTGTTAGAACACCCTCTGCGCTCTACCCTGAATTACCTTCGAAACAGCGAACCAACGATGATCTCTTATTAGGTCCTCCGATCATCTACATGCCCCCTCCATATGCCCCTTCCCAACCTTCAGCGCAACACTCGCAACCCCCAAGCACAGACGAGAGTAGCGCCAGGGCCTCGGCCCCCAAGGCCTCCGCACCGGCGGAATCCCTCGCACCAGATACTAAACAAGCAGCAATATTAGATGACCATGAGGCCCAAAACACAGAACCCACAAGGACGAACAGGTTGGGCAAAAACGAGCAAGAGAGGATTGACAAGGTAGTCAAGACACTAGTAGAACGAAAGGAGAAGGAGGAACACGTTATGGATATATTCAACTCATATGCGGGAAGCCACAGACGACACTTTGTCGTACGATTATGTTATCATGTCCTAAACGCTTATGAAGACCGATATCGAGATAGAGGTCCCGAGAGCCTAACGACTCTGTACAGAAAAATTGATATCAGGGATGAGGGCGAGTGTGACGTGACGGACCTCCTTGCGCGTACACTTAGGGTTTTCTGCCACCTCACTGAATCAGAGGTGGAAGCTAAACCTACGACATCTGTAGCGGCCGAACCACGAATAGAGCAACCTAGCACCATGATGCCGATAAGAGAGGCCGCCCCTATTGGGTCCCCCACGAGGTCAGGGAACACACGATGATGTTAACCATACGGATGCAAAAGGGAGGATAGTGTACAACTGGGTCTACCAACCATGGGATCGACAGGATATTCTGACGTTCCGAAAATCTCTGCCCGATTTACGAAAAAACCCCACCGCCTTCTACACTGAACTAGGTACAGCCTTAGGTTCCACTATCATGACCCTAACGGACCTCGATTTGTTCTTCGGGTTATGTCTGCCAGCTGATGTGTGGAAGCAGATCCGCAAGGTCGACCACCTTGAGCTGTTCGGACATACCTGGAAACAACTCGATGAGTTCGACAAGCAACGAGGAGCCGGGCAGAAACCCGTAACGGCCATCCTTGAACTCCCGGACAAGATCGTCCAGAAACTCAAGACCCTGATTCCCGAGAAGAAAATAGACTGGTCAATAGTGACGGCCTGTAGACAGAAACCACAAGAAAACGCTTCGGAATACTTCTCTAGGTTCGAAACGGTGTTCTCCGACTACAGCGGCCAAGATATGGCCACTGCAACCGGACACCACTTGTTCGTTCAGAATTTCGTGAAAGGCCTGGTGCAAGAAGTTTCTCAAAAATTGCAGGCGAGCGAAAGCAGCTGGGCAGCCTCTAAACCCACGGCTATCCTCCAGATGGCCCAATACTATGAACATCAGAAGAATGAGAATGATAGGGCATCCGAACGTAAAAGAAGGAGTTGAAAGAGCTGGTCATGATAGCTCAACTGCAGGGGGTGACGATAGGTAGGGAACCCTCCAAGGGGAACTACCAGCCGACAGCCCCTAAAAATACACCCTCCAGAGAACGAATGCCCGCACCCTATACAAGCCGAAGGGACTTAGATGAAAACCAATGCGCGTTTTGTAAAGGATACGGTCACTGGAAGTCGCAGTGCCCGGTCCTTCATGAAGCAAACAAGAACCGAGAGGCTAGGGATGGGACAAACGGACAAAAGAACAGGGACCAGGGACGGGGACACACCAACGATGCTAACTATGACAGACCAAGCCGACCTAACACATTTGACCGCCCACGACAGAATCAGTATCAGCAGTCCGATTGCGAGAACGTCCGCGATTTAGCATAGGACAGCCAGGGACAAGGGAGGGATCCAGTCGAGCTTTGTGTTGACCAGCAAGGTCCTTATGTCACTGCTAAGGTCCTGGGTACGAAGTCCCCATTTTTGGTGGACACTGGGGCAACACGTAGTGCATTATCCAAACGACTGATTCCAAGGGCACCCTTGTCTGGCTCACACGTGACATCAATAGGCTTTGATGGAACGCCCTCTACTAATCCCTTATCTACACCGATTCCCTTTGACTTAGAGAACAACATCACGGACACGACCTTCCTGCTATCTTCCAACACCCCCGACGCCATTATGGGTCTTGACCTCCTGAAGCACTTTCGAGCCACCATTCGATGTTCCCCAGACGGAGTACGAGTCATACTGTACGATAACCAGAATCTGTTCAGACCTTGTCCCACCCGACGCATGTTTTCCATCACTGACGCTGACTTGTCCTTACTAGACACTTTACCCCCGTACC
Organism: Calotriton arnoldi; assembly: GCA_963921515.1. Classification (NCBI taxonomy): domain Eukaryota; kingdom Metazoa; phylum Chordata; class Amphibia; order Caudata; family Salamandridae; genus Calotriton; species Calotriton arnoldi. The sequence continues at coordinate 2,732,524 of CAWUFW010001037.1, read as the reverse complement.
TTTGGGCCAAGACCGACTCAGACGTAGGACGCATGATGATAGACCCTGTGCACATCACTGTACGGTCAGACGCTATGCTCCCAAAGCTCCCACAGTATCGGATATCGCCCGAGGGCGAGAAGGCATTGGTAGGAATCATTCAGTCCTTAGTCGATGCAGGAGTGGTAGAGGAAGTAGTCAGTAATATCTGTAACAGCCCTATCCTACCCATTGTCAAGAAGCAAGGCGAGGGAGATGAGAAGGCTTATCGCTTCATCATTGACCTCCGCGAAGTAAACAAAGTAGTCGTACCTCAGTACCCAGTAGTCTCTGACATCACCACCATCTTGACCCTGATCCCCTCCACTGCCACTGTTTTCACCGTCATAGATCTCAAAAATGCTTTCTTTTCTATCCCCATCCATCCAGACAGCCGATACCGCTTCGGCTTCACCCTAAAAGCCCGTTCATATAGATTCTGTAGAGCACCCCAGGGCTACACTGAGAGCCCCAGCATCTACAGCCAGGCTCTCAAGAGACAGCTGGACGCAGTCCAGCTCCCGGACGGAGTGGTGTTAATCCAGTATGTCGACGACATTCTCCTGGCTGCCGACACTGCGCCACTTGCCACCACAGCCACCATCCAACTCCTGCACTTCCTCGCGGAGAATGGTCACAAGGTCTCCAAGAAGAAGCTGCAGTTCTGCCAACCACAGGTGACATACTTAGGCCACCTCCTGTCCAAGGACGGGAGAAAGCTCACACCCGATCGGATCCGGACCATCCTAGAGACCCCCGTTCCCAAGACTCAAAAGCAGGTTCGCTCCTTAGTAGGCCTCACGTCCTTCTGTCGGCAGTGGTTGCCAAACCTTAGTCTCATAGTCAGACCTCTACTCTCTCTGTTAGCGAAAGACGTTCCCTTCCCACTCCCTTGGACCCCTGAATGCCAATCCTCCTTTCAAGAACTACGAGATGCCCTCTGCTCAGCCCCTGTTCTAGGAACCCCTGACTACACCAAGCCCTTCTCCCTCTTCACCCACGAGAGGGAGGGGTGCGCTTTGTCTGTCCTAACGCAACCCATAGGTCCCAAACAACGCCCTTGTGCCTACTTCTCTGCCACTCTTGACCCTGTAGCCAGAGCTCTGCCCGCCTGCCTTCGAGCGGTAGCTGCCGCTGCCGTCTCTATCCGACAAAGTGAGGGGATCGTACTTTCGAATTCCCTCACTGTGCTGGTCCCCCATGCTGTCGACACACTCCTGAACCAGACCAAGACTCAGCACCTGACTAGCGCACGACTGACTGGTTACGAGTTAACTCTGTTTACACCCCACATCACGTTGAAACGATGTACCACTCTGAACCCTGCCACTCTGTTGCCCCTCCCCGATGACGACCCCAATGTGTCCCCTATGCATGACTGTGTGACCCTCACGGACGAGCAAACTAGAAGTAGAGCTGACCTCCGTGACACTGCCATCCCAGACCCTGATGGAGAGCTATGGGTAGACGGCTCGTGCATTAAACTCCCCGACGGCATGACCTCGGCTGCCTATGCAGTCACCACAGCCCGGACGGTAGTTGAGACGGCCCGCATCACCCAACGGTCCGCACAAGCGGCAGAACTAATTGCCCTCACACGTGCATGCGTCCTAGCAACAGGCAAAGTCGCAAACATCTACACCGACAGCCAGTATGCCTTCGGGGTGGTTCATCATTTTGGGCTCTTATGGAAGGAAAGGGGATTCCTGACTTCGCATGGCACACCCATCCTTCACGGAGATCTAGTCTCTGCCTTGACCGAAGCAGTCCTCCTCCCCGAACGACTTGCAGTCATCAAATGCCAGGCACACAAGAAAGTGACAGACATCATTGGACAAGGAAATGCACTAGCCGACATCACTGCTCGAACCACAGCTGAGAATAGGACAACGACACGCATGTACGTGACCAGGTCACAGACGGAAAAATGGAAGGACGCTAGAGAGCACATTAGAGACATACAAATGGCCTGCTCCCCCCAAGAACTGACTGAATGGGCACGGGTGGGACTGAAAGATGATGAAGGCTGCTGGTTGACAAAAGACACGAACAAATGGCTGCTACCCAATTCCTACTTGATCCCCATACTGACAATGGCACACTCCCCAGCACACATAGGATCTGCCCCCATGATTGAACTCATCACCCAAGTCTGGCACAACGACAAGATTCCCGACTCTGCTAGACGCCTAGTTCAACAATGCTTAATCTGCTTGCAACACAACCCAGGGAAAGGAACTGTTGTCCCTCGGGGTGGGTTCGGAGTCCCCGACCATCCCTTTGAAGTCCTACAGATGGATTACATTCAGCTAGACCGTTGCCTGGGTTTGAAGTACGTCCTTGTTCTCGTGTGCGCCTTCAGCAAATGGGTGGAGGCCTATCCCACACGCGACAACACTGCCATGACCACTGCCAAAGTCCTGTTAAAAGAGTTTTTCCCCCGATATGGCCTTTGTCGGATTTTATGGAGTGACAACGGCCCCCACTTCATAGCTGAAGTCATCCAACTTATCTTAAAGGGATTGGGTCTAAAACTGAAATTTCACGCAGTCTTCCACCCCCAATCTGCAGGCCTGGTCGAGCGACACAACGCCACCCTCAAGCTAAAAATCTCTTAGATTGTTGCCTCCACCGGACTGAAGTGGCCTGATGCCCTCCCATTGGCATTGCTATCAATGCGCTCCACCCCCACTAAGCACCACTTGACCCCTTACGAAGTAGTATTCGGGCGGCCAATGAATATTTGGGCCGCGCCTAGGCCAACTTCGATCCATGACGTCCCAGACGTCCTAATGTCTGACTATCTGTGCACCCTCACTAAAACCTTAACTGTCATCCATCAACAGGTGCTACAAGCCATCCCAGACGCTTCCAGGGGCCCAGGACACGACATTCACCCAGGGGATCACGTCTTGATCCGCAACTTCCAGCGTGCCAAAAGCTTGGAACCTCGGTGGACGGGCCCCTGGCAAGTCCTGATCACTACATGGACGGCCCTTCGAGTGGAAGGCAAGCGTCACTGGGTGCATGCGCACCATTGTAAACGCGCCCCCAACTCTGACGACGGAAGAAGACATCGCGACTCAGGAAGAGCTCCTGACAAAAGACAAACCATCGTTGAGCTGTCACACCGACACAGAAACGCTCGAACTGGCAGAGTTTCCCGATCCCACCGTACCGTCCAGGGAAGGGTACAACCTACGTAAAGGGAGGAGCTTCGGCAAAGCAGACCACTGACTGGGTAAAATCTCAGAACGGTAGCCTAACACACTCAAGGTTGCCCGAAGAGAAGTCAGAGAAAGTCGGTGGTTCTGCCCGCTACCGAGCACTCTGAAGATGATGGAAGCGCCCGACTCCCCAATGATGGAAGCAACTGGATATCCGAAGAGGACCTACCGAAACCCAAAGACTAACAAACTGCACAGCTCAAAGACTATAGCCGTTTTCATTACCCTTCTTTTTTGCCTCCTCCTCATGACAACCTTCTGGATCATCGAAGAAAGCACACCCGCTCACAAAACATTGCTCCCCACTGAACTGCCGATAACTACCAAGGAACACTTCCTGATTGCCCTTTCTCCACCGCTCCGAGAGAGACGCAGGGAGTTCTGGAATAACTCTTTTGTGCAACTGCTGCACCAACACAACCTTGCCGCTAATGCCACTAATTGCTGGATCTGCGGGCTGCTGCCCCATGCAGCCGGACACTCCATCCCGTTCATTCCTTCGCCCTTTTCCATCCACGGCTCCTGTCTTGCCTGGCTGATTCTTCTGCAAGAAAGCTTTAAAGACAATGCCACATCAGAAAGAACTGTTTCGCATTTCTACCACGAGGCATGGCTGAGTAAGACTGGGCGAACCGCTACTCCTTTTACCCTCTGACCTCTGGTACCTCTATTCACATGGACATCCCTGCCAAAGAACGAGTGGAAATGCAAGTTTTCCATAACCCAGCCAGACCCACTTTCTCCTACCTCCGGAAACGAACAGCCACCACTCTGACAGTGGCCTTGTCTGTTGTCAACGTCTCGGGCCTTGTGTGCATCGAAGGCCTGGGGACGCAACTGGTGGGCCGCAGCGCCTGCGTCATCACCAGAACACTGGATTCATCCGACCCTCCCTCCTTTGTTGCTTCTCCAAATATGTACTTTGTTTGTGGCACCAAAGCATACACCTGGCTCCCCAAAGGTTGGGGGGCACATGCTACATTGCCTTCATCCTCCCACCTACGTATGTGGCCCCAGCAAGCCATCACCGGCAAAAGCGTGCAAGGGACATCAACCAGGCCGACTCGACAGGAGCACAGTTCTTGGATGCCGCGAAAGGACTTGTGCCATTCTGGGGTCCGATGACGAACAGCCGCGCCATCCGACACTTGACCCAGGCAGTTGAAACCACCATGAACATCACAGCTGGCATCTTGACCAATAACACCGCAGAGCTTCAGGCAGTCCGCCTGGTGGCTCTGCAGAACCGCCTTGTTCTAGACGTGGTTCTGGCAGACCGAGGAGGAGCATGCCGCATCATTGGGTCCAGCTGTTGCACCTACGTGCCAGACAATTCACCTTCTGTTTACAAAGCCATCGAACACCTCCATAGACTGTCCTCTGAAGTACACCAGGAGCAAGAAGGATGGTCGCTTGGGAGCTGGTTCTGGGACTTACTGAAAGCCTGGGGGTGGAAGTTGTTCACATTCATTCTGATTCCGATTGTGGTGCTATGCGGGTGTTGCTTAAGTATCCAATGTCTGCCTCCTCTGTGTTCATTATTTTCAAATTGCATTTGCCCAAAGACTTTGGACTTACAGGCTGAACACATGAAAACTTTGTATGAGACAGAAATACGTGGCATTATGGGGATCGACCCGAATTAACAAGTTGGCGAGAAATGTTAAAAGGGAGGACTGTGGAAAATTAATTTGTATCGATAAACATTGTCTGCGCCATCTTGCCCTTTTTCCCAATGCCACACTTTCGTCGTCCGCGGCGGCCATTTTAGCTACCTTGATCAGACCCACTCTCTGCACACCGCTAATCCCCAGCGCGGCTCCACATCCTCGCAAGCCCCCTCCCCCGCACTGGTCACCCTCTCTCTCTCTCTCATGCACGGGCCATTAACCCCCTCCAACTGCGCTGCACTTCCCTGGGAATCTCACCCCGGGCCTGCCCGACACCTCCCTTTCCTCCTATACACTATCACACCCTCTGACACCCCTCTTCCTCCATATCCGATTGTCCAGGCCGGTCCCAGGCTATCACCTAGCCCTGCGGATACAGTTTATGGCCCCGACTGTAAGGAATCGCCCCTCTTCAAAGGAGTTACAGTAGATCAAGGCCCCCACCCCATGAGATCCGTCACACCACATGCATTCCGGGAACCGGCGGAATGCCCTGCTGATCCTGCCGTCTGATGACGATTCTGTATGGTGAATGGGGAGGGATTCTCACTGTAAGGGTGCGTGGGAACGGGTCTGAAGCGGAAGATCCCAGGGATGTCTTTCATACTTCAAAGTATCTTTACCGTAATAAAGAATGTCTTCCTGCCATAAATGCGTGTATAAGAGGCCAGGCCTCAGAGATGCAGTTAGAGCACCTCGAGAAGATTCCCTGTTGGTCTGATCTGACGTGTTCTCCTCCGGAGAGAATAAACCTTTGTTTCCTGCCTTCCAGTCTCCAGCGCCTGCCTCTTCATTGATTCATATTTTGGGGAATAGAGGCGACATCGCCGGGCAATACTTAAGGTTATTCCATTCGTCGATTGCCTTCCTGTTTTACACCAGGTCCAACAGGAACAGGTCCATGCCCACTTTAGACAGGTGGACCCCATCCTCATCAAAACACCCTGTGTGATTACCAATCCTTCTGGCCGGACACTTCCCGTCTACCTCTGAAGGTTCCCTGTCCTTCTAGCAGGACAATTCCCATCCACCTCTGCAGGTGTACCCCATCCCTATCGGGGAAACCTAGTGGGTATCCACTCAAGAGACCACGCCTTACATACCAAGCCCTTATTTTATTTGATTTTGCATTCAGGTTGCATTAAGCCCTCAATTTGCTGGGCTTGTGCATAGCTTGTATACCCCATCGAAGGCAAGTCTGCTGGACTCCACTTAAATTGGGGACCACTGTTCTGTTTTAGCCATAGATTTATTTACCCATCCAAAGGCTTGTTCTATGGCCTGCCCGGAATTGAAACAACTGCTCTCTACTTTGACCGCAATTCAGGGTGAAAACCCTATGGTGCAATGTGCCAATACAGGCCTACTTGTTGGGTATTGCCGAGTTGTGCATTACCCAACACCGCCCAGTCACTGATTTCAGAATATGCTGGAAAATATATTGGAGTTCACCTCCCAGGCCCACCATGTATTTGTAAACGAGTTATTGTTTGTGGCCAACACTATCCCCATTCACTCTGCAAGCTGGCCTCCTCCTGTATCGGAGTACCACACCGGCCAGACTTCTTACCCAGAAGGGGATGCAAAACTACTGCTCTTCATAACCCAGGAATGTCTAATTTAATCCATTGAGCACTGCGTGCAATATGTGCTTATTTCTCCCCCTCATTGGAGACGCAGCACACACTGCATGGAATGGCGACATTACGCAACTCCTTTCTAAAAACCCACTCCATTTACAGGTTCCTGGCACTGTACCCTTCTGCCCGTGCATGGCCAAGGTAACGCCTATAGCATCGCGCCTGCCCCCCGTATTCTGCTTCATTACATGACTGTTTTGCCTGCCAGCCCCTCACCTTCTGACTGCGCTATTTAGCGGCTGTGATGCCATGCTGATGTCCCCTCCCAGGGCAAGCAGGGCACTTCCCAACTTCTGCTAGTGTGTACCATGAAGCAGACAAGTGAGTGGGGACAAGGGGGGAATAATAAGTACAGATACCTGCCTTTTCTTGAATAATGGACATGTCAACTGTTCTTAATACATTGCAGCCTTTTGTGCTTTAACACCTTGTTTCCCCCAATTTTTGGGACAGCAGCACACTTGCTAGCTGACAGCTTCCACAGCCAGCCTAGCTGCGAAGGCTATCAGGGCGGGGAATTTTTTGCTTAACTGAAGCAACCTGTAACATGCCCTCGGTTCCGGGGGCACATACTTTGCTGAATTTGACCAGACATTTGCACAGCCTTTTCGATTGCTAAACCATGGCGAACACGTTACTGGTGTCAAATCTGGTTTGAAGGAATGTTTGTATTGTGTACACTATTGCAGTCACCGCACCCTTCTTGGAGTGACAACTTACGCAGCCCACCAGGCTTCCCTAACTGCAGTCCAATCACAGATACACACTACCTTCTGACAAGCTGAGACCCTGGTGCTCCATCCAGCTATAGACCTAGTTCGCTTCCTTATCGCCAGAATCGATTGCCCTCCACAGAATCAAAGCCGAGTTCGGCTTACCTCCTAGTCACCTTGTAATTCATGCTGGAACATTTTTACCCCACATGGCCAGAGAGTCTTGCGTATTATTAAACCAATGATAATGTTGGAATCTAAGATTCCCAATTTCATGTTTTGCCGCAGCCCACCTTTTGTGGGTCTGCTGGGACCCCTCTGCCTCACTGCAAGTAACCTAGTTACTTAATAAAGCTCCCTTACTGCACTTACCTGTCACTCAAAGACACCTGGCAACCACATGACACACTGTAGCTTGGTGAAGAGGGATTTTGAGCCTAACATACCCAAGGTCGCGTTTTCAGCATTTATCCTTTATAGAGGCTCCGGTTCGTATGAAGTGCGTGTCAATGTCCTGGCGAGTCATACCCAATAGCCTGTTGCACGTTGGTGACTATCCTATGATGTGTAAAGCCTCAACCATCCGATGAGCTTAGAAATATGTGACATTAAGCAAGGGTGTCCTCATGTACTTGCCATGTATCCCTCCTTTCTTACAGGAATTTTGCCTGTTCAGTTTAACCTGTGGTGTTTGCCCCCAGACTTCCCAGGCTGCTCAGCTGCTAGCAATGTGAGCAGTTGCTGACATTGATGGGGGAATCTCCTGGTTGACTAGAATTTCTTTTTTTTTTTACAGCCCACCTTAATGTGCTACGTTGTAAGCTATTAATTACCTGACTTATCTCTCTTCCCCTTGAAAAGATACAAACCACTTTGGTCTTGAGATCCTTAATAAGCACAAAATTTACCATGGACATACCTCTAAATGTCTCATAGGTGCGGCGGCCGAAGAACGCAGTGTGCCAACTGTGTGTGGCTCTACACCGCCATAAGACCAGAGATACACATGCATTAAACCCACATGTACACCTTTGAGGTATGCTAACTTGCCCCAAAATCTGCTTCCCCCTGCTCCTAAACTGGGAACATATTGCATGGAGGTAACAGCCCCTCAGCCTCTGAAACTCTCAATGACACCAGCTGGCTGAAGCTGTGACTAAATGCATTATATTTGTTGAAAGTAAATTTTCTTCCTTTATTCAGTCTGGGTGATCTTGAAGTGGGTGAGGGGGGACTACCACCTGCCTTTGAAGAGCCAGACTTATTATTTTAACCAATTTTGTGCGACACATGCTGCAGAAAATTGCCCTTCCGATCTCTGATTCTAGCCAATTGAAGCATAAACCTGTGGCATTAGCCTGAGAAACCTCCAGATTTAAAGCGGGAAGAAATATGGCACCTTTACAGGGACCTGGAAGAGTAGAAAAATGGAGGACCCATGTGCCTCTACTATGCCCGTAGGGACTTTTGTATTCTAGGCCTACGTGATCCACCCTGTTAAGGAGCCCCCTAAAAGGAACAGCCAGCTGTAGCTCAACAGACAGGTGGAATTGTATCCCAACCCTGCTGAATGGAAGTTTTCAGCAGCTTTGTGATGAGATAGTGTCCACCTAGTGCATAATTTTAATCTAGGACTGGTTGAATTGGTATATATGTGTATATATTTTTTTCATGTAACGGTTTTGTTGTTTGTTTTTTCACTAATTTGTCATGCTTTATGTCAATATGAATTTTGTATGATATTGCTTATAATGTGTTTTGTTTAACTCTGTGGTTTTCAAATATGTGATTTCCCTCTCAAGACATGTACAAATAAGTCTACTTGTTTTGTGTATTTAAATAATATAATTAAGCTCAATAAAGCTAGAGAACTTTAGAATTTTTGGTCTAGGGTTCATGTCAATTGCATATGGAATAGTCCTCCTGGACACTCCTTTCGTTTTTCAAGTATACAGTGGTCCAGTCCAGGTGGTTAAGGACCCAAGCCTCGCTTGTTTACACTGTTAACATTATTATACAGCATTATTTTTAAATTCCGAACTTCTGAATGACATCACTGCCGGCTCCAAACTGTACGTGTAGAGAGATGAATGTACTGAGGATTAGCGGCGTGCCCAGGCAGGGTGGAAAAGATGGTGCTGAGCCCGACCACAAGGAAAGCGTCCCCTTGGGCAACATGGGCAAGGAGGTCACGCGCTGAGCAACAACACGGGCAGGCATGCGGGACGAATCCTTGACAACTGTGAGGTGCAGGGGAAAAAAACAAACCTAGTCGTAAACTCATCTTTACTAGCACTAACATAAAATGCCTTCGTGCTGTGTCCTAAAACATAATCGCCATGTTCTGCCACCCTGAGCAGTGTTTTGAATCCCAGTTGGCGGCAGTCACACTGATTTTGCGTTAGGACTAACGGTTGAATAATTCATATTAAAATGCTTGGTTAAACAAATCACAGTGCTGTTTTACATTATACAGAGTGAAAACCAATAGTCACTTTTCCCGCCATTGTACGGCGGGCCACTTCAATTGTCTCCAATGCCCCGCACGAGGAGCCCTCTCGCGAAGCAGTGCAATGCCTGGCACCCGCTAAGGCCCTGTGAATGCCCAAATCCTTCAGCTCTCACAGAGCATGTTATGCCTGACCCAACCATCATCCGACGGCCGAAACCGACCCTCTCATCCCCAAGTGCAACCACTGGACGTCTTCACAGTACGGTCCGGCAGCACCATGAATCAGGGCTGCAAATACTCTGGTCCTGCAGGACCCACTACTGCTGCTCTGGCATCATGGCAGGGCCATTTTATCTACCTGGTAAGTATGCTTCCATACGCTGGCCCCAACTGGACATCCACAAAGCTGTTTTCACCCGACCCAAAGATGCAGGATCAAATCAAACGGACACATCAATCTGCCCCCGAGTTCTATGGAACACTAAGGCCTCTTGCAAGGATTCAACCACCCTCTTTGGAAAAACTTCCCGATGCATCCCTATTCTGGATTTTGTGTGCTTGGAGGTTCTAAAACCAGTCCACACATTAGCCACCGTTCCGGCATCCTTATGTCACATGTAGAAGAAATACAACCAGCCAGAGTCAGTCTAAGCATGCTTGACTGGGCATCATAATGGCAGCAGTCCAATGGAGATAAAAAAGATCCCCCAAGCCCGTTCTGCAGATTCAGGATCAGTCCTTACCCCCCCTAGAATCTCCCTCTCACAAAATTAAACCGATTTGAGGCGGCCTCTAACGGCCTGAATGGGGGTGTGAAGCTGCGGGCCAACTGAAAGGGCATCGCCAGCTGATGAACAGTGCCAGTTGCTATTGGGACCCCAAGCCCTGTCTGAACCTTCTCAAGCCATAAAAGGCCCCGGGAGCAGGATGTGTTCAGGTAATTGCCTGAAACCTAGGAATTAGCCACGCCCCTTTATGGAGATGGAACGCACAAGCCGTGCGGTAAAGAATTCTCATGCACACGCACAAATGTGCTCTGAATCCGCGCAATAAGAGCAGTGCCTTAAATTCTGATGCACGCTCTGTAACGTATGTTAACGGTCAAAATTACCACAAACATGTTTTTAATTGCAAAAGAGAAAGAGGTAATTTTAAAGCTTCTCTTGTCGTTGAGGGATATAGTCGAGCGAGGGAAGCCATTTCTGCTGAGAGCCGTCTGTGGACTCCTACATCACAGGCTCAAATCCCACCCACAGTAAATTTGCCAGTAAATAACCCAACTAGATGGGCGAGCCCCTACAAAAGGACGTATACCGAGACCAAACTAAGACCAGACTGGTCCGCTCACCTTAACAAAAACCGAAACTTCGTGCCTACGCTCATCTAGCTGTGCCGGCCTGGCCAAATTCTTCTACTGCTGGCCACCGAACGACACACAAGGGGGGGGCTCCCAAACTGCCTAGCATTCCACCTCAAGACACGCCATAGGAGGGGTTGGAGGGTGGGAAGCCCACCTGCACAACCAGGTCGCGCCGGCCGTGCCTCAAGTACCACGTCCGGGCACTAATTCGACCTGGAAGGCCACCCCAGCATGCTGATTTTCTGGAGTGCAGCTGTCGCATTCTGCAGTACTGCTGGAGGGCCTGCGCACTCTTGCTGCCTCCCCCCCGCATCTGCCATGCGGTCGTGTGCAGTCAGAGCACCCTGAGACCCACAACATTTTTCGTGCCGTCCCAGCGTGGCGGTAGGTGACGACGAATGCTGGAGATGCCGAGGTTAGAACCCGGGGCCTCATACAAGCAAAGCATGCTCTCTACCACTGCTCTACATTCCCGGTAACAATTTGCGGTGTGGAGCACAGCCTGTCGGCGCCACTTTAACGTACTGGCGGTCACGGGACCCACGACCGCCCGGTACACCCAAAGCACTGCTTGGCATCGCATGCATAGAGCTGCGGCGAGCACGCCACCCCTTCCGGACACCTCCCGGGATCCCGTTCCGTGTGCGTCTTTGAACCTTGCAGGTCCAGGCAATGTAAGTGCACGGCCACCTCAACCCTCAGGCAGGGCCCCCACTTTAGTGGGGCCACCCCGGAATGCCCCCTGCCGCTGGGGCATATGCAAGCCATACCCGGGTCCAGAGAAGGCCGCTCCCCCCATACGGGAAACCAACTATGGTTGCGACCAGCTCCCTGTGACCAGGATGTGGTCGGTCAGGGTGGTCATGGTGTGCCGCACAGGGTTAACAGGGAGATGGGGCCAAACTCACTGCAAATTGCAGCCAGCAGCTCCGGACCCAACACGATGGACACCAAGACAGCGTGACCAGACGGTGTGAAGTCTCGGCGCAGAAGGATCACCAGGTAGGCGGGGGAGGTAGATATACCTGGCTCCCCACCCACTGGTGCGCCGGAAATGACGCAGGACGCGCCGGACCCCAAGAGGGTCCAAACACTGGACCAGTTGGTTATGTGCCTTCATGTGGCACTAAGGTGGCCGCCCTCCTATGGGGCCCCATGCATGGGCCGCGGGCAGCCTCATTCGCATTCCTAGTAGGAAATAACAAGGAAAGTACTGGAACAGCACAAAACTAAATCAGGGGCTCTAATGTGCACAGCTCCCGCATCTGCTTTAAGTTTCTATGGTCCCAAATAAAGAACATCTCATGCTGTGGGCAGCTCAGAGCCAGGAGAATCGGCTCCACAAGGCATGGAAAGTGCACAAGCTAACGCTTCATCATCGCATGCAGTGCAAAGAGTCCAGCATCGTTCTTCAAAACCTCATGGTGTGGACAGTGCAGAGACCGTACAAACCCATCAGCGCATCACCGCACTGCACAGCATGGACAGTGTACCGGCGGACACTTTAGCATCACATGCAGCGCAGACAAGGTGGCCTAGCGATCTAGCACCTCACCATATGGGCAGTGTAGACTATAAAACATTCACGCCCAACAGGATGACCGTCCTGCTTAGCGCTCCCGGGGCCTCGTGTGCTGGCAAAGAGCAGAGCCTAGCGCCTGTTTTTAATATGGGCCGGTGAGCTCTGCTCCGCTGACGGACTTTTTTTTATGAACTCCAACACATTGTGATTGGAGTGCGCAGTGCCGAAAACTCTGAATTCTGCCAGTGATGCAGAGTTCACTGCCCACTCTTATCAAGTATGTTGAACAGCTATACACAACTGAATCGGTAGTGGCTGAAACATCCTATCCGCTCTACCCAGATTCAGTTCCAGGGGTCCCCCAAGCACGCCTATCATAGAAAGTACAGTAATAGCGACCATTAAAAAAATGAAGAATGACGGGGCCCCAGGGCCAAATGGAATTCCTGCTTCAGTGTTTAAAACTATGCAAGAGTTCTGGGTAACAACATTAAAGCCACTCTTTAACCACTCTTTTTCTACTGCAACGGCACCGTGCTCTTGGAGAGGATCAATTCTTTTCCCCATTCACAAAAAGGGTGACCATGCCAATCCAGCAAATTACAGGCTTGTGGCATTGCTTGATTTAGAAGCCAAAGCCTATGGCTGCGTCCTTTTGAAGGAATTGAAGTCATGGGTAATGGAAAAAATAATTCTTCTTGTCTTTCAATCTGGATTTAGGCCCTGCTGCTCAACAATGGACAACATCATAGCGCTGGCATATCTATCCAAGCTGTCAGGAGGATGCAGCCCCCCCGTTCTGCTGCTTTGTTGATTACAGCACTGCCGTTGACAGGGTGGAAAGAGGAAGGCTTTGGGGGAAGGTGACCGCATGGGGGATTCTGCCCTTGCTCTTCAAGGTGCTTACATCACAATATCAGGGGACATGGGTAGGGGTAAAAACTAGCCCCACCACAGCTACCGCCAGAGTACCCACTAACAACGGGCTCAAACAGGGCTCTATGCTAGCCCCCCTCCTTTTTAACCTCTATACTGATGATACCGCATTATGGACCACACTAGAGCAGGGATACAGAGAGCCCTTAACGTCCTACACCATTACAATCAGGAGAATAAACGGCTGGTAAATCAGAGCAAAATGAAGGTAGTCATGTTCAGAAAATACCTCCATAACAAACAAACCTGCTGGCAACAGGGAGATTTGCCAAGAGGGAGAACACCAGCTTACAACTACCTTGGGGTTTGGTTCTCAGAGGGGGCCAAACCGGCAGTTCACCTTAGGCACCTCAGAACGAAATCTACTTGCATCATCCATGCATTGAAGTGCCTAAGCAATCGCCTACAAAGTGCTACTGTCGAGCCCATGTTGACAGTTCTGAAAGCAAAATTGATTCCAGCCCTCAAATATGCCCATTTGGCCTATCCTGGCACTTTCAAAAGGCTTTTAATGGACTCTCAGATCAACGTGTACAAGACAGTGCTGCTTGCCCCTCTGCAAGCCAGAAGAATGAGGCTGAGACTGGAGCTGGGCCTCTGGAGCCCTGACCTTGGGTGTCATGGGGACTTAATAAAGTACTACCTCAGGATACAGCGAGCCCCAGAGGTCTCCCTCATGCACCCCCTGAAAGTGTTTTTAAAGAGTAGGGCTGTCTATGGCATGTATGGTTAGGAATGGCAATTAGCACCCTGAAGATCAGAGCATAAAGTCTGCCCTCTCGCAAAATAACATTATCTGCCTGGAAGAAAGCGGTGAACAGGGAACCCGAATGCACCTTATATTCAGCTACAGGGAGTTCCATCAGGCGCTGCACCCCCGTAGAAGGGGTCAGGTAGTTGAACAAACACATGGCAGCAGCAACTACAGACAGGAAACTCAGCCCAACAGGGACCAGGGCCACAACCTCATCAGGGAGATATAACTGTCTGGGGAGGTAATGCCTTCACACAAACACAGACTCCAATTGTGCAGTAAGATACATCCCACAATAAAAAGCACCCCTTCACTAGGGCCGGGCATTAAACTCCGCTCTGCTCACAGAGTTTGCAGAATTTGGGCACTCCGCTCTCCGCAGAGGAGAGTGGAGTTCCTGAATTCTGCCTTCCCAGGCGCAAAGCAGAGTTTTTTCTGTTCACACGCTCCAGATTTGTTTTGGTACTCGCTTGAGAGTGCCATGATAATTTTGGGCCGCTAGCAAGCTTGTGCAATACTTTGCACTTGCTTGCATGACTTCCCGCCATGAGAGTGCCAATGTAGTGCAGATCGTGAACATACCGCTCGAGCAGTTTTTGTGCTCAAGAAGCAGCTGAGAGGCTTTGCGAGAGGGAGTTGTTTTTTTGTGTGAGAAGCCTTTTTTCCTTTCACTTTTTTTTCCCCACAGGAAAGAAGTGCCCTAGAGACTCCAACATACTGTTCCTGTCCAGCAGGCTCCTCACAGTGCTTTGTCCGTCCATCTCCTGGTCACTTTTCATTTGGATTTGGAGCTGGAAGGATCACTCTCCTTCTCAGCTGCATATATACCATTGGATTTAAGGACTTTGTATTTCAGATTTCACAAGTAAGTTCAAAAAGTGTTGTATAAGGTGTTGTTTGTTTGATTGGGGGGCATGCACCAGGATTTATTTGTACTTTTATTTGATTTTTTAAATGTTATTGTGGTGGGTGGCTGCAGTTTCTGTAGGGGCCTAGTTATTTTTTTGCATGTAATTTTTCTTGTTTTGTAAAGGAAAAATGTTGCACATTTGAGTACATTTTCTCCATGTTTTTTTAATAAATTTGCAACATTCATTTAATTCACTATGTGGTCTAGTCTGCCAATGGGCCTTCCAGCAAGAAGCCCTAGCACTAGTCAGGGGTGCATGAAACAACTGTTTCTGTGGTGTCTGTTGAATTGAAACATCATTTAGGCCATGGATGGCATTGGATTAAATTACAAAATGTGGTTTTTTTTAGGGGTACTTCACATTCGTTTCTGAAAACAGTGTATGGGTGGGGTAATATATATTTGATACCTTTAAAGGATGTCTGTTGTTGGAATTTTTTTTAGCCCAGCTAATTTTCGTTTTTGGCATTGCTGAATTAATTCTGCTTTCTACTGTGGTACCATGCCTCCTTTTTCTGGCCAGTGTGTGAGTGTGTTTGCCATAGGCTGCCATTTGTCTTTGTTCCCCATGTAATGTGGCCAGGGGCCATTTTTTTGTATAGTCAGTGTCCATAGGCCTTTATGTATTCTTTGTTGTCCATGCCTCCTGCTTGTTGTTGATCATGTGGTTGGTGGCTATTTTGAGCAGGCAGTCAGTGTGCTTTTAGCCATAGGCCTGCATGTGTTCTTTGCTTTCCATTCCTCCTGTTTGTTATTTGACCATGTGGCTGGTGGACATTTTGTGTAGCCACCAGACAGTGTGCTTTGCCATAAACCTGCATCTCTTCTTTGTTGTGGCCATGCCGCCTTGCTGTTTGTTGTTGTGACCATGTGGCTGGCGGCCTTTTTTTGTAGCTACCAGCCAGTGTGCTTTTGCCTGTTGTGGCAATCCCTCCTTGCTGGTTGTTGTTGTTGTGACCAAGTGGCTGGCGGCCATTTTGTGTAGCCACCAGCCAGTAAGTTTTTGCCATAGACCTGCATGTCTTCTTTGTTGTGGCCATACCTCCTTGCTGGTTGTTGCTGTGACCATGTGGCTGATGGTCATTTTATATAGCCAGCCAGTAGGCTTTTGCCATAGGCCTGCATGTCTTCTTTGTTGTGGCCATGCCTCTTTACTGGTTGTTGTTGTGACCATGTGGCTGGCGACCATTTTGTATAGCCAGCCAGTGTGATTTAGCCATAGGCCTGCATATCTTCTTTGTTGTGGCCATGCCTCCTTGCTGGTTGTTGTTGTGACCATGTGGCTGGCAGCCATTTTGTATAGCCAGCCAGTGCGCTTTTGCCATAGGCCTGCATGTCTTCTTTGTTGAGGCCATGCCTCTTTGCTGCTTGCTGTTGTGACTATGTGGCTGGCGGCCATTTCGTCTAGCCAGCCAGTGGGCTTTTGCCACAGGCCTGCATGTCTTCTTTTTGTGGCCATGCCCCCTTGCTGGTTGTTGTTGTGACCATGAGGCTGGTGGCCATTTTGTGTAGCCAGCCAGTGTGCTTTTGCCATTGGCCTGCATGTCATCTTTGTTCCCCGTGACTCCTTACTCACTGTTGTTGTTTGACTATGTGGCACTGGCTGGCAGCCATTTTATGCATTCAGCCTGTGTGCCTTTGCCATAGACTTGCATGGTGGGATGAGATATTAGTTTAATAATATGCATGAGGATCATTGTAGTATGTATATTAAAATTATGATTTTGATGAACAGTGCTTATATATTTTGCATGCATTTTTTCATTTCTTTTCTTTTGTACCTCCAATAGGGTTCTTCTCATCCTCCCATATAAACATTGGTAATTATTGATTTTTTAAATTATAATTTTTATTTTATTTTTTCTTATTTTTTTCTTTTAATTTTTTTCTGTATTTATTTTTTTAATTTCACTTATTTTAAAAATATATATATTTTTATTTACATTTTTTTAATTTGTTTTTCATTTAATTTTTTTCAATTTTCTTTTTTCAATTTTTTTTTATTTACATTTTTCGAAATGTATTTAAAAAAAAGAATTTAAATTTTTCCCCCCATTTTTCTTCAGTCGATCCATCATCCATCCATCCATCCATCCATCCATCCATCCATCCATCCATCCATCGGCGCACAGATGCACAACAGCATTCAGTTTTTCAGGCATATATTTCCATTTCCTCCTGGACACCCTGGCTGCGGTGCTCTTAGGCAAATCAGAAAGGCAAGAACCCCCCTTCTTAGCATGAACAATGGCCGTCTGGCCCGCGCAAACACCACAAGTGTGAGGGGAGACAGCCACTCAGTTGTAACAAAGGGCGCCGCACTGCCAACACTTTCTCTATTGTCTCCCATGTCAGCGCTGCTAATGTTTTCCCTGCCATGTCAACGGCCAAGGTTGCATCCACCTTCCCTATTGGTCCCGTGTGGCCGTGAAGCTTGGCATGATTGGTGTGAGCTGCTTTGATTGTGTGAAGTGAAGTGCCATGAAAAAAGCTACCCCGAGTTTCGTGAATGGCAGCCTAATAAAAGTTGACAGCCCCTCTGTAAATCTTTGGTGTGATGCTTAATCAGAGATTAATACCGTCGACAAGCACTGCGGAATCATCTTTACTCAATAGGGGTGGGTGAGTGGAGCAACTCCGCCTGCTCGCGGAACTCCGCTGAATTCCACTGAGTTTTTCTGCAACTTTACGGAATTCCCCTTTGCGCACTCTGTGAGCTCCGCCCACCCTTAGCAGTGACACCGAATTTGATGTGTCCCTTTCACAAAGGGTTACCCAATCATTTCAAGAAACAGAGCAAAGTGTACAGCAGCCAGCAATAGTAAATGTTCCTGATGTTGGAGCCGAACAGGAGGTTGAGCTTCCTTCAAAGCAAAAGCCTCCTCTTTTAGAATCATTGGCTTCCAGAAACCCAGCAAGGAAAAGTAAGGGTATAACTCCACCATCTTTTCCAAGCACCACTTCTGATTATGATGATAGGGACATGGAGTGGACCCCGGCAGAGTTCAGGAGACAACAGGAGAGGCAAGGGAAAAGAAAAGTTCCTGAAAGCCTTAGACTTATGGAAGGGTATGATGAGGAGGATGACGACAGTGAGGCAGTCATTGTGGAAGGTGACACAGAGGAGTCCGACATTGCTATTTAACCTGCTCCAAGCTGCCTTATTTGCAAAGCCCCAGCTGAGACCTGCACCAACCCCTACCTCAGGAGAAGTATTCACTGCAGAGAGGCAATCGACGACACGCCCACCTACCTCCAGCATTGGCAGTGGCACAGTAAGAATTTACTTCTCCCCAATTTGGGACATTTTTACGGTTAGCACACATGGGGGGCACATTGCAGTATGTAACATTTGCAACACGCATGTTCTAGGTAATCCTGGTTCACACTATGGTACTGGAGGCCAAACAACCCATATGAAAAAAAAACAGGCAATCCGGTGGGAGTAGCTCCTTACAAAAATTGCTAAACATAGTCGTGGTGATGAGGAGAGCCGGGGAACATCAGCTATAAGTCCAATCACAGTGGGAGGTGATGATGAGGAAGAAGAGGGTGATATCCTCATGCAAAGCAGCCCTATCCTCAGCAGTGCACCAACAGAATCATCCACCTTAGCGACTTCACAATGGCACAACAAGACTCAGAGTGAGATGGAGACACCATGGCATACAGGGACTGCCCCACCATGAAGCACACTGAGTTTACCTCCACCTTCTTCTTGAAAGTCGCATGTGTCAGTGGCCCCAGAAAATAAGAAAATCCAGGCTACAATTACTGGCATGATTAGGCAGGAGGAGCCCTACGAGCGCAACCACCTAACGGCATGTTTGTATGATGAGAAGCTGGCAAAGATGTTAGCACTGGACCTCCTCCCTTTTTCTTTTGTGGAATTGTGGGATTCCTAGAATTTGTGGCAGTCAACTGGCTGAAATGGAAGGTTCCAAGTTGGATCTAGTTTGCCAGAGTTGCTGTTCCAGCGTGGCATAACAATGTGCTGCAGTTGGTTGGACAAGCTTTGCAGCAAAGTGTTGTTCACACTATCCACCTGATGACAGACATGTGGACCAGTTGTCAGGTGACTAATTACATGTGCATTACTGCACACTGGATATCTCTTGCAGGAGTAAGGCAAAAGATATCTGCAGGTCTTGGCCCTGAGAAACATTTTAAGAGCGTTCGGGGGTATGCAACTGTGGCCTTGTTCGCCATGGAGAAATCACATACAGCTGTAAACATCTTGGATGAATTTAACAGCAAGGTGTACGAATGGCTGTGACCCAGAGGTCTCAGAATTGGATTTGTTGCCACGGACAATGGCAGTAACATAGTCAAGGCCATGTCAGACTGTGGCTAATTCAGGGTCCTGTATTTGGCCCATTGCATCAACCTGGTAGTGCAAGACTTTCTCAAAAAAGAAGACATAGTCAGCAGCATACTGACCACCTACAGAAGAATCTGAACTCATTTCAGCCATTCTTTAAAGCCCGGAAGCAGTTGCGGATTAATCAGTGTACTAATAGAGCACCAGTTAAAGCCTTGATACAGGAGGTGCCAACACGTTGGAACTCGACCTATTACATGTTGCAACATCTGTTTGAGCAGTACAAACAGATCAATGACTGTCATTCAAAGAGGAGGGGATGCAGTTGTGAAAGGTATGACCATGGATGCAGACAAATGGGCCCAAGTCCAATGCCTGACTCAGATGCTTCACCCTTTTGAGGTTTTCACACGAGAAGTTAACAAGGATGACTGTACGATGGGCCAAATTATCCCGTTGCTGCATCTGCTACAGGACTAGGTAAAGAAGGTGTCTAAAAGGTTCACCCCACAGGTGTGAATGAAAACACAGAAGCTCAAACCTTGGTTGGGAGCTTAATCCTTTGTTCAGATTGTAATACAATGCTGCAGCATGACATCATCTTGTCCAAACCCTATATCTGTGCAACACTACTTGATCCACAGTACAAAAATATTCTGTCCACTTTTATTCCTTTTTCTGAAGATGATGTTTCAAAATACAAGAGGTGGATTGTTGAGCAAGCTAGAGACCTGGAAGAAGAACGGCTGAAACTTAGAGTCCCACACCGCAGTTCTGGGATGCCGCCTTCAACTTCCAGAGAGGGCAGTCTTGTCTCACAGCATTCAACAGCACCATCAACCAGAACACCAGCAAAAACAGCAATGGAAGAACCTGACCCAACTGTTGCATTGTATTGGTTTCAATCAACAAGGCTTAAGTCCAGTGCAGGGGCGATGGCAAAAGAGGTTGAGCAGGTGGCAGCACCTACGACCATCCACTGGATGTTCCAGGAGTATCTGGATGATCCAAAAGTGGATCAAAATCCATTGATGTATTGGTATGAGAAGATGTGCCAATGTCCAGAGCCCAGCAGACTGGTAATAAAGTATCTGGCTTGTCCGGTGACCAGTGTGTCTGCTGAGCCTGTGTTCAGTGTAGCTGGTGCGGTTGTTACAGTGAGAAGGACCAGCTACTTGCCTCTAAATGTGGAGAGATTTACTATGATCAAAAGGAACCAACATTTCATACCACACAATTATACTGTTTCTGAAGCAGCAGAGGACGAGGAGGATTGGTCTGATTCAAGTGTGTTAAGTTACCAACTTCTGGGTGAACCACCTGAGTTTAAGGATGAACTCTACTTCCCAGACTGAGTATGCCAGTGCCCCATAGAACATTTTAATTATTTCTCATTGAATTTCTATCTTTGCAACAACAAAAAATTGTAGCTAGTGGAACATTATTATTTTTGTCAGATTTATGCTGCCCCACCATTTTTTAGTCATATATATTGCTGCATTGCAGTTGTACCAGTGTGCATTGAAGAAACCTCCCCAATTCCTTCATGACATTGGAGACAATACATGCCTCCTTCGCATCCCTATCCTTTTTTGCATCAGCAGGGCTGCCCCAGAAGAGTGCTGATTTATAAGAGTGACAATACCAAATTCCAATGTGTTGCCTGTGTCACAGATTAATTGTATACCTACTACCTAACCTACCCGTGCTTGGATTGGAAGAGATAACTACAACTATTGCAACGGTGAGTGAATGATTGTGAGTGATGATTGATGATTGATGTGTTGGCAAACAGTGAGGGAGGGTGTTGAAATAGAGTTTGGGAACTTGCTTGAGATGATTTGCAATGTTTAAGGCCTGAATGATGGGCAATTATTTTTTTCCTAGAAGTGATTTGTCTTTACAAACTTACTTAGCGAACATTAACCTGTATGGTCCACTCCTATGATCCTTCTGTTTTTTTTATCACCTATGGGGGCTGCCCCAGACAATCATTTGATTTACAAAAGTGCCAAATTCTAATCTGTTGCTTGCATCAAAGGGGACATAGTGTAGATACCACCGTGCTTGGTTTGGAACAGCTAACCATTGCACCGAGTGATTATTGAGTGACTGTGAGTGATGATTGATGATTCATGGGGTGGCAGACAGTGAGGGAAGATGTTGAACTGTAACTTGGGAACTTTCTTGAGATGATTTGCAATGTTTGGGGTGTGAATTATTGGTGATAATTTTTTTCTGGAGGTGATTGCCTTTTCACACTTAGCCACATTTACTTGCAGGGTCCTCTCCTTTTTTCTGGTTCTTCAGAGACCAGAACAGTCACTTTAGTTAACAAACAAAAACCTATAGAAAAAAATACAAATCTGTTTTTCTACTTGTTCTTCAACATCAGTGCACTACATGTATATCTTGCTCGGGTCATGACTGGGACAGAGTTACTCAGAGTCAGGAGGAAGATGGAAGACCTCTGGGTGGGACTACCTCATCAACAGCTAGAAGCAAAACGTTATCAACTTCAAAGGAAAACCACGATCCTGAGGCCTAGTACTCAGCTATGTGGAATGGGAAGAGGTGCGTTGATTTGTGAAATGCTGCTGTGTGTGTGTTTGTGTGTGTTGCACTGGCAGAAAAAGTAAAACTCTGAGTCCCCCTCTTGTTTTTTTTGCTCTGCCTCTGAGTCCTTTTGGTACACTCCTCATGAAGCTTACCTTCTTACCTTCCTTCTCCTTGACTCTAAAATACAGTTTCTGTTTTAAAATCTGCAGACCTTCTATTCTCCTGCACAGACGAAAGCAGAGCTCACCATTCCTCCTTACCTATCGGACTAGTCCTGACAGGCACCCAAGAGTGATGGACATTCCTGAAGAGAATGCAGATGCACCACCTAATTTTGCAATACAGAATAATTTTTCTTTAAAAAAATCATATTTGGAGAACCGGGTGGGTGGGTTCACTCCTCCATAATTTTATTTTTTTCCAACCTAGAAGACGGAACATTTAGATAGCTGATAACTTTGGTCTCGGGGGCAAAAGGACTGTTTGCAAAGCATTCAACTGTACTGTGTCATACTCATTCCTTTGTTTCCTTCCACAACAGATTGATTACAATAATGTGCTGTTCATTTCCCAGATGAATGTTGTCCTTTGTAGTGTTTGTCTTTGTCAAATCTTTCCCCAAATCTCCTTTCCCATTCATTCATCAAACCCCTAACCCTCTTCCCCTGGGCTGTGTGATTTATTGAGGCATTGCTTCATTTACATCATCAATGGATCACACACTTGGTGGGGCAGATGTGATGAAAGCAACACCAACTCACTGCATGATCTTCCAAGCAATAACCCACCCGCGCATAAAGGTGACCATTCTTTTAGATATAGAACGAAGAACATCGGTCATATGCATCATCATTCAGGCATTGTGTTGCGTAACCGTGAACGCCTCACCTAAGCTTGTCCACTATAGACTTTGAGTCCATTTTTTATGACTCAAGGATTTCATAACTAGTAGCTCCCCATTGCTCAAGTTACTACTATTGCTATTTTTTATTTTATCACTATCAGGAATTCTTGTTGTGTCATCATGTAGTAGCCTGGTCTCAATTCCTTGTAAAGCTTTGTTATATCCCACTAACTCAGTGTTTTTATTTCCATTTAGTTGCCTGCAATGGATAATCCTTCCGATTAATCCTACAGTTGGTGTTCACCTGGGTGGAAGTGGGACCTCGCTTGTGAAGTTGTGATGCCTTCCCTGTAACTGCTTCATCTTTATTCAGGTAAGACAATTATGGAGTGAATTGAACTAGTTAAGTTAGTAAGTAAGTAAATAACTGCTACTGCAAATAATTGTTTATCTAGGTTGTTGTAGACAATATAGGCCTTGGCAGCATCCCCCCTAATGGTCAATATAGAGAGGTATAACTCTATAACTGAGTGGTATAATACACTCTTACAAGCACATAAACAGTCTGAGTAAAAACTAAAGACAGCAGTGCAAAGTAAAAGTAAAACACAAAAAAATGACTTCAGGCATACATTTCGATAAAATATAATAATGTTCCCCTTTATTTTTCTTACAAACAAACCCACTCTCTCCACACACCAAAGGCCCACTCCTCTCCCCAAACAAATTGACCCAACCACCAATGTCCAAACATGTGAAATGTCCAACAAATTAAAAAACCCGGTTCCAACTCCCTTTCCATCCTCTCCACCCACAACAAGTCCATCCTACCAAAACAAAAAATCAAAAAAAGAACTAGAAGTGGGCATTGTCCATTTGGGTCCGAAGCTGGTCCAGGCTCTGCTCCATCCTGACAAGCCGGCTCTCCATTTCATCCAGCCACTACAGGATGCACCGCAATAATGGCCTGTCAGAGCGGGAGGGGGCAGCAGCAGTTGTTGTCAGCTGGCGGCAGCACCGGCAATGGGATGGCTGAGAGACTGGAGGCTGAGGGGGCTGGCTGCACTGGGACCTGGCTGAGAATGAGAGGCAGCTATTTCTGCCTGTTCTTTCTCCAAGACCACCAACCACCAATATTCCTGCTGGATACAGTCCAGCCACTGCCGCTGCAGAGGGGCCACTATCTTCTGCCTATTAGTGTTGTGTGCTACGGGTGGACCAGCAGGAGTAGCTGTAATGAGAAAAAAAAGAAAAAAGACAAATTGTAAATAATGCTCTGTGCAAACAATTGTTTGAAATTAGTGGATGGCACAGTAGTATTGCGTTGCTGGCGCTTACGGCCATTGGAATTTGTTGTGATTATGATTAGGAGAGTCACAAGGCCAATTTTTTGTTTTACCCACACATGCCTAGCATAAAAAGCACTGACTGTGTGGCAGAAAAGAATTAAGGCAGAATTAGAATAACACCGGATTAAAAAAACTGTGAATTTGTTCTTCTAAATGCTTTGTAAGTAACTAAACAGACACTTTGAGTGGAAAATAAATTACCTCTCATTAATGAGTAAGGCATTATGCACTATGGAGTACAAGTTGTGTGCTGAATTAATGGAGCCATGCTCATTGCTAGTCAGCGCGTCGGGTATTTTGCTACTGTCTGCAGTTGAGGGCAGTTGTAGTTGACAAGTATCTATTTTTAATTCCAATGGCCCTGCTCTTCTCCAAATGCCTTTCTCTTTCTATCCCGACTCCAAGGCAAATTAATAATAAATAAGATACTATGTCACACACCTCACATATGAAATGCGGATATTATTATCCTGTCTGTCACAAGTAGACATTGGGGAAAACAATGCACTGCACTACAGGGAAAGGAGTGGGCTATATAAATTGTATTTGGTATGTTCACCACTGCGTATCCCATATGTCAAACTTGACATCAAATCATGCACTTACTCCCACTTTACTCACTGGCCTCGCCCACCACCACATATTATTTCCAACAAATTAATTCACTGGACAGTAAGGAAAGGAAACTTGACTTACTCTACTGCAGGGTAGGGTAAAGGGATTAGGCAGGCAGGGTAGAGAGCTCTTTATATAGATTAGAGGGGTCACTGTCACTACACTGATCATCAATTCATCGTCTTTGGCTTACTCAGTCACTGTGCTAGTCGATGGAAGTCAAAAAGGAAAAATCTGAACAGGCGTAAAATGTATCTGTTATGGGAAACCATTAAATATATTTTAAAATCACTTCACATGGCTACAAAATCAAATGTGGCACATGCCAAGAATGGATTTTTCAATTTTTTGGTAGGCTGGGATGGAAGGACTTAGGAAAACATAAAGGAATGAAGTACTAAGAGGTGACTGAGTGGGCGAAGGAAAACACACCTTGTGTGTTCGGTTTGCAATGCATTCAAAACTTTGTAATTGCTGCATTAACTGAAGCAGATGCACATTGAACAGCCAACACTACAGACACGAATTGAACCATACTGCACTTCAGTCATGGGTGGCAAAATGCCATGGGCAGGGGAGTGATGAATGGTGGGTGGGATACATCTGCCTCGCTTAACAAATACAGTGAGTCACGGGAGTAGAAGAAAAATGTAAAAAATACCCCCCACTTTGAACCATAGCTTTGATAACCCTACATAAACAAAGTGAAGTAGGTGAGCAGCATGCCCCTCTCCATGAGAAGAGCTGCCCTGCTTATTCATCCAAGCAATCCAGATATTAATTCATCCTTTTATTCTAATTCACCCATAGCCACCATGATTTAAGCTTTACTTTCTCTCATTCAGCCTTTCACCAAAATTTCCAATCCACTATCCATCCATTTAATATCCACCCATGCTTTCAACCACCCTTTCACCCGCCATCCCTTTACCTACCCATGCATTCTTTCACCCACCCAACCTTTGACTCATTTACATTTTCCTTTCTTTTAACCTTCTGTTGTTTCATATTTCCCTCAAGCCATCAACACTCATTAAGTGAGCTTTTGCTGAATTGCAGATAGAAGAGGCCGTAATAATTCAACCACCGCTGCAGCTGGTAAAGCTGGGAAGTTTACAGTCACGAGTTGACAACGGCCTGGTACCATCTAGTGAGTATAATAGTAATTGTCAATAAGCAGGCAATTATGTGACTTACCAGTGCCCTTTACCTGTCACCACTTCTCCCCCTCCAACTGACTCTCCTCCTGCAGCGGCACTACTTGAGCCGGCATCGCTGGTGGTCTGTGTGGCTAGAATAAAACATTATACATATTTTAGATGCCAGATACGCCTACCCTTCATTTTTTCAGTCAAAAACATACAACTGCAATACATCACTACAGTTCGGTTAGCACTGCAGTATCCTTTAACAAAAATATCACTCTGGGCCTTTGGTTGGTTGACAATGTTAGACAAGCCAGGTAGTGAAGCCAACCAAAAAAACTTTTTGTAATAGAGGGGCAGAGCTATAACCTATGATGATCATGATGACTCAGTCATTGAAGCACAATGAACAGGTGGAATAATCATCAATGAAAGACATACGGTGTTGATTGACAAATGCAATGGGACCTCATACTTTTTTCCAGCCATGTTGCACTGTCATGGAAACTGCTGGTATACTGTACAAATGAATTACACAGCACACAACACTGGGGGGGGTCCACGACCATGACCATTCTCTCGTGAATTCAACTGTTAAAGCTTGATTAGGAAAGAGAAAGTCTTCTCAACAAACATACATGGTGAATATTATTTAGAATACTAGCTTACTTGGGCCTGCAATCTTCACGGTAGACTGTAGAGTACCAAAAATGTGTTTATAGTCTTACAGTACCACAAGATAAATATAGGAGAGAGGGGAAGATTATTACCAGCAAAGCAGAAGATAAGTGAAGTCAGCTACCAAAAAAGAAAAACATATATAAGGGAAAAAAAGATAATGCAGGGATAACAGAAATGAAACAAAAATTGAATAGGGGAGTTGGAAAAAAAGGAGACAGTATAAAAAAATAAACAAGGCAAAATTTTAATGTAGCATACTGGCAGAGGAAAAAGAGCTAATCCATTGTGCTTTGCATGAGTATCCAGTCCTCGTCGCCACGTGAAAGGAAGACGGCAGGTAAGGGTGTCAGAGCAACTTTATTTCTTGCCAGCAACACCAGCCTCCAGGCATTAACTCCCATCCTAGAACCCAGCACCAACATTCCAATACCCCAAGATTCTACTCTAAGCCCACAACAGTCATAAAACCCAACATTACAAAAATAATAATAATAAATGATAGGACTTACTAGGCTGAGCAGAGCCCTCAGCAGTGGCGCAGGCGGTCAGCGCCTCCTCCTCAGCTCTTCCCAGACCCGTCTTGCCAACGACCCTCCTCTTGCCTTAGGGTACTGATACAAGAAATGAAGAAGATAAAAAAAATAGATTAGTGCTTCAGTTAATCTCCACAAAATTATTATGACAGGCAAACGCAGTCACATTGTATGTCTCTGAAACAGATCGCCTATAGTACTAGTTTCGAGTCCATCAACTATTGTTGAGTTGCCCATACTAATCCTAAAATCCCTATTCCAAATTTCCTTAACAAAAACTGCATTTGGAACTAATGCATTGCAGTGAAGGATCTTTGATTGTATTCTCATTTCTCAACCCCCTTGATGGACCAACTCAGTCTCCCTATTGTGCAATGCAATGCATAGATGCATGCTACACATCGCTGTGAAATAGCTTGGAACTGTATGAGCTACATAAACAAAGTCACAGAGAAAATGCTAACTCACTGATATCACTGATTCACTATGGTGACAGGAAGACAGTCACTTGGCAATGGCTTCTTAATTAATCAGCCAAAGTGAATGCCAATGATGAGTACGATTAGTTAGCACTAAGCACCTGCCTAGCATAAATTAGAATCTGAATCACATAGTAATAATATTCTTAACGTAAACTAAACGTAACTTACCTCTGAGTGTGAGCTGCAATTCAGAATAAAAATGTTAGCTCTGTAGAAACACAACAAATAAATAATACTCACCAAGCCCCAAAATCTCAGCACAAAGCAGGTTGAGCAGGTCCTGCTCCCGGTCAACGATACCCACCCAGCTCAGCTGCTGGACGGTGTGCTGAACCTGGTTGGTGTGCCGCACGCACGGACGCATCCTTCCACAATGCAGCCGACGCTCCGGCAGGGAGTATCCACTGTCGGGCTTGCCGCCTGCTGCCAGCATGGAGGGGAGGTGGTGCTGCACAAAAACACTAGTGTTGCCACTCCCTCCTCGCTGAAGATCGCCCGGGGCTGCACACCTGGGCGGCGGCACAGCCCTTAAGGTACACAACCCTCTGCCATGACGCTGGGTGGGGTAAAGAAAGATTAGAAAAGAAACAGGAAAAGGAAGCAA
The DNA here is from genome assembly GCA_963921515.1 of Calotriton arnoldi. Taxonomy (NCBI): domain Eukaryota; kingdom Metazoa; phylum Chordata; class Amphibia; order Caudata; family Salamandridae; genus Calotriton; species Calotriton arnoldi. Next base: position 2,704,189 of record CAWUFW010001037.1, on the reverse strand, counting down.
AGGAAAGAAGAAATAAGGAAGTAAGGGGAAAAGTCAAAATACAAAAAGTCACCAAAAACACCAAACAAATTACAAAAAAATATAAAATACTCAAACACAAAGACACGCACTAATCTAATAAATAAAAATGAGGGGTAGATAAGTTTGATAGGGGGAGGATTAAAGATTAAAGAGGGATTGAAAATTAGATCCAGCACCATAAATAGAGTAGAAAAACGAGATAGGCGCACCCATATGAACCACGTGGTGCCATTCGTGCACGATTTGGAATGCATGGACACACTCAGCACTGCGTTTCGCAGGTGAACGGGCATACCGGAGAACTCCGCCTGCCCGTGGAACACCATATAGTTTTTTAGCCACTCTACACAGTTCCACATAGTGCAAACTCTGCCTGGGCCTACCCTTCACCCACATCCCCAAAAATTGTACCAAACTAAAATTAGGACCAATGAGACAACATTGGATATCCAAGCTTTTAGTTGTGTTTGGGGATTCAGCTCTGTGTGTTCTTTCAACAGGGTATCCTCACTAGAGTTCGCCATCAAGGCCACCTGCGGGAGCCAAGGCCCCACTCTGCTGCTGATCCCCCATGGCTGAGTTGGCTGGCCACATCCCAGGAGGAGAGCAATTTGACAAGAGGGCAAGGTGGCTCTCAGATGGAGTGCTTGGATCCCAGCCAACCAGGTCCCCATGTCCAGGGAGTAAATGGAGATGGGTTCCAATTGCCAAGTCGAGAGGTCTCCATTCTTGGGCATTCAGCCCAGGATCAGGGTTTCTTTGGTGGCGTGTAGCCCCAACAGTGCCTCCTATGACTGGAGGTCTCCACCCAGTGGAGGCCCCACTTTCGGTTCTAGGGTGAGGCTGTCCTTCAGTGGGGAGCCAGGATTCCCGTTCTTATGTTCCCAGCAATGTTTTTTTCACTTTTTCTCACTTTTTTCCGATTTCTGGTGTCTGACCACAGTTCCATGCCCCTCCAAGGTGGAGACATAGGCTTGCCCATAGGCCATCGATAGTGGGTGCCCAGATGCGCTGAACGGAAGCAGGACGGTGTCCGAGAGAGAGGGGGAATTTGCGGTGTCCCCCGCAGCTCCATGCAAGAGTAGAGCACTGAATAATCTCATCTCTATTTCAGGCCTAGTAACTAGCCGACACACCAAGCTTCACATGCACCATCTGGAAAAAGCAATAGACCCCAATCTCAGATACCACAAGATGGCATGGTCAGGGATACACTGGAGCCAAGGAACAAATTTCCGACCCCCCTCAGCCTCATGATAAATGAGGTAGCAGATCGCAAAAGACCTAGGGAAGCACCCAAAAAACAACAAAAGAAGCCCACAGATAGCCCAAAAGAAGTCTCTAGAGAAAGGCTGGAGTCGAGATAGCTGGCACCGCAAGGGAGGGTCACGTTGCACACTGAATGCTGGGAACTGAGACATACACACACACGTTATCTTGGGGCACGTTGCAACCACTATTAATGCTTAACAGTGACACGCCCCCTTCTCACACAGTCCCGCGCATATGTAGGTTGAAAGACACAGCCCACACCAACCGTGCCTCCATGCACGCACCAGGAGAGATATGTTCTTGGAAAGCTGGTGGCACCTATAGAACCCTAACTAAGAGGCTCATTATGATGGTGGCGGGCCTTCCGTCATCGTACTGCTGTTTTCCTCCTGCTATATTATGATGGCGGGGGAATCGTTGGGTATACGTGGCGGACGTAAAGACCGTCCGCCACGGTTCTGACAGGCGGTCCTTTTCAGACCGCCTGTCGGAACAGAAACATATCCCTTTCCTCCATCCGTTTTGCGGCGGACAAACCTCAGCAAAACGAATGGCGGAAATGGATTTGGGGGCCCGTAGCGGGCCCCCTTTAATCCATGGGACTGGGTCAAGGGCACTGGGGGGCACCTACATATCCCTGCACCATGTGGCAGGCACCGCATTGTGCCTGCCACGTAGTGCAGGGATATGCATGTGCCTTTATTTTTGCATTGCGGCGGGGGCTGTTGAACGCATCCCCGCCACAATGCAAAGTATAGGTGATGCGACCGCCATGGTGGCGGTCGCATCGGAATTCGGATTGTGGGGAGGCCGCCTCATGGGCGGCCGGTCCCAAATCCGAAACGATGGCGGACGGGCGGAAGTCCGTCCGCCATGGTAATGAGCCCCTAAAAACGGATGCGATCCATCCCTATGATCACAAGACCACTCCATAAATATTTTGCACTAGTCTAAGCACCCAGTTAGGTATGAAGGGGAAGGGGGACTCAATGGCTCATAAAAGAGATTAATCTGTCTAATTACCATTAAACCATGTTTAATTTTAAACTATCAAAAAGATACCCCTACCAGGGCCACCTTCTGGTGCCTCACTAAAATTGCGACTAGTGGACTGTGGAGAACACACCCCTAAGGGAAGTACAGGAACCCTGGAAAAATCATTGACTACAGTACACATGTAATGTTTCTGAATTAACAAAATGAACAGAGTTCTTATCTAACAGGTCTACAACAGAATCTCCAAGTGCACCACCTCTCAACCACATCAACACCATAGCATGGATCCAAAGTGTATGAATCAAGATTATGAACTAACACTGCAAACGTTTTGTTTGAACTGTTAAAAGGGAAACCCTAGTCATCAAAGGACCACAGACACCTCCCCTGGATCCATACCAAGACCTGCAATGTTCAATAACAAAGTTATGTATTATTGCACTTTTATGTACCATCTGTCTATTTTGGGTGCTGCCACACCTATTCACTGCTAAAGAACTGCCTGGCCAAATGGAGTCGGTTCAAAAACTGTCACAGCGCTTGCACAGGGATCTCTCCAATGTCACTTACAATAACACCAAACCAAACATTAGCATCCCACATGCACTACACAGTTCCCTCTTACACAATACGTGGTATCAGCACAAGACCGCAGTGGGATCCCAGATATCAGCCAGGTCATGCTACGTCTGTTCACTGATTCCGCATGCAGTAGGCGCAGAAAGACTTTACTTATCCCAAGAGGTAGCCCCTGAAAAAGCAAAATGCCTTCTTCACTTATGCCTATGCAGAATTAGGGCCAAAATCCAACACAACAAAGTAGACCACCACAGGGTAGAAGTGAACCTGACCCGATACAAAACCAACCCAATGGCTCAAAGTCTTTTTACCAAGCCTAGCGATACCCAAACTGAGCTGGACAGGATGACAGAAAGGGCACCATAGGGCAAGATACTGTTTGGCCCTGAGAATTCCCAAACAAGAGATTCTTGGAGGTAGCAAAACCCCAAACACAATGCACAAACATGCTGCTCCTGCTTCTATTTGTGGTCCACAGGTAGCCTTTAGCCTTTAGCGTATCTTGGGAGGTCTTCTTTAACAACAAGTGGAGCCCCGACATGGAGTTCCTGTGTAGGGCCATCCAACTCGAGGATGCAAAGGGGAATGTGTCACAGGAAGGATGATGAAAAGAGAGCATGACCACCCCATGTCAGGAAATCTGGGATACTGAGGTGGGTGGATACACTTACCTAGAAGGGAAGGGGCAACCCCTAATTGTATGGAAACTTACACTGTATTCCTTGTGTTTCAGAGGTAAAAGAATGCTTCCACTGGGCACAAATGACAACTGCGGCACGATTATGCACATTACGGATATGCAATGGGGTACCTCCACCCTGATGGGTTTTTACTGGCAGTGCAGCGAGTTTGCCTACACTCAACTCATCCCCGGATGGTGCTGACTTTTGTCCCTTGTAACCATACACAACCCAACCCTGGTCATTCCCGGAGAAGAACTGTCAGATTTGTACTAGCACCCTCTAAGGAAGAAGACAACCTTGCTGCATCAGGCTTGTGAAAAAAGAACTGCTGATTATTTTGGCTGGGCTCAGTACAAGGACATTCCTGAGGAATTCAGACTTTTTACATACACACAAGTATAGGCAGGAGGGGTATACCCTTCTTCACAGTGCAGACAAAGTGAAAATAACCAGGTAGGAGATGCTTCAAATGATGAACAGCACTGAGCTTGGCCTTAATATAATCAAGGAAGAACTGAGAGCAATCTGTCTCATGGTGATGCAGCATCGATATTTCTTAGACTTAATGACTGCGATGGAGGGAGGGTTGTGTGCCAAGATCAGTGTGTCCTGCTGCTAGTTTATCCCAGGTAACGATACGGACAATGGAACACTGACTCTTGCCATTCAAGCACTGCACCATTTACAAAGAATAAGTGTGCGGAGGGGGGTACCCCTGAGCAGGAGTGTTTCTCGAATTGTTTCTTCTGGCTCCCCTGCTGGATCTCCGGTTTGTGCACATCATTGTTGCCAGTTTTCATTGTGTTCTTGTTTTTGTGTGGATCCGTACAATTGGGGATTTCTTGCTGTAAAAAGGTAGTCCTCAAACTGGGTAGAATGCAAGTAACTAAGAAAGTAGTAATTGTCAAAAGAGAGCGTAAAGAACAATAGGCCCCCAAATAAAGTAATTGTAACAAAGCATGGGTTAGATAGCGTAGTTGAAAATTCGACTAGAGGGGGAATGTTAATATTGAGAAAGTTGATGTCAATATGAAGAATGATACATTTACATATAAAGACACGATAGCATCTTTATTAACAAAATCACCCTTTGTGAACTCCACGTCAACCCTGACTCAGAAATACATAGTCAGGCAGGCTCTGAGGGTGCACAGACAGAATATCGAGTTCTGAATATCGAAGTGCCAGAATATCGAGTTGTGAGTATCGAAGTGGCATAATATCGACTGCAAGAATATCGTTGACTAGAATATCGACTTGAATGTAAGAAATATTGTTTTCTGTAATATCGAAGTAAGGAATATCGTTTGTAAAAACATCGTTGTTAATAATATCGATATTTATATTAGTGTTCTGTATTTTCGTATGTATGTTAAAAGTATGTGATCTAATTTTTTGTATAAGTATAGCTGGTTTTTTTAATGTATGTGTGAAATTTTTAGAAGTGATTAATTTTATGTTAATGACATTTTGCGGATTATTTTTTTTAGGAGCGGGTTGTGGGTTTACAGGGGAATAGGGTGGGAAGTAATGTAATTATAATAAAGTAATTAATAATTTTTATTTATTAGTATTTATAATAAATTTTTTATTAATTAATTATTAATTGGTTATCAAATTTTATCAATTAATTAATTGATAATTATGTTAATTGTGTTATTTTTTTTAGGAGCGGGTTGTGAGTTTATAGGGGAATAGGGTGGGAAGTAATTTAATTTGAATAAAGTAATTAATAATTTGTATTTATTAGTATTTATTTTATATTTCGATTTTATATTCTTGTTTGTGGTAAATTAATTATTAATTGTTTGTTAATTATAATTAATTAATTGGTAAATATGTCAATTGTGTCAATTATGTAGGAGTTGTTTGTGCATTTATAGGGGAATATGGTGTGAAGTAAGTTATTTAAAAATCATTAATAATTAATTTTTTGATTATCATATATTTATATTAAATATAGTTATTTGTTTGTAAAATGTTTTTTTAAACTTTTATAAATTAATGTTTGTAGTTAATGTTTAGTACTTTTTAACATTAAAATATTTTTCAAGCTTTTGTAATTTTTTATATTTTTATATGTTTTTTATTTTTGTGTTATTAACAATTTTTGTATTGTAGTTGGTATTTTGTTTCTTTTTCATTTTCATTTTCATTTTTTGGAAACATTAATTTTAACCTTGTGCTATCCAACACTTTCCCTACTGTTGCACTCACTGGAGTGGGAATAGTAATTTTAACCCTCTGCTATCCAACACTTTCCCTACTGTTGCACTCTCTGGAGTGGGAATAGTAATTTTTTCTCATCTGCTATCCAACACTTTCCCTACTGTAGCACTGGCTGGAGTGGGAATAGTAATTTTGACAGCAACACTATCCAACACTTTCCCTACTGTTGCACTCACTGGAGTGGGAATAGTAATTTTACCCCTACGCTATCCAACACTTTCCCTACTGTTGCACTCTCTGGTAGAGTAGGAATAGTAATTTTTACCCCTCCGCTATCCAATACTTTCCCTACTGTTGCACTCACTAGAGTGGGAATAGTAATTTTTACCCCTCCGCTATCCAACACTTTCCCTACTGTTGTACTCTTTGGAGTGGGAATAGTAAATTTTACCCTTCGCTATCCAACACTTTCCCTACTGTTGCACTCACTGGAGTGGGAATAGTAATTTTTACCCCTACGCTATCCAACACTTTCCCTACTGTTGCACTCTCTGGAGTGGGAATAGTAATTTTTACCCCTCCGTTATCCAACACTTTCACTACTGTTGCTCTCACTGGAGTGGGAATAGTAATTTCAACCCCTCCGCTATCCAACACTTTCCCTACTGTTGCACTCACTGGAGTGGAAATAGTAATTTTTACCCTTCGCTATCCAACACTTTCCCTACTGTTGCATTCACTGGAGTGGAAATAGTAATTTTTTCCCCTTCGCTATCCAACACTTTTCCTACTGTTGCACTCACTGGAGAGGGAATAGTAATTGTTACCCCTACGCTATCCAACACTTTCCCTACTGTTGCACTCACTGGAGTGGGAATAGTAATTTCTACCCCTCAGCTATCCAACACTTTCCCCAGTGTTGCACTTACTGGAGTGGGAATAGTAATTTTTTCCCCTCCGCTATCCAACACTTTCCCTACTGTTGCACTTACTGGAGTGGGAATAGTAATTTTTACCCCTACGCTATCCAACTCTTTCCCTACTGTTGCAGTAATTGCAGTAGGAATAGTACATTTTTACCCTTATGCAATTCAACAATTTTCCTACTGTTGCACTCAATGGAGTGCAAAATGTAAGTTTAAAAATGTATACATATTTAAGTATTTTATTTTATAATATAATGTTTTTATGATATTTTATGTTATAGGTGTATGTATATATATATATATATATATATATATTATAGTTAATTTTTGTATATTTATAATATTTTAAAATAAATTAAAGTTATTAGTTTATTAATTATTTTAAAGTAAATATACATTTATATATTACATTTTATATATGTACGTTTAATTTTTTTAAATTAAATTTGTTTATTATATATTCTTTAATGTATATTATATCTATGTAATTTTTTTTTGTTAATTTTATAATATAATTGTTTTAACATTTTTTTTATATATTAAAAAAACGATATTTTGGACATCGATATTTTTTACATCTATATATTTTTTTTCAATATTTTTGTTATTTACATTTTAAAGATAGCATGTCGATATTTTGACTATCGATATAATGACATCGATATTTCTGTCTTCGATATTTTTGACTTCAATATTATGTCAGTGATTCAGGCTCTGAGACCTAAGCCTGAGGTCACTGACTGACAGGTCACAGGTGGGGTGGCACGTAGCCGGCAGACAAATGCACGAACAGGAAATCCTAGATCAATCCCACAGATAGGCGCAGTGACACCACAATGGTCCAGGGAGATTGGTCCCAATAAAGCACAGATGGCCGGCGGGATACGCGTGCTCCCAAAACACCATAAAGTTAGATGCCACATAAGTTAGGAACATATAGCCGATAAGGGAACAGCACACACCACACAGTGATCATGCGAAAACCATGCCAGACATCTGGACACATTACCTACTGGCCACATTGTGTCCATGTAAGGTCAAGACCCACCTGCATTAGCCATTAGACAATTAATTTATGACTCCAAATGCATCCATCAACATTCTTCACCATATATGGATCTACAGAAACTTTTTAACACCTACTATGAAATGTATAAAAGAAGGCCACAGATGGATTGTAAATTGAGACAGTCCTCAGACTCTATGCCTGTAACTGTTCTCCGGGCCACATTGTTTAATTAAACATACTGTTCCTGTTTTGCCAAACACCTCTTGTCCTCTTGTTTTTTCAAGGAATTTTTTGTTCAAGCAGCACTAGTGTAGCTTTTGGGGAGGAAGTTGTCCAGCGAGAGGTGGGGACAGAGTTGAGGTTACCCTAGTGTCCCTGGGTGATGGAGAAATGGTGCAGAGAACAGTCAAACCTGACAATACTAGGAAGTATAGGCAGTGGGTCACCATTAATGGGCAGAGAGTGGAGGCTCTGAGAGACACAGGAGCCAGTATGACTACTATCCGGTGTCATTTTGTGTCTTCCGAGCAGGTAGCCTAATGAGTTCCACCAAGCTGTTGCTGCTGATAATCATATCACTTTGGATCCCTTTGAATGGGGGTGGGGGTCCTCAGGTTCCTTGAGAGTAGTTGTGAGTCTGCCAATTCATGTGGACTGCCTGCTGGGCAATGACCTGGAGCATACCGCCTGGAAGGAGGTGGAGCTCAGGACACACTTGGAGATGTTGGAATTGCCTGAGTGGGTGTACCTCACCACACAGTCCATTGCAGCTCAAGATGCTGTAGCCTGAAAGAGTGACCCAGGTGCCTGCCAAGAAGAGGAAGAATGCAAAAACAACAATTGATGGACAGAATGCAGAACAATGTCATACATTCAAGGACAAGGAGTGCGGGAAACCTGCTCCTGATACTACCATGGTCCAGGAGGACGTTGACCTTGAAGGGGATGCCCCAGAACCTACAGGGGAGGATGTGGCCGAACTGGGGAACCTGTCTGAGCTGTCAACTGGTAGCAGGAAGGAGGTCCCTCCAGGGAGGCTTTCTGCAAGGCACAGAAGGATTGCCCTACTCTTGTGAGTTTGCAGCAGCAGGCTAAGACCCAGCCAGCATGTGTTGGTGGTACCCCAGTGCTTCAGGGCCTTCCTACTATGTCTGGCCCATGATGTGCCACTGGCAGGTAATTTGGGGCAAGACAAGACCTTTGACAGGCTTGTCACCCACTTTTATTGGCCTCAAATAAGGAAGCCCTCAGATGCGTTCTGTAGTCCTGTCCTAATAACAAGCATGTATAGAATGCGAAGGTCACCTTACAGGTATCTTGGAGCTATAGCATCCTTGCCAGGTTCATTCCTACACAGTACAATCATGCTTCTGCCATTTATTCCGAACCCATCTAATCTCATACTTAGTCCTTTATTGGATAGAGCCAAGTTTGTATGTTCTTTCTTAAAGCTGTTCATATTTTTGCTAGCTCTAAGATAGGTTGGCAGCTTATTCCACATCTGGGCAGCCTTAATCTGGAAATCTCTCCCACCCACCCTACTTTTCCTGAATTTTTGTATACAGACCAAATTTGCCATAGCGGATCGTAGGTTTCTTCTAAGCCTGTAATAGCAAAATGTATTTTGTAGTGTTACTGGTCCAGTTCCTTTTAAAGCATTGTATACTATAAACAAAGATTTGAAAGTTATTCATTATCTCATTGGCAGCCAGTTTAGGGCTCTCAGAGCAGCTGAGGAGGAATCATTTCTTGATGTATTGAAGGCCAGTTTTGCTGCAAATGTTTGTACCCTGTACAATCTGTTAACTAGATAATCCGGAGCTCTCAAAAGGAGGGTGTTACAGTAGTCTAATCTGTTCAAAATTGTGCTTTGTAATACCAGCCTTCTCGCTGGCTGAGGCAGAAATGGAACAATTTACCTCAGGTTCCTCAGTAGACTAAAACATGTAGCCGCTGTTTTGTTAATATGCATTTCTAAGTTCTCCGAGAGTGAGTCTGGAATTTTAGAAGGCGAGCAGTGTAAAAACTCTGTTTTTCCTTTGCTAAACTTTAAACAGTTCTTTTTAAGCTGGCTAGCCATTTCTTGTATGCAAGTGTGGAAATTACCTACAGAATTAGGGCCATTTTTCTCGAGGAATACAATTAGGTGCATGTCTTCAGCAATGGACGTAAATATATTTTAAAAAGAATGGGGCTCAGGGTTGAGCCCTGAGGTACCCCGTGTTCAATTTTCCTAAACTGTGACTGGAAAGAGGGGAATGAGATTGCTTGGTATCTATCCGACAGAAATTATCAAATCCATTCTAGAAAAGTTCCCTCCACTCCTATTTCTTTGAGTCTCTGTAACAGTATATGGTGGTTGACAGTGCCAAACACAGCTGACAGGTCTAATAATATCAATACTACTGTTTGGCTTCTGTCAACCACCATCCTCTACCTGCCAGGCAAGTGGCAAGTCATGATGGAAGTGCAAGACCCCCATGCAACCTTTCCCTGTTGGTAGCACCCCTTTTGAACGGGTTGGCATCGACATTGTGGGGCCTCTGGCTCCCAAGACAGCCATGGGCAACAGATTAGTTCTGGACTTGGTGGACCATGCCACCCGGTACCCGGAAGCTATCCCTCCCAGGACTGTGACTGCGCCCACCGTGGCTAGGGCACTGATGGGGATCTTTACCTGCATGGGTTTCCCCAAGGAGGTGGCATCTGACCGGGGTATAAAATTCATGTCTGGGTACATGAAGGCCATGTGTAAGGAGTGTGGGGTAACCTACAAGTTCTCCACTCCTTACCACCCCTAAACGAATGGTTTGGTTGAGATATTGAACCGTACCCTCAAAGGCATTATTATGGGTCTACCCAAACCCATGAGGAGTAAGTGAGACATCCTTCTGCTATGTCTTTTGCTTGCCTACAAGGAGGTACCACAGAAGGAAGTTGGGTTCAACATTTTGAACTTCTGTATGGGCACCCTGTGGGAGAGCCTCTCTGTTTGGTTAAGGACGGCTTGGAGTAAGCTCCCACAAAGTCACCACAGGATGAAGTGAGCTACATGCTGCATTCCGCAACCAGACAGCCCGCTTTCAGAAACTCACCCAGGTGAAACAGGAAACTAGCAGGAGGACAGGAAACAGTATTATGACCAGAATCCCAGCTGGTCGAGTTTCAGCCTGGTCCGAAAGTGTGAGTAATGGAGCCAGTGGAGCCCTGGGCCCTGCAAGACCGTTGGTCTGGGCCTTATGAGGTGAAGGAGCGCAAGAGTGATGTCACCTACTTGGTGGACCTTAAGACTCCTAGGAACCCTTCAAGGGTCCTGCATGTCAATCGCCACAAGCTCAACTTTGAGAGGTCTGAGTTGACCATGCTCTTGGTTACTTATGATGGGATGGAAGAGGAAACAGAACCTCTCCCCGACCTCCTTTCTTCCAAGGAGCAGGATGGGTCAGTTGAGAGTGTGAGCCTCTCTCCTACTTTGACCCTAGATCAACAGAGAGACTGCCACCAGTTGCTGGGACAGTTTGCATCTCTGTTCTCACTTACCCCAGGAATCACTACATGGTGCACCCATGATATTGATTCTGGGGACAGCATGCCTGTAAAGAACAACATTTATGGGTTATCTGACAAAGTGAGGGCCAGCATCAAAGATGAGGTATCTAGGATGCTGGTGTTAAGGGTTATTGAGCCCTCAAACAGCCCATAGTCCAGCCCAGTGGTGTGGGTCCCCAAGGCTGCCTCACCAGGTGTCACACCTGAACTCTGGTTCTCAATGCGGTCACCAAGACTGACACATTACACATCCCAAGAGCTAATGAGCTCATAGATTGGCTTGGAGCTGCTCAGTTTCTCTGTACGTTGGACTTAACATCTGGGTACTGGCAGATTGCCTTGACTGAGGGGGCCAGAGAGAGGTCAGCATTCTTAACACCACAAGGACACTTCCAATTCTGGGTCATACCTTTTAGGTTGAAGAACGCCCCTACCACCTTCCAGAGGTTGGTCAAACAGGTCTTGGCTGGGTTGGAGAACTTCAGTGCCACCTAAATAGACAACATTGCGGTCTTCAACTCTAGACCACTTGCACCACCTCCAGGAAGTTCTGTGAGCTGTGCCGAGTGCAGGCAAATTGTAATTTTGAAAATGTATCTTTATTGTTTGATTAATTAAAATCATGACAATTAAAAAAAGTACTTCTTGTGTACAAAAGAGTTAAAAAGGCAGATCATTAATACAAAGTTGTTTAAAAGAAGAGGTGTTCTTGCTAAAAGTTCATTGGGGCGAGATGTCCCCGGTGGTTAAATGATCATGAATGTCCAAATTCCTAGTTTATCTGATGTAAAGAGTAAGCTGACTAGGGCAGTATCATCATTGTTGAGGGCAGACAGAAGGCGGGCAAACATTAGCATTCTAAGAGGTAGAGTGAAAGTGAGTAAGACTATGGAAACAAAGCAGTGTTTTGAGGATCGGCTCAGAATGTTCAAGAGTGCATTAACGGCAACGGGTGACATCATAGGTGTACATGTTAAGGCGGGAGTGCTTGCAGACCTGTCATTCTGAGGTTTTTGGCTGCTCTTGTGACAAATTTGGTGAACTGGATGTTGAGCATCGTGTTTTCTGGGTTCATGGCAGCTAAGATGGCTTGTCAGCACGATCAAACTCCGAGTTTGTTCCATTCACCCTGCAACAGGGTCCTTCTGTCCTTAAGCAGTGCGGGAAAGGCACAAACCATGTGCTCAATTGATTCTGAGTGATAGCCGCACCCCCTGCACTCTGTATTTTCACTTGAACAACGCCATTCAGGCAAGTGTCTTAAAAAGGGCCATTCACCCATCCTCAGTGCCATAAACCTTTTCTTCCATGAAAGTGCATAAGCGCTTGATAGGCAAGGTGCTTCTGCCCCTAGCTTAAATTCTGAGATAACTGTCAGGCGTGTTTTCTTTTGGACAATTTTGCCCTATCTGAGTGAAAGGACCAGAGTCGAACACTTCTCTTGATGGAGAGTTTTAGGACCTGTTAAGGGGGTTTGTTCCCCAGTATTCTTCAATATCAAGTAGTTGCAGGGAGTGTTCCAGGTGGCGTCAGTGTTTTTGGCCGATTTGGCCAGTCGATATTTCTTGCCACAACCTGGCCTCCAGACTACCTTCCCGGGAGTTGTGCAGTCTATTACACAGCTTGATGAACGCGCTGGCCTCGATGCTTCGATGATATAATAGCCTGAATTCAAGCCTAACCTGGGCTGGCGAAAAAGATCTCAGGAGGTGCCATACTCGCTTAAAGATTCTGGTTGGTATTTTGTTCAGTATGTTAGATTTGGTCCCCAACGTAATCTCATGACTGTATGATAGATAATTTATGATCTTCGCTTTCATTACTGTTAATAGCGGGGTTAGGCTCAGGCCGAATAGCTGTCTTGTGAGCTTCGTTAGTGCAGCCTCAAGCGACAGGGCTTTTGCCCTCACCACTTCTTTCTGTTTAAAAAAAGTTCCTTTAGAGTCCATAAAAATCCCCAGGTATTTATAGGATGACACTGCTTCGAAGTTTTTGCCATTAAAGAGCCACCCGCCACTCAGCTGCTTCCGCTTCCTGAAGGTTATTGACTTTGTTTTTGATAGATTTAATTCCAGGGCATTACTTATTGTGTAGGGGAGCAGCTGATCAAGTAGTCTTTGTAATCCGACCCTTGTGTGGCTGAGTAAAACCAAATCGTCGGCGTATAGCAAGTTGGTAATGTGGGTTCCACCCAATTGAGGGGGGTGGGAATTGACATTGTCCATTAGTTGAGCAAAATCTGAGATAAAGAGGTTAAAAAGGAGGGGGGCCAACACACACCCTTGTTTACCACAGGAGGTCTGTATTTTTCTTGACACATAGGATCCCTCTCCCAACTTTATACGGATCCATGTATTTGAATGGAGTTGGATTATGGCCTTTAAAAGGACGGGGAAATTCCCCATTTCTGCAGTTTTCGCCACAGCCGGCCCCGCGGCACCCGATCAAAGGCTGCTTTGAAGTCGACGAAGCAGCAGTTTAGTGACATTCTTTTTCCATCAGTACAGATAGTGCAAGTAAATTACTTGTGGTTCCTGATTTGGCCACAAAGCCAGTCTGATTGAAAGGTCGACACTGGGTTTTATGTGCCCAGGATGATAGCTCTTCGAGCAGGAGGCTGGCGTATTGGTTGGATTCAACGTCTAGAAGAGCTGTCATCCTGTAGTTTTTAGGGTCGGTTCTCCTACCTCCTTTGTAGATAGGATGAATTTTGGCTCCTTTCCACGACTCCGGTATGTTAGGTATGTTATGGTTGAGCCAGCATTATGAAAACAGGGGGGCCAGGTGTTCGGACCACAATTTAGAGTCTGCTTTGAACAGGGCCTGGGGGAGGCCATTAGGCCGGGTGCTCCGTCTGACCGGGCTTTACTGATGATGCGTGCGATTTTATTTCTAAGTGCTTCTGGATCCATCATAGTCATTGTCAGGATATTGTCTGGCTGGTTCACTGTGTCAATGGTAGTAGCGGCCTGAACGTAGATGACCAGTTTATTTTGCACAGCTGGCTTGCCGTTGCTTGTTGGTTCTGGTAATGACTGCGCTGATTCAGATGATAAGTAACTGCAAGGTCGGTCGTCTCTGATTATGTGTTCTTTGAAGTGGTTTGTTAAAAAGAGGGCCCATTCTGCTTCGTTTATGTTTGCTCTGCCTTGTCTGCTTACACCCAGTGACCTCCTATTCACGAGCGACCAAAATTACTTTGAATTGGAGTTTTTACTTGCGTGTATTAATTTCAGCCAGAAGTGGTCAGCCGCTTTTTGTTTATCTCTGTAAATAGATAATCTGAATTCTTTTTGAGCTAGCTTATAGTTATTGAATAGGTGGGTGTCTCCCGGGCACTTCCTGGCATGGCGTAAAGCAGCATTTCTTTGAGTTTTAAATTTTTTGGTCTCTGTTGAGATCCGCGATTGATTGAATGTTGGTAAATTTCATGACAAAGACGGGAATTCACTAAGTAATCGGTTTGCTAGAACATCCCATACGACTGTTGGTGCGGCGACCAATTTGCGCCAGACACATAACAGAGATCTGCATTTTTCCATTATTATGGGAATTGAACGGTCTGTCCATTTTAGTCTTCTTAAGTTCTCTGTGTGAGTACCAGTTAGCGTGTGGCCGATGGCCGAGTGGTGGGCGACATTGAAGGATAGACTTATTATTTGAGGACGATGATCGCTCTCACCCGATCTTGCGATGCAGTAATTCTCTATCAAAGGGAGCATTTCGTTGTTGCCTAAAGTAAAATCCAGAAATGAGTGGGTATTGCCATTTGTTCTTGTCCACGCTGGTGGAGTGTCCGTGGGGAAGCGGCCATTCAGTACGAAGTAACCCACACTGCTGAATTGAAGAACAATGTATTCTCCCAGTTTGGTCGGCCTGTTACCTGCGGGTATCGATTTCACCGCAAGGTGTGGTGGAACAGCTGGGGATATGTCAATAAAGTCCTCAGTTGGGTTTTGAAAGAGGTTTATGTTGAAGTCGCCAGAGATTAGACAGGGTATGCTGCCATGTTCGCTTTGTAAGTTGCATATGATTTCAATCAGACAATCCAGTTTGGACTTTTTCTCGCTGGTGTAGGGAGAAATGCCGGCAATCCAATCTTCGTCGAATTCTAGCTGATTAATGTGTAGAGATAATTTGCAGGCAGCATAGATCGAAAGCCCACCTCGCAGTCTGCCATGCTTGTGCTGTCTTGAGGTGGGGGACCTGAATTCCAGATAGCCTTCAGCAGGGATACTTGTCGCCTACCAGGTTTCCTGAAGGAATATGATGTAATGTTTTTTTAGGAATTCAAGCGTGTCTGAAGATTGAGATTTCGTGGAAAAGTCATTGATGTTCCAAGAGCAAACTGTTATACCAGAATAGGTGTTATTTCAGTCTTTCAGGCCGCGAGACAGGGCAGCTGGCAGCCAGGTCCAGTCGGCCCTTATTGTGGTTTGACGTTCTACTACTGGCTCATCATTTCCAGCTGGAGAGCGGCTTTGGGCCGATTTTAATACTGAAAAAGGAGGAATTCCTGGATTGTTGGGGATCGCCTGGGTGGTTGCTAATATTGAGGGATACCGGAGATCGCTGGGCGTTGTTAGTTTGATGCCCCAGTTGTTAAATTGGTTGGCCTTTGATTGTACCAGCTCCTTAATGGCCTTGGACACTAGGGTAATTAGGGTTGTTTCAGTTGCTCGATTGCTGTCGTTGGGTTTGAATTTGATTGACATTATGTCTTTAGATTCCAAATTACACAGTTCTGTAATTTATTTGAAGAGTCTAAGAATGTTCCTGTGATTTAAAGTATCATGCAGACCTTGGGAGGTTTACTCCGGTGTTAACAGCAGTTTGGTCTGGGAGCTGTCTGTGGCTAGGCTGTGCTCTATTGCAATAGCTGAGGGCTCGGTCAATTTTGTGGTTTGTACCTTTCTCCATTGGAGAGTGGGTGGTTGTTGCAGAAAAGATGCATGAGCTGGACTGGAATAGTTTGAGGTCGCTGTATTTGGACTATTTTGCACAAGATCACCAGGTCGGATCACTTGGGTAGTGTTGTCAGAAGCCTTTCTTCGGCGTCTTTATTTAGGTTGCCTGTAAGATGTTGTAGAACCGCCAAACTCTGCACTGGTCTGGTCTTGCCGGTTGGTGGTGAAGAGGAGGTTCTAGTGCCGGGGCTTATCACTAGGTGATTCACAGCAGGGGCTTGCTCCTGAACGGATTCCATCTCCATGTTAGGTTGTGGTCGACCATTCCCTGATGTCGCTGAGAAGATGGACTTTGGTGGATAACTTGGAGGTGTCTGCGACTGTACTGCTGATGAACGGTTGGTTTTTGGGGTTGGTTTTTGGAGCATAGGTGATTGATAATCTGGTGATGGACTACTAGTGATGCTGGGTGTAGTGATCGAACCCGGTGAAGTGGTGGGTTTGTTTTTTGAAAAGTAGCTGCTGATTGTGTTTTGGGATTAGACTATATGTCTGTTGCGATTTTTCCGAAGTCTTTTTTTTTCCCGCTTGGACAGCCTATGTGCTTGCGGTAAGTTTGTTGTTATATCAGTGTCTGTTTAGCACATTCTGTCGCCCTATTGCCTGTTGAAGGTGCTCGTTTTTGCACAATCGCCCGAGCTGGCCTTGAAGCATTTAAGACCACATTAGCTAGCGTATGTTGGTGGGTAGAAGGACTCTTTGAGGTGGCACTTTGATTTTCAAGAGTGAAGTTAGAGACTGGGGGAACTGTTTGCTTGGCTGACATCAAGCAGTCCAAAAGAACTTTGCGGCTGGTAGAACCGTTCTTCCTATTATGTTCCTTCTGGGCTGGCAGTTCAGGAACAACTGCCGAATGAAGGGCCTGTTGCGGGATGTGAGCCTGCCCGATGATGGTAACTTTTTAACTTCAGTTAATACTGACGAGAGAAATTGAGGTAGCGAGGACAGGGAGTCAATTATTGGAGAGCAGCAGCATACTGCTTGTGCTAACTGAACTTTAGATTGTGCTTTTGTGATCAGTGTGTTAAGCGCCTCTAATTTTTGGTCAATCCCAGCGGTGTACACGGCAAGTGTACATCATGTCCTCCGCTGTGACTCGCTTTATGGCTCCTTTCCTGAAGGGAAGCAGAGCGGCCATGCCTCCACCGGCTGGTATCTCCTCCAAGCCCGCCAAGGGCAACGTGTCTGGTATGGATACTGTCATCGGTATATCTGCCTTTGTGCTGGCTTTCTTGATTCCCTCTGGCTGGATCTTGTCTAACATGGTGAATTACAAGAAGAGAAACTAACCACGCACATGGAAGTGCTGACAATGAGCATGCTTCACTCCCACAGCTCCTTCACAAGAGCTTGCTGCTCTCCAGCGCTCCGGCATCCTCCGAACTTTTCTTTATTCATTCCATGATGGATACACTGCTACAAAAGCTCCTGGGACCATGGATGTGATGTCAGTACACTTGTGTATGAACAATCTGATACGGCATGAGCTGTAAAGAGTCTGTTACATTAAAATCTATTTAAGAGGTCGACTTGTAGATCCAATTTGTCAGAATGGTAATTTAGCGCTGATACCCTTGATTGAAGGGTTTGTAGAAGTTGTGACCAGAGCACTTTCGTGTGGGTCGGCGGGCGACTTTCCTGATCTATAGACTTGTTGAGATCGGTGGTGAAAAAAGACAGGTCTAGGGAGGTGTTGATCTTGGTGTTACTGTCCCCGCCTGGACGGGCCATATGATGGCACCGAGTGGTTAGATTTTGTGAAGTTGTTGAGGTCAGCAAATTGAGTTTGCCTGAAGGGGACCTTGCCCGTTTCGCGGCTTGAGGGGAAGGTGCTTTGTTGCTCTCTGCACGATTGTTGGTATTGATTTGGGATTTGAATATAATGGGTGAAAACGGGCTTGGGTTGGAAATAAACTGGGAAATGGACTGTGAGTCCTCACTTGAGATGGTGATTGGCGAGGAAAATGGCGCGAATTGTGGGTGCGCGACTAGTAGGTCATAGGAGAGTTCTTCGAGGGCCTGGGGTGGTGAACAGCCCTCAGCAACTTCTTTTGGAAAATGTTCAACGCTTATTGGGATGCCGGACGAAGGTGGGCTGTAACCTGTCCCTCTGGGAACACCATGGATCATGGCCTGGACCTGTGTTTGAGGCAGGACTGAAACTAGGCTTGCCTGGGAGGTATCCGACGTAGCGACAGGTGTGTTTGATCTTGACTTCAGGGCGGTAGCAGTGTTCCTGAAGTAGTCCCTCAGTGTCGCCTTTTTTGACATGGATACCACAGAAGCAGACGTTCCAAAGTTTGACTCGTCAGGTTTAGAGCCTACAGGTGATGAAGTCCCCAATGAAACTTGTAACGCTGGTATGCCGTGAAGGAACATGGGCTGGTTAAGGGGTTGCTGCTCTTGACCTAGTGATACGACGGATTGAGATGTTTCTAGATTTGATGGGGCCACCACCACCGTGGCCATAGTGGCATACGTAATGAGGTGGGTGGTCTCCAACCTTGAGATTTTGTTGTGGGGTTTGGCTGGTTCCTTCTTGACTTTCCCTGACCTCATCGTTGGCTGGATTTAGTGAGTTTGGCTGTGTGCGCCTTCCGTAATGTGGGCAGTTGGCAGCAAGGGGCTGAATGCAGTCCTGAAGAGTGACCTAGCCCTATTAGTCCCACTGGGCTAGCTGTCTGGGCTTTTTTTTTTTACTGATGCCCTTTCACCTGGTGATGTACGTGATAGGGTGAGGTGAGGTGGAGCTCCTCTGCAGGGAGGGGTGGGGGGCCAGCAACGATCCCGCTGTTCATGGGTGCACCGTTCACACACTCACACACTCACCGGTTCTGCGCTGCGGCGCCTTAGTTGACTGTTTGTGGGGACGGTGGAGTTGAAAAATGAATGTCCACTGGGGCCCAGAAATGGAGTTGCGGCAGCGGTTCAGCACTTGGCGGCTCTTGGTTGTGGGGCTGAGGATGGAGCTGGAGCAGCCGGCCTGGTTGGCCTGGTTAAAGCACTGTTAGCCCACCACTTGTGAGCACGCTTGGGAAAGCGGGTGTTGTCAGGAGCGAGCGGGCAAGTGGGGGCACGCCTGAGGAGCCACAAACCGCACCCGGCCTAACCGGGCCATCTCCGCGGCACCTGGGGCCCATGCTTTGCGGCAGCCTGCTGTGGCTGCCGCACTTGCTCGCTCTCTGCTCCCTAGCCCTCTGCAGCCTCCTCCGTAGCCGCGAACCTCCGCTTGCGGCACTGCATTGAGTAGAGGGGGCGGTGGTAAGTGGGGGGGTGGCGGAGAACCTCAGCTCATACCCCCTTCGCGGCACAAGTCCCCCTCACCGGTAGTCAGGCGTAATCTGGGGTAATCCAAGGTTCTGTGGGCTCCGAGCTCCGGCACAACTCCGCTGCGGTAGAACGTGAGCAAAAGATTGGCAAGATCAGGCGGGGGGCAGGAGAGCAGAGCGTGAGTGAAGATGGCCGGGCTGGCTGTAATACAGCGTGCAGCATATGTAGTAAATGCGTGCGATAGGTGAAACACGCTACGCCTCTCCAGCCACTCCGGCCCGAGCCTCAGCCCTTCGCGATCAGTCACAGTGCAGATCCTGCTTAGACCCGCACCGGCGCACCGGCACTCATCACTCAGGTCCACTCTGCTCCAAACACTGTGGTCTCTTTTCCTCTTCCGGCTAACAGAGTCGCGTAGTTGGCGAACTCAGTATACGTCTGGTGCAGGCCTAATTATCAAGGTCAGTGCATGCCAGAAAAGGCAGGGTTCTGTGGTCTACTTGGAACACCAAGTAGGGGGTGGCAAGGTGAACCCCCTTCAGTAAAATGTGATACCATTCTGCCTTGGGAACCCCCAAGACCCATGACAGATGTGAGAGCCTTCTTAGGCTTCACTGGTTATTACAGGAGATTCGACAAGGGATCAGGCACAATTTTTGCCCTCTTGACAGAGCTGACTTCCAAGAAGCAGCCACTTCAGGTGATCTGGACAGTGGCATGCCAGAAAGCTTTTGACACCGTGAAGAAGACCATGTGCACAGCACCTGTGTTCGCGGCCCCTGACTTCTCCCATTAATTCATTGTGCAGACAGATGCCTCAGAGCATGGCATATGGGCCGTGCTCTCACAGCTGAACAAAGAGGACCTCGATCAACCTGCAGCCTTCATCAGTAGGAGGTTATTTCCCAGGGAACAGAGGTGGAACGCAATAGAAAGGGAAGCCTTTGCTGTGGCCTGCGCACTAAAGAAGCTAAGGGCATACTTGTTTGGCACTCACTTCTGGGTATAGATAAACCACAGGCCCCTCAGATGATTGATGCAAATGAGGGGTGAGAATCCCAAACTGTTGCGTTGGTCCATCCCTGTAAAGGGAATGGACTTTATGGTGGAACACCGCCCTGGAACAGATAGCGCCAATGCTAAAGGTCTTTCCAGGTTCTTCCAGCTTAGTGAAGAGAACTCCCAAGAGGTCAGGTAGCTCTCTCCACTTCCTACTGGGGGGGCGTGCTAGACCTAGCATCCTTGGTGTGGTTTCCCCTAACTTTTTGCCTTCTAATCTCCTGTTTTTGACTGCTTTGTTGACTTTGTTTTTGCAGGCTTTAGGGATCTGGGCACTTTACCACTGCTGACCAGTGTTAAAGTGCATGTGCTCTTTCCCTAAAACATGATAACAATTGGCATAGTTCATTTACTTATAAATCCCTAGTAAAGTGCACTACACATGCCCAGTGCCTATAAATGAAATGCTAATAGTGGGTCTACAGCACTGATTGTGCCACCCACTTCACTAGCCCTTTGATCATGTCTCAGCCCAGCCACTGTAGAGCCTGTGTGTACAGTTTTAAACTGCATTTTCAACCTAGCAAGTTAAACTACTTGCCTGGCCAAAATCTTCCTTTTTATTACATTTAAGTCACCTCTAAGGTAGGACCTGGTAACCCATGGGCAGGGTGCTATGTATTTTAAAAAAGTTGGACATGTACTTTTAAGTTTTACATGTCCTGGTAGTGAATACATTTAAATGTGTGTTTTACTACTGCAAGGCCTGGCTCTCCCGTAGGATAACATTGATATTGCTTTATTAAAGTTTATAAGTGTCACTTTCAATTGGTAAAAGATGGGATCCCCAAATTTGGTGTCTCTGGAGCTACACTTTAAAAACACAACTTATGATGAAGTTGGTTTTAAAATTGCAATTATGAAAATGTCACTTTTAGAAAGTTGGAATTTTCATACTGTACCCATTTGGTGCCTTCTGCCTGTCTTTGGAATACATGTCTAGGTTGGTTGACAACTGGCTTCCTGCATTCTAGACAGCCCCACACAAAGGATAGGTGGGTGTGACTGATTGGCCATCTGCATGCTGATGAGTCATCCTGAGCAGGATGGGAGTGAGGAGCTGACACTTCTACCTGAAAGGGCTGTGTCATGTCCCAACGCAAACGGATGCATACCCCCCTGTAGTGAGTCTGGAGCTAGGGAAGGCAGGGTCTTGTGTACCTCAAAGCATCTCTTTGAAGTCTCCCTACTTCAAAGGCCCAACTGGGTATAAGTACTGGACCTCTGACACCATGAAATCAGAACACTTCTGGCCCTGAGGATATTCTACCAGGAAGAAGGACTGCTGTGCTGCTAGGAGGGACTGCCACTTTGCCGAACTGCTTTGTTGATTTGGCCTTCTGCCTGCTGCTTCTTACCTGGGAGTGTGAAGGACTGGATTTGATTCTCTACATCTCAGAACCAAAGGATCTGCAAGGCCTTGTTGGCTTGCCTCCCGTTTCTGAAGTTTCAGGGATATCAAAGACTTCACCCTGCAACCTGCATCCAGCACCTGGACTCTGTCTGCTATGAGTCCTGCTCTGCCAAGTGGTGCCAACTCAGTCCCTGACCATTTGAAGTGAGTTTCAGTGCTGTGAACCAGAAAAACAGAGGGCCTCATTTACTATATTTTGACGCACGCCAGCACAGCAAGCCTTCATGCTGCGCTACCGTGCGTCAGAATAAAAAGGCACAAATATACTGTATCAACAGCGCATTCCTGTCCTTCTCCCCTGTGCCGGCACACAAACAGCAGCCACGTGCCAACACAGACACCCTTGCGCCATGGTGCAAGGGTGCCTGCATTGCAGGGATGATTGTTTATGTGCAGGAACGGACACCTTCCTTCACATAAACCATCATTAAAGGCAAGAGCAAAAAACAAGGAGAAATTAAAGTATTTATCCTCGTTGCGCCACTCCTACACCTCCCATGGGGAAGCATAGGATTCTGACGCATTCCCAAGTTTACAACACTTTATAAATCTAGGAATGTGTCAGGTTCCATGGATGTTGCGTGGGAACACCCACAGCAACACCCATGGAGCGTCCCTTTAATGGAGAGTAATGCGTGAAAGGAGCCCATATTTACAAGGCCATGAAAGGTCATGCAGGGTGACTTTACGTGGCTTTGTAAATATGGGCAGGCACACTGTGCCGCCGGTGTGTCTAAAAAAGTGACGCATCGGTGCCACAATGGGCTTGTAAATGAGGCCCCATGCATCGATGACGTTGCGCCAATCAGAACTAGTGCCTTTCCTTCGACAACTGATGCATCGCCTCTGCTGCACGAACTGCAGACTCCACATCACCCGACACAATGTCCCCTGATTCCAAAGCATCTCCGACTTTGTGCAGCTCGGCGCCAATGCATCACTTTCTGCTAAACGCATCACCTACAGCCCAGTGACTCACCCCGATGTCCATTGCATCTTGACTCTCAATTCACCCTCAACCTTGCACAGCTCGGAACCGAAGCAATGCATACATCTACAGGATCAACCGCGACGCATCAGCTCCTCTGCTCCACGCATTGTCCTCGACGCATCCAAGTTACTGTTCAGCGGGCTTGCATGGCTCTTGTATCCGGCCCGTGCTCCATCATGGACAGCCTGAACTTTTGGTTATGATCTTGTTTTCTATTGGATATTTTTCTAAACTAATGTGGATTCCATTTGTGGTGTTTTCACTTTGTTACTGTGTGTGATTTGCGCAAATACTTTACACATTGCCTCTTTAGTTAAGCCTGGATGCTGTGCCAAGCTACCAGAGGGTGAGCACAAGTTAATTTTGAGTGTGTTACTGACTTACCCTGACTAGGATTGTGGTGTCTGCGTGGAGAGGCTGCATATCGCTGAAAACCAGAAACCTAATTTCCAACAGTTATGATGCCTTCCCTACATATGCTTAGCGCTGGGAAACCCTGTCGGGGAGCTATGCGCTCTAGAAAACTCTATAATAATAATAATATTAATAATCATAATAATTATAATAATAATAATAATAATAATAATAATAAATATGGTAACTATTTGAGAGTGACTGCACAAACTAGAACTAATACTACCATGGAAGAAGTTTATTTGTGTTTATTAAGCATTTAAGAGTGTGATTTCATTAATGAATATAATGAGAGTGGTATAAAGGTAGTGAGAATTATGATAAAGCTAAAGATTGCCTTAGATTAAAATTGTGAAGTAGACTTTAGGTTTTCAGGGCTACATCCAAGGTTGAAAATGGAGCGAGAAAAGAAAGGTGAGATGTGTATGGTAAAGTGTAGATTCAAAGAAGGAGAGAGAGTGGAGTTTGTTGGTGAGAGAATATGTGATCAAATCTGTGAAGTTAATGGAGATCTTTTGAAAAGAGAAGAACCTATCATATGAGGTGCTTATTATGTTTGTGGAAAGGCTGCTTATTTCAGTCTGCCTAAGATGTGGGTGGGTTAATGCTATCTAGCTTCAGTTTTTCCTTTATTTCATCATGTATAAAAAGAGGAACATGGTTCGAGGAGAGTGAAAATAAATTTTGGTGAAGTAGTTATGGACATGTTAGGGATTATTATTCCTATAACAGGAATAGCCATACATGATGTAAAGCTTAGGAAATTATTTAGAGTTATAGATAGACTGGCTGTGGTTACTGCAGGGTCCTTTACATTAGTGGATGTAGAGATGTTAGCAGTTAGAGCAACGGTGATGCAGAACTGTCTCGCCTTAGAGATACTTTTGGAGATGGAGGGTGTGTGTTTGGTAACTGGGGCAAAGAAGTGGTGTACATACATACCAGATTATAGTGGAGTGATTGAGTCTTACATGACTAACATAACTAATTTGACTCATGAGATTAGGTCATTAGAAGAACCAGATTTTTGGGAAGATATAGGATCTTGGGTTAAGAAAATAGAGAATGATTTTGGAAAGGTAGGCAAGTGGCTAAGTATTTTGGTAGTGGAGTTTTACAGTAATAATGATATTGGTTTTTGCAATTTCCCTATTTTTCTTAATAAAACTAATGGAAAATATGGTTAGAAAATATACTGGAAATAATAAGAATAGAATTAGTGAAGATAATTCTTCAAGGAAAAGGATAAACTTTGAAATAGACGATTACCGGGATCCAGTGTTCCAACAGATGAAGCAGATGTAGGAGAATGTTCGACTAACCAAGAAGATGAAGGTTTTAAAAGACTAATGGCTGATTAATAAAGTTATTAATGGGGTTAAGTGATTATTTAAAAATAATCAGAGGGGGAATTTGTAGTAGCTTTTTCAAAATGTGCAATTGCGTAATGTTGGGTGAAAATTATTTCCGAAATATTTAGGTTAAAATGATGCATAGAGTCATAATTGATGGATTAATAATGTTGCAACTAAATTAAGTTTACTGAGTCACTTTGAAATGTAATTAATTCTGTGAAGTAGCTATGCCATGTTTTTCATATGAGATGCCATTTATTTTATTATGGATGCAGATTTGGGTGTTCTGTTCCACTCGCTCCTGCTCATTCCTCCTCCCAATCTGTTTCCTGCTGAAAACCATCTCTTCTCTTGTTTCTACGGAGCACAGAGTGAATGACGTCAAAGATTCAAAATGGACTATTGTGCTAGGAAGTATGTATTGTGCAATTGTATTGTAATGAGCAGGAGCGAGAGGAACAGAACACCCAAATCTGCAAACCAAGGAGATCCACCGAACAGGCCAGCTGGTATACTCCAGAACTCAGAACCATGAAGCACAACTGGTAGCATCTAGAAAGGAGATGGCACACATGCAAGGACCCCACATACCAAGCCACCCTCAAGACAGTCCTCAACAATTATCACAAACGCCTAAAAGACATGAAAAGATGTGCCCTGGCCAACCGCATTGTAGCCAGCTCCAATCACAGCAATGAACTCTTCAACATCGTCAGAGAGTTCTCCGGCCCGCCAGCCACTGAGAACACCATCACCCCATCCCAAGGACTCTGTGACAGCCTGGTGAACTTCTTCCACAACAAGATATCCACCAGATACAAAAACTTTGAACACCAACACACCAACCTCTACAGCCTCCTCGCTCCCACTGCTGCCAAATCCCATCACGCACATGGGAACAGCTTACCACACAGAACTCCATGGCCATCATCTACTCCGTCCACTTAGAAGTGCCCATAGACTTCTGTCCGCACCACTTCTTCAACCTTGGAAGCAAGAAAATCAGTAATACACTCACCTCCATCTTCAACGCATCCACCACCATGTCCACCTTCCCTGAAGAATGGAAACCTGCAGAGGTCAAACCCCTCCTTAAGAAACCCTCCGCTGACCCCAGCATACTCAAGAACTACCACCCCATCTCTCTGCTCCCCTGTCCCGCCGAACTTCTCAAGAAAGCCATCAATCGACAACTCACAGAACACCTGGAGAACAACAATCTGCTTGACATCTCCCAATCTGGCTTCTGCACCAACCACAGCACTGAAACTGCCCTGATACCTGCCACTGACGACATCAGGACCATCCTCAGCCAGGGAGAAACAGCAGCCCTGATCCTCCTCGACCTCTCGACAGCATTCCACACCGTAACCCACCACACCCTAATCAAGAGACTACATCAAATCTGGATCCATGGAGACTCCCTCAGATGAATCGCTGCCTTCCTCACAGGAAGAACTCAGAGAATTTGCCTACCACTATTCACCTCGGAACCCAAGAGCATCATCTGTGGTGCCCCTCAAGGCTCATCGCTCAGCCCCACTCTGTTAAACACCTACATGACGCCCTTGGCCAACGTCATCAGAGCCCACGGCCTCATCATATCCTAAGCAGACGACACCCAGCTCATCCTCTCTCTTTCAGAAGACCCCTCCACCACTCGAACCAGCTCTCACAACTGCATGAAGACTGTCACCAGCTGACTGAAGAAAAACTGAATAAAGCACAACACGGACAAAAAAGAAGTTCTGATTTTTGGGAACACCAACTCCCCTTCGAGAGACTCCTGGTGGCCTTCCGAACTTGGACTGTCACCCACACCGAATGACCACGCCCACAACCTTGGCATCATCCTGGACCTTAAATTCACCATGAAAAGACAGATCAATCAAGTCTTTTCAGCCTGCTTCCTCACTCTCCACATGCTCCAGAAAGTCTTCAGATGGCTCCCCAACGACACCAGGAAAACTGTCACACAAGTCCTAGTCACCAGCCACCTGCACTATGGTAATGCACTCTACATAGAAATCACCACCCAACTCCTGAAGAGACTCCAGACGATACAGAACTCTGCCAGAAGACTCATATTCAACCTCCCTAAACAAACTCACACCATCCCCCACCTCAAGAAGCTCCACTGGCTCCCTGTCAAGAAGAGATGACACTTCAAGATGCTGATACACACCTACAAAGTCCTTCATGACCAGGGGCAAGCATACATCAACCATGGCCTGAACTTCCACCGACCCTCCAGACACCTGCAATCCTCCTAACTTGCTCACACTCCCCTCAAATGCCGAAGCTACTGTGGAAGACGCTCCTTCTCCTACCTCGAACCCAAGTCCTGGAATGACCTTCCCCTTCACCTCCGACCTTCTCCCTCCCTCCCAGAATTCAGAAAGGGACTCAAGACCTGGCTTTTCGACTGATCCCACCCTCAGCAGCAAGAAGTTAACGCCTGGATACCCTAGCGGGTGATTAGCAGCTCTCTACAAATCCTGTTTGATTGATTGATTGTGTATTGCATCAAGTACCCAAAGAATCATTTTTAAGGATTTCCGCTGAAAGTTTGGTTGAAGGCGTGTTAATTCTATGAGCCATTATCTGAGAAATGTTTAATTATGTGTTGATCATGTCTGGAGTGCAGTTGCTGTGAGAGGAGGTGGAAGATTTCTCTTACCTTCAGAAATAGGTAAGTGTTAATGATTTAAAATATTATGTTGCTGTTTCTGGTTTGCCAATGCAACTCTAATCATGAATATGGAATGCTGAATTTGCAGAATCTATTAATAGAATGTGTTATTTGTGTATAAAAACTACTGGTCTTTAGCATTAGTGGACACACTCTATTTTATTGTGGGATCATTCCATTTTACTAGTGGGCTCATTCAATTTTTTATTTTGCTGCTGCTGAGATGACTTTGTATTTTCCCTTCTGGGACTATGTCCATTTGATCTAAGTTTGACCTTTTCTGAGTTTGAGGCTAATTCTTAGGATTATGTATTTATGTATTGAGCATTCATGGCAATTTCATACATTTTCTCTGTACCGCATTTACTAAAAATTCTATAATCAATCAATTTTTTCCTTAGTTTTGATCTTTAACTCATCAGTTATTAATGCTTCTTTATTGTGCTCTAGTAAATTGTGGGGCTTATTTACAAAGCCTGTGCGCCACCAGTACATCACTTTTTTTGACTTTCCGGCTGCATAGAGTGCAGAGCCATATCTACGAGGCCACAGAAATCCATCCTGCGTGACTTTTCATGGCCTCGTAGATATGGTCTAAGGCAGTGCCTCAAACTGCGTAGGGGAGGCGTGCCATGGGCGTTGTGGTGGGTGTTCCCACTCAACACCCATGGTATTTGACACATTCCCAAATTTACAACACAGCAAAAATCTGGGAATGCGCCAAAACAGCACACCTCCCCAAGGGAGCTGTAACATTTGTTTCTGTGAAGGAAGGTGCCCCTTCCTGCACAAAAACAACCAAATTTCAATTCAGACACCCTTGTGCCATGGTGCAAGGGTGCCTGCGTTGGGGCTAGGCACCAATTTGTGCACTAGCACAGTGGAAGAGGACAGGAATGTGCCGTATCTCATAGATACAGTGCATTCCTGCCCTTTTGTTTTGACGCAGGGCAGTGCAGCAAAGTGACCTACCGCACTGCCTTGTGCCAAAATCTAGAAAATTAGGCCCTGTATATTTTTCCATGAGGAGTGCAGTCTCTAACCTCTAGATCTATCGGAGATTTTGGAGCCAAATTAGGCTTCACTGGAGATTCGCATTGGAAGTCATCTCGGATGGCAAAATCTGAGTGCTAAGGGGCCCGTTCACAGACATGAAGAGCCCAAACTTCAGGATTTCACTTTTTCTTTTTTGGAGGAGCTCAAACTGATGCCAGCCAGGCCAAAAGTCCAGGACCTTGGGAGGCACATCTTAAGGATAAGAAGGTCACTCTAGCAGAGGCCAGAAGGGCTCAGAGAGGTTCAGTTGCAGGTCCAGTGCAGCAGGTAAGCTAGGCGGTTGCAGGGATGCCTCTGGAGCGCGTTATGTCACTGTAGCTCAAATAGGACGTCATCAAGCTGACCCCTGGGGTCACACGTGTTAGTCTGAGATGAAGGTAAGCAGGTCCAGTATTCCTTCTCAGATAGGCAGTAATCTAAATGATGAGCAAGGGAACCAATAGTGGATGGGGATAGAAAAGTTGTAAGCCTACTCCATGATAGGACATACACAAAGGTTGTTTAAATACCCCTCACACACCAAAAGGGCCCTTGATGTCATGCTTCATCATTGGGGTCTTCCCATCCCACTGTGGGATGGGGCGTGCTACGACCAGCGACTACGCGGGAGCACTAATCTAATAACTATGTGTGGTGCAAGGGTAGTGAGAAGAAGGGTCAAAAGTGAAGTTAAAAAGGAACTGGCCTCATAGACATAAGACAATTTAATAGGTCGTTGAGGCTGAACCTAATAAAAACTGTGGTATGGAATGGTCATGCGTATAATGAGCTGACGTTCCTAAAAAGTCAACATGTTTCGAAGCTCAAGGCTTCTTCATCAGGACTGAAACGATCCCTTCAGTACTCACTTAATATCTAAAAGTGAAAATAGTTATATACAAATGAAAAATTATGCAAATATTCATGCAATGTGAAGTACCTGTTTGTACTTCTATACGTTAATCTGTTTGTACTACTATGTGATAATCTGCAAAAAGAAAGAAAAAGGAAAATGAAGGGTATTAGTTGCGCCACACACAGCGTTGTCTCACGTAGACCTGAAAGACAGCACATGTGTCAAAGTGACTGTTTATAGAAAATAATGCTATCGTGGTACATGGACCTGTGAAAGAAATGGGGAAAAGGAGGGAAAACATACAAAGACATACTACATGTAACAAAAAACACACACTCTATTCGTGGCTATTGTAATCAAAAAGGCGGTGTGTAAAACAATGTATACACACAATACATACAATGTATGAATGGGTGTATTGCCCCATGAGCCTCAGGTACAGATGAGCAGGAAGAAGTCACTAGTTACTGCAGGAGAAAAAGCATTTAAAATAAAGAGAAACGGTTAGGTGGTAGTCGTCCCCTTTCTCGAGTGATTAACGAAAATCTCGGACTGTGACGGCTAAGCCGTACTTACGTGTTACTCTACAAAATTTTAGCCCCATACTGCTCACCCGCGGCTCCATTGCATGACTAGGGAGTGCGGGGAGCAGCTATTTATACAAAAACATCGAGAGGGAATTGGGTTCACCTGCGAAGCTAACGCCGTAAAAAACCCAAACCGGAAGAGAGCTTTCATGCCAGATTGTCATTGCGCACTGGAGCGCTAACTCCAAAGCGCGGCGGAAATGAGTATTCAGTCCGTATTAGGGTGGAAGTGAGAGAGGAGCTTAGTCCTCCTCCCCTGTATTCTGCAGCATTAGGACTGTAATGATGCTGCGAGAAAACCAAAACGGAAGAGAAACTTCCAGGTTTGATTGTAATTTCGCACTAGAGCGCTGACTCCAGTGCACTCCGAAACGGAGTATTCCGTGCACGTTTTTGGATCGAGGTATATGTGAACAACCCGGGATCTTAAAAACAGCATGATTATTGCCCAATGCTGCGTGTGGTTATATAAAAACGTGAGAGGTCAATTCTTAAGTCATCCGAATAGGAATACGAATAAAAGTTCTCAAGGAGGCGAAAAAAGTGCATTCACAAGTGGTACATAGTCACATGCGATATCTAACATTATGAGGATCCAGGGACAAAATAATAATGCATGGTACGCCGAAAAAATCATGCCAAATCAAGTGTAATTAAGATGTAAGGAGGTCGCCTGTGTGTTATATAGACCTCGATACATAGGGGCCGAACACTCTGATACAGTATGTACCCAGTATATAGTAATGAGGGGAATGGACAGGTGTGGTGACTACTTATAGTTTGTTAACTGTGCCCACGGAATTTCATCGTTCAGACCCTTTTCGTATGTCCCCAAACGGAACACCCAACGTTGTTCCTTTTCCAAAAGGTCTCTCTCGTGGTTGATTTGTTCAATCACTGTCCATCTTATGTCATCCACGTTGTGGTTGGTTGATAGGTAGTGGGTTGCCATTTTGGTGGTACTCTTCTTACATCTCACATTGCTTTTATGTTCACCAATCCGTATCTTAATTGGTCTGGACGTCATCCCGATGTACTCCAAATTGCACGGACAAGTGATCATGTAAATTACATTTTTACTGTTACAATTAGTAAATCGTCTTTGTTCCCAAACTGAACCGTTGGAAAATGTGATTTTTTTACTTTTCTTGGTAAGGGCACACGAGCTGCAATTTCCACAGGGATGGTGACCCTGAATAGGTTGAAAATTGAAAGGGGCCGGGTTTGTTTCCCGTGTGGTACGTGGCCTAGTATGTACAAGAATATCTCTGAGATTTTTGCCTCTTTTATGGGAAAACATAGGTTTGGGAAAAGAAAGTTTTCCACAATTCAGTATTTTCCAGTGTTTGTTGATTATCTTGGATACTTCATTCGAATGGGTATTATACGTGGTAACACAGATTGGTCTTGTCTCTCTTTCTTTTGGGGGATTGTTGTCCAACAAAGCCTCTCTATTGTTATGCCTGGCTCTTTTCCACCCCTGTTTGATAATCCTGGGTGGATATTCACGTGCCAATAGTTTTCTCTCAAGATCAGTGGCTTGATTTTTAAAATCCGTTATTTCCGAACAGTTCCTTCTAAGACGTAGGAACTGTCCAAACGGGAGATTGTCTCGCAGATGTCGTGGATGAAAACTGCTGTAAAGGAGAAGGCAATTTTTTGCAGTTGGTTTGAAGTGAGTAGTTGTCTTGAGTTTGCCATTCTCTGGGTAGATATTGAGATCAAGGAACACTAGATCCGTGTTGGATGTTATATGTGTGAATTTCAGAAACTGGTTTTGTTGGTTTAGCCATAACATAAAGGTCTCAACTGAGTGAGTATCACCTTTCCATACCACTAGGATATCATCAATGTATCTCTTCCAGGTAATGATGTGCTCATGGAATGGATTGTCTTGATGCAGTATCTTGGTTGTCTCCAGATGGTGCACGTAAAGGCCTGCCAGACTGGGAGCGAAGGTGCTTCCCATGCTAGTCCCATGCTTTTGTAAGTAGTGTACATCTTCATAGAGAAAGAAATTTTCTTTTAATGCTAAGGAAATGCACTCCATAAACATGCTACGTGGTGTGTGGTATTCCCATGTGGTTGCATATAGAACTTCTTCTATGATATTTATGGTTTCATCATGGGGAAGACTAGTGTAAAGACTCTCAACGTCTAAACCTAGTAAGAGATGTTGACTGATGTCAAAATCCTGCGTCGCAAGTAATTGTAACACTGCTTTCGTGTCTTGCAGGTAAGTACCTGTTTTCTGGACTAAGGGTCGCAAAAAGGCATCAGAGAACTTGGACAGGGGTTCTAGTAAGGAGCCGATCCCTGAGACGATAGGGCGTCCAGGAGGATTATCCAAGTTCTTATGAATCTTAGGAATGGTGTAAAAGTAGGGTGTTCTAGGCGATTTCTGGATCAGAAATTCTGATTCTTTTTTGATATCCAGTTGTGACAGATAGCTTCCTCCACCATTGCTCCTATCCGTATCCGAATCCTTTCTGTTGGATCGTCTTGGATTATTTCGTAGTTGCGAGAGTCACCCAATAGTCTCCTGCACTCAATATCATACTTGAGAGTGGTCTGTAACACAATGGCTCCGCCTTTATCCGCTGGTTTTATAATAAGATCCCTGTTGTTGGCCAAAGTTCGTAAAGCCTCCTTTTCTTCTCGTGTTGTGTTATGGAAGGTTTTCTTGTCTTCATTAGACAATTTCATAATCTCACCCATAACAGCTCTCTCAAAAGTAAGCAACTCTACTGGAAGGGTAGGATCTGGAGGGGTGAACGTAGACTTAGGTCGTAATCCGGTATCGGAAAACTGTTCCTCAGTAGTTTCTGTAATATCCTTGTTATCAAAGAAAGCCCGTAGTTTAAGTTTCCTCAAGAATTCTTTTACCTCCAAGCATAACTTGAAATTGTCCATTTTGTTGGTGGGCACGAAACCAAGACCTTTGCTTAAGGCCTGTTTCTGTGGTTCAGTAAGAACCAGGGATGTGAGATTCACCACTAAGTGTTCTACTTGCTGGTTGATGGTTGGTTCGTGGTTCCGGTCATGCTTCTTGTTGATACTCTGATTGTATCGTCTGGTTCGTCCCTCCAGTGGACTTGATTGCCTCGTCGATTCCTTCCTCTTTGTGGTCCTGGGCGTGTACCTAAAAAAGGAGGTGGTCCATAGTAGTTATACTCCTGTGGTGTCGGGGCCCAGTGTTGGAATGGTCCTCCCATTGGTGGTGGACCATATGGGTAGTGGGCAAAGATTGGTTGGTTAGGGTAGTGGTTCCATCTCTCTCTAGGTTGGAACGGTCTCTGTTTCCATGTTCCTCCTCTCTGGTTTCTCGGGTTGCTCCCCCGGCTGGAATACGAATTATTGGAGCCAGTGTCTGATATATCGCTGTCAGATCCCTGTTCACTATTAGATTTTCTTGTTACATAGTTCTCACATATATAGGGGTATACGCATTCATGGCTGAAGGCTGCAGTGTCTTTCTTTAATTTTTTGAATTTGCTCTGTTTCAGAGTAATTTCATATTCGCTCATCTCTTGGTTTAGTTCATCCAGTCTCTTTTTCAATGCTGTATGGCAGTGGTTCCCAAACTTTTTTGACCCGTGGCTCCCCTGACCCACGGGCTGTTGGCCACGGCTCCCCACCATCCCACATCTTCCTTGATGGTTGAGGGGATGCAAGCCTGGCCCTGGGAGTACCTGCATCCTTCTCCCCAAAGACAACCGGGATGAAGCCGATGAAGGTACTACAATTAATATGCATTGCAGCATCATCAAGGCAGCCCGGTCCCCCCGCCCACCTGTGAAGGATTGTTGACTACTGTGGCCCTTCCAAGGCGCACCTTGTCTCAAATCCGCCTGACCAGACATCATTAAATGCCCACCTTCTACCCCTGCAACAAGTATCAAGAATTTTCCCCAGTGTTTCCCCAACCCCTGTGGTGTCCTTCATCACTGCTGCCCCGGACCCACCCCTCACAAAAAGCTCTTCAAGTGGAGGTAAAAAAGCCCAGGCAGGACAAACACAAAGTGTGTGCATGTTCCACCTGTCCTCCAGATTCCCACACCATCACGAAGAACAAAATATGCCCAGTGATGCCATGTGGGTGCATAGCTGCCAAGCCTCCAGACTGCCCATGTGCGACAATTCAGTGTCCCCATTGTGTGTGTGACACTCCATTGCCAAATGAGTGACACCCTCCTGCAAGTAAATTAAAGCGGCAAGCAGCACCCGAGCGCTCTCTCTGAACCCCCCCCACCATCATATCTAGACACATCACAAAAAATGAACACACGCTCAAAAGAAGCCAGACCCATTGGCACTGCCAATGCCTGTCAACAGTACCAGCCAAATGAACAAC
Organism: Calotriton arnoldi; assembly: GCA_963921515.1. NCBI lineage: Eukaryota > Metazoa > Chordata > Amphibia > Caudata > Salamandridae > Calotriton > Calotriton arnoldi. The sequence goes on along the minus strand of CAWUFW010001037.1, from coordinate 2,669,991 downwards.
AACAATTGTACTGTGAGTAATCAAATTCTAAAATACCTCAAGTCTGAAAAGATGCGACTGTGAACCAAACATCACTAGGATCTGTGAATGGGCCAGCGGTCCCCAGAGTCTCTCAATCTGATCTCTCCTGCTCTCACTCCACAATGCTCTCATCTGCAGTGTCTCACTGCCAGCCACCCACTCCCTGCCTCTCTCTGCATCCAAAAATCTTAATCTGCACATCTCAGATGCCATCTCCTTCGTCCTCACCATGGTACTCTGCTGCGTCTCGCATGCAGCACCTGCAGGCCCCCCCCACCACACAACCACCCATCCTATCTCTCTCTCCTCACCTGCAAACGCACCACCATCTCTTCATGCTATCAGCACCTCGACATCCGTGTTTTACTCCTTCAGACACTCATACAAAACAGAAATTACAATTGGCACACATGTGAACATTGCTCTGAAAGAAAGACCAAAGGTTGAACAGTCTGATCACCTCCATCTGATCCACTCTGTCTCGAGGAGTCAAACAGTAAATACAGATAATTACAAAAACAGAAATCCATAAAGAACGTGGTCTGTATCAAACCTGCGCATGCTCTTTACAGTTAATGTAAAGCATCCATTTTCATTCTCTTCAAAAGGAAATGCTCTCTTTTTACACCCATAGAAACATTCTTCAGTTTCTCAACACCAAAGTGTTCCAGATTAGAGGCAGCACTATTGGGACATCACAACACTGCCAAAGTATTTTGTCTGTGGAAATTTTTAACAGCGCGAACGTTTGCCAACGCATAGTTTGATGTTTCTCTTTGAGCCGCCAATGCACAATAAATGTATTGCATGTTCATTACAACCACTAACCAGCACGTGCATCATAAGTCACAACTTCGCTCAAAAAGAGTGTCCCTTCTGGTTTGCCAGACACTCAGAATATTATTATTCGCTGCTGCCACCTGGTGGCTGCTAACAAGCATAGCACTTATAGCCTACGTGAAATCTTAGCAATTACAGAAACATACAGAGAGCCTGATTCTGAAGGCTTTTTCCTATGTAACCTTAGCGCAAAAAGGCTTTTCACAAGTTAAATCATGAAAAAGATGTTTTTTATATTTGTAAAAAGATTTGCCTGCACATATTTTCGTGTGTGTATCATTTAGCTGACCTATAAGCACCTCTAGCTTTCTTAAAAAAAAGTTCTCCAGCCTTAGTATGAAACGCTACAGCAGTGGCCCCCCAAAGTGCGTGCGTGAAGTGTGGTGCCCTTGGCTAGCCCTGGTGGCGCACCGGGGTGCCGCGGCGCACAGATTGGGAACCACTGCTGTATGGGATTGGTAACTCTTCAGTTGCACCTCCAACTTCTGTATGTCAACTTTTAGTTCTTGTGCCAGACGGGTTGCTGTTTTTATTATAAGGACCAGCCAGTCCCTAGTGCAATGCCAGGATATGAGTGACCAATCCTTTTTGAAAGCCTTGTCATGCTGAAATATGAATGGTTTGTTGCGGACAATCAGGCCATTTGGTGCCGCATTTGCCCTTAAGTACTCAGTCATCAATAGACCGTGCAGGGCTGTTTTTATCTGGGTTCTTCTGAGATTAGCCATTTCATCCCAATCTGAGCTACTTGGCCCTGGATCCGAGTTGCTTAGCCCTTCAAAGGGATTGAGGGCAGCTAAGATCCTGTCGATCTCATCTTCATTGAACGTGAGACCTACTGTTTCGGCCATATTTGTGAATGTTCGTGTGAGTGTGTGTATACGTAGTGTATGCAGAATAATAAATCAAAAAAAGGCAAAAGGCAAAAAAATCGGTGCACTGATCGATTATTGCCTGAATCCCAGAAATACTGGATGACTCCCACAGCTGTACGCTGTCCAAAAGGCTTCAGAAAAACAAAATAAGGGAGTGAAGAGGTAGCGTCCCGAGGGACACTGACGGTGGATACGTCCTCCTCGAATCAGTAGTCAGTAAAACATCAAGATCCACCATATGGGCAGTAATCTAAATGATGAGCAAGGGAACCAATAGTGGATGGGGATAGAAAAGTTGTAAGCCTACTCCATGATAGGACATACACAAAGGTTGTTTAAATACCCCTCACACACCAAAAGGGCCCTTGATGTCATGCTTCATCATTGGGGTCTTCCCATCCCACTGTGGGATGGGGCGTGCTACGACCAGCGACTACGCGGGAGCACTAATCTAATAACTATGTGTGGTGCAAGGGTAGTGAGAAGAAGGGTCAAAAGTGAAGTTAAAAAGGAACTGGCCTCATAGACATAAGACAATTTAATAGGTCGTTGAGGCTGAACCTAATAAAAACTGTGGTATGGAATGGTCATGCGTATAATGAGCTGACGTTCCTAAAAAGTCAACATGTTTCGAAGCTCAAGGCTTCTTCATCAGGACTGAAACGATCCCTTCAGTACTCACTTAATATCTAAAAGTGAAAATAGTTATATACAAATGAAAAATTATGCAAATATTCATGCAATGTGAAGTACCTGTTTATACTTCTATACGTTAATCTGTTTGTACTACTATGTGATAATCTGCAAAAAGAAAGAAAAAGGAAAATGAAGGGTATTAGTTGCGCCACACACGGCGTTGTCTCACGTAGACCTGAAAGACAGCACATGTGTCAAAGTGACTGTTTATAGAAAATAATGCTATCGTGGTACATGGACCTGTGAAAGAAATGGGGAAAAGGAGGGAAAACATACAAAGACATACTACATGTAACAAAAAACACACACTCTATTCGTGGCTATTGTAATCAAAAAGGCGGTGTGTAAAACAATGTATACACACAATACATACAATGTATGAATGGGTGTATTGCCCCATGAGCCTCAGGTACAGATGAGCAGGAAGAAGTCACTAGTTACTGCAGGAGAAAAAGCATTTAAAATAAAGAGAAACGGTTAAGTGGTAGTCGTCCCCTTTCTTGAGTGATTAACGAAAATCTCGGACTGTGACGGCTAAGCCGTACTTACGTGTTACTCGACAAAATTTTAGCCCCATACTGCTCACCCGCGGCTCCGTTGCATGACTAGGGAGTGCGGGGAGCAGCTATTTATACAAAAACATTGAGAGGGAATTGGGTTCACCTGCGAAGCTAACGCCGTAAAAAACCCAAACCGGAAGAGAGCTTTCATGCCAGATTGTCATTGCGCACTGGAGCGCTAACTCCAAAGCGCGGCGGAAATGAGTATTCAGTCCGTATTAGGGTGGAAGTGAGAGAGGAGCTTAGTCCTCCTCCCCTGTATTCTGCAGCATTAGGACTGTAATGATGCTGCGAGAAAACCAAAACGGAAGAGAAACTTCCAGGTTTGATTGTAATTTCGCACTAGAGCGCTGACTCCAGTGCACTCCGAAACGGAGTATTCCGTGCACGTTTTTGGATCGAGGTATATGTGAACAACCCGGGATCTTAAAAACAGCATGATTATTGCCCAATGCTGCGTGTGGTTATATAAAAAAACGTGAGAGGTCAATTCTTAAGTCATCCGAATAGGAATACGAATAAAAGTTCTCAAGGAGGCGAAAAAAGTGCATTCACAAGTGGTACATAGTCACATGCGATATCTAACATTATGAGGATCCAGGGACAAAATAATAATGCATGGTACGCCTAAAAATCATGCCAAATCAAGTGTAATTAAGATGTAAGGAGGTCGCCTGTGTGTTATATAGACCTCGATACATAGGGGCCGAACACTCTGATACAGTATGTACCCAGTATATAGTAATGAGGGGAATGGACAGGTGTGGTGACTACTTATAGTTTGTTAACTGTGCCCACGGAATTTCATCGTTCAGACCCTTTTCGTATGTCCCCAAACGGAACACCCAACGTTGTTCCTTTTCCAAAAGGTCTCTCTCGTGGTTGATGTGTTCAATCACTGTCCATCTTATGTCATCCACGTTGTGGTTGGTTGATAGGTAGTGGGTTGCCATTTTGGTGGTACTCTTCTTACATCTCACATTGCTTTTATGTTCACCAATCCGTATCTTAATTGGTCTGGACGGCATCCCGATGTACTCCAAATTGCACGGACAAGTGATCATGTAAATTACATTTTTACTGTTACAATTAGTAAATCGTCTTTGTTCCCAAACTGAACCGTTGGAAAATGTGATTTTTTTACTTTTCTTGGTAAGGACACACGAGCTGCAATTTCCACAGGGATGGTGACCCTGAATAGGTTGAAAATTGAAAGGGGCCGGGTTTGTTTCCCGTGTGGTACGTGGCCTAGTATGTACAAGAATATCTCTGAGATTTTTGCCTCTTTTATGGGAAAACATAGGTTTGGGAAAAGAAAGTTTTCCACAATTCAGTATATTCCAGTGTTTGTTGATTATCTCGGATACTTCATTCGAATGGGTATTATACGTGGTAACACAGATTGGTCTTGTCTCTCTTTCTTTTGGGGGATTGTTGTCCAACAAAGCCTCTCTATTGTTATGCCTGGCTCTTTTCCACCCCTGTTTGATAATCCTGGGTGGATATTCACGTGCCAATAGTTTTCTCTCAAGATCAGTGGCTTGATTTTTAAAATCCGTTATTTCCGAACAGTTCCTTCTAAGACGTAGGAACTGTCCAAACGGGAGATTGTCTCGCAGATGTCGTGGATGAAAACTGCTGTAAAGGAGAAGGCAATTTTTTGCAGTTGGTTTGAAGTGAGTAGTTGTCTTGAGTTTGCCATTCTCTGGGTAGATATTGAGATCAAGGAACACTAGATCCGTGTTGGATGTTATATGTGTGAATTTCAGAAACTGGTTTTGTTGGTTTAGCCATAACATAAAGGTCTCAACTGAGTGAGTATCACCTTTCCATACCACTAGGATATCATCAATGTATCTCTTCCAGGTAATGATGTGCTCATGGAATGGATTGTCTTGATGCAGTATCTTGGTTGTCTCCAGATGGTGCACGTAAAGGCCTGCCAGACTGGGAGCGAAGGTGCTTCCCATGCTAGTCCCATGCTTTTGTAAGTAGTGTACATCTTCATAGAGAAAGAAATTTTCTTTGAATGCTAAGGAAATGCACTCCATAAACATGCTACGTGGTGTGTGGTATTCCCATGTGGTTGCATATAGAACTTCTTCTATGATATTTATGGTTTCATCATGGGGAAGACTAGTGTAAAGACTCTCAACGTCTAAACCTAGTAAGAGATGTTGACTGATGTCAAAATCCTGCGTCGCAAGTAATTGTAACACTGCTTTCGTGTCTTGCAGGTAAGTACCTGTTTTCTGGACTAAGGGTCGCAAAAAGGCATCAGAGAACTTGGACAGGGGTTCTAGTAAGGAGCCGATCCCTGAGACGATAGGGCGTCCAGGAGGATTATCCAAGTTCTTATGAATCTTAGGAATGGTGTAAAAGTAGGGTGTTCTAGGCGATTTCTGGATCAGAAATTCTGATTCTTTTTGATATCCAGTTGTGACAGATAGCTTCCTCCACCATTGCTCCTATCCGTATCCGAATCCTTTCTGTTGGATCGTCTTGGATTATTTCGTAGTTGCGAGAGTCACCCAATAGTCTCCTGCACTCAATATCATACTTGAGAGTGGTCTGTAACACAATGGCTCCGCCTTTATCCGCTGGTTTTATAATAAGATCCCTGTTGTTGGCCAAAGTTCGTAAAGCCTCCTTTTCTTCTCGTGTTGTGTTATGGAAGGTTTTCTTGTCTTCATTAGACAATTTCATAATCTCACCCATAACAGCTCTCTCAAAAGTAAGCAACTCTACTGGAAGGGTAGGATCTGGAGGGGTGAACGTAGACTTAGGTCGTAATCCGGTATCGGAAAACTGTTCCTCAGTAGTTTCTGTAATATCCTTGTTATCAAAGAAAGCCCGTAGTTTAAGTTTCCTCAAGAATTCTTTTACCTCCAAGCATAACTTGAAATTGTCCATTTTGTTGGTGGGCACGAAATCAAGACCTTTGCTTAAGGCCTGTTTCTGTGGTTCAGTAAGAACCAGGGATGTGAGATTCACCACTAAGTGTTCTACTTGCTGGTTGATGGTTGGTTCGTGGTTCCGGTCATGCTTCTTGTTGATACTCTGATTGGATCGTCTGGTTCGTTCCTCCAGTGGACTTGATTGCCTCGTCGATTCCTTCCTCTTTGTGGTCCTGGGCGTGTACCTAAAAAAGGAGGTGGTCCATAGTAGTTATACTCCTGTGGTGTCGGGGCCCAGTGTTAGAATGGTCCTCCCATTGGTGGTGGACCATATGGGTAGTGGGCAAAGATTGGTTGGTTAGGGTAGTGGTTCCATCTCTCTCTAGGTTAGAACGGTCTCTGTTTCCATGTTCCTCCTCTCTGGTTTCTCGGGTTGCTCCCCCGGCTGGAATACGAATCATTGGAGCCAGTGTCTGATATATCGCTGTCAGATCCCTGTTCACTATTAGATTTTCTTGTTACATAGTTCTCGCATATATAGGGGTATACGCGTTCATGGCTGAAGGCTGCAGTGTCTTTCTTTAATTTTTTGAATTTGCTCTGTTTCAGAGTAATTTCATATTCGCTCATCTCTTGGTTTAGTTCATCCAGTCTCTTTTTCAATGCTGTATGGGATTGGTAACTCTTCAGTTGCACCTCCAACTTCTGTATGTCAACTTTTAGTTCTTGTGCCAGACGGGTTGCTGTTTTTATTATAAGGACCAGCCAGTCCCTAGTGCAATGCCAGGATATGAGTGACCAATCCTTTTTGAAAGCCTTGTCATGCTGAAATATGAATGGTTCGTTGCGGACAATCAGGCCATTTGGTGCCGCATTTGCCCTTAAGTACTCAGTCATCAATAGACCGTGCAGGGCTGTTTTTATCTGGGTTCTTCTGAGATTAGCCATTTCATCCCAATCTGAGCTACTTGGCCCTGGATCCGAGTTGCTTAGCCCTTCAAAGGGATTGAGGGCAGCTAAGATCCTGTCGATCTCATCTTCATTGAACGTGAGACCTACTGTTTCGGCCATATTTGTGAATGTTCGTGTGAGTGTGTGTATACGTAGTGTATGCAGAATAATAAATCAAAAAAAGGCAAAAAGGCAAAAAAATCGGTGCACTGATCGATTATTGCCTGAATCCCAGAAATACTGGATGACTCCCACAGCTGTACGCTGTCCAAAAGGCTTCAGAAAAACAAAATAAGGGAGTGAAGAGGTAGCGTCCCGAGGGACACTGACGGTGGATACGTCCTCCTCGAATCAGTAGTCAGTAAAACATCAAGATCCACCATATGGGCAGTAATCTAAATGATGAGCAAGGGAACCAATAGTGGATGGGGATAGAAAAGTTGTAAGCCTACTCCATGATAGGACATACACAAAGGTTGTTTAAATACCCCTCACACACCAAAAGGGCCCTTGATGTCATGCTTCATCATTGGGGTCTTCCCATCCCACTGTGGGATGGGGCGTGCTACGACCAGCGACTACGCGGGAGCACTAATCTAATAACTATGTGTGGTGCAAGGGTAGTGAGAAGAAGGGTCAAAAGTGAAGTTAAAAAGGAACTGGCCTCATAGACATAAGACAATTTAATAGGTCATTGAGGATGAACCTAATAAAAACTGTGGTATGGAATGGTCATGCGTATAATGAGCTGACGTTCCTAAAAAGTCAACATGTTTCGAAGCTCAAGGCTTCTTCATCAGGACTGAAACGATCCCTTCAGTACTCACTTAATATCTAAAAGTGAAAATAGTTATATACAAATGAAACATTATGCAAATATTCATGCAATGTGAAGTACCTGTTTGTACTTCTATACTTTAATCTGTTTGTACTACTATGTGATAATCTGCAAAAAGAAAGAAAAAGGAAAATGAAGGGTATTAGTTGCGCCACACACGGCATTGTCTCACGTAGACCTGAAAGACAGCACATGTGTCAAAGTGACTGTTTATAGAAAATAATGCTATCGTGGTACATGGACCTGTGAAAGAAATGGGGAAAAGGAGGGAAAACATACAAAGACATACTACATGTAACAAAAAACACACACTCTATTCGTGGCTATTGTAATCAAAAAGGCGGTGTGTAAAACAATGTATACACACAATACATACAATGTATGAATGGGTGTATTGCCCCATGAGCCTCAGGTACAGATGAGCAGGAAGAAGTCACTAGTTACTGCAGGAGAAAAAGCATTTAAAATAAAGAGAAACGGTTAGGTGGTAGTCGTCCCCTTTCTCGAGTGATTAACGAAAATCTCGGACTGTGACGGCTAAGCCGTACTTACGTGTTACTCGACAAAATTTTAGCCCCATACTGCTCACCCGCGGCTCCGTTGCATGACTAGGGAGTGCGGGGAGCAGCTATTTATACAAAAACATCGAGAGGGAATTGGGTTCACCTGCGAAGCTAACGCCGTAAAAACCCAAACCGGAAGAGAGCTTTCATGCCAGATTGTCATTGCGCACTGGAGCGCTAACTCCAAAGCGCGGCGGAAATGAGTATTCAGTCCGTATTAGGGTGGAAGTGAGAGAGGAGTTTAGTCCTCCTCCCCTGTATTCTGCAGCATTAGGACTGTAATGATGCTGCGAGAAAACCAAAACGGAAGAGAAACTTCCAGGTTTGATTGTAATTTCGCACTAGAGCGCTGACTCCAGTGCACTCCGAAACGGAGTATTCCGTGCACGTTTTTGGATCGAGGTATATGTGAACAACCCGGGATCTTAAAAACAGCATGATTATTGCCCAATGCTGCGTGTGGTTATATAAAAAACGTGAGAGGTCAATTCTTAAGTCATCCGAATAGGAATACGAATAAAAGTTCTCAAGGAGGCGAAAAAAGTGCATTCACAAGTGGTACATAGTCACATGCGATATCTAACATTATGAGGATCCAGGGACAAAATACTGGGCCCCGACACCACAGGAGTATAACTACTATGGACCACCTCCTTTTTTAGGTACACGCCCAGGACCACAAAGAGGAAGGAATCGACGAGGCAATCAAGTCCACTGGAGGAACGAACCAGACGATCCAATCAGAGTATCAACAAGAAGCATGACCGGAACCACGAACCAACCATCAACCAGCAAGTAGAACACTTAGTGGTGAATCTCACATCCCTGGTTCTTACTGAACCACAGAAACAGGCCTTAAGCAAAGGTCTTGGTTTCGTGCCCACCAACAAAATGGACAATTTCAAGTTATGCTTGGAGGTAAAAGAATTCTTGAGGAAACTTAAACTACGGGCTTTCTTTGATAACAAGGATATTACAGAAACTACTGAGGAACAGTTTTCCGATACCGGATTACGACCTAAGTCTACGTTCACCCCTCCAGATCCTACCCTTCCAGTAGAGTTGCTTACTTTTGAGAGAGCTGTTATGGGTGAGATTATGAAATTGTCTAATGAAGACAAGAAAACCTTCCATAACACAACACGAGAAGAAAAGGAGGCTTTACAAACTTTGGCCAACAACAGGGATCTTATTATAAAACCAGCGGATAAAGGCGGAGCCATTGTGTTACAGACCACTCTCAAGTATGATATTGAGTGCAGGAGACTATTGGGTGACTCTCGCAACTACGAAATAATCCAAGACGATCCAACAGAAAGGATTCGGATACGGATAGGAGCAATGGTGGAGGAAGCTATCTGTCACAACTGGATATCAAAAAAGAATCAGAATTTCTGATCCAGAAATCGCCTAGAACACCCTACTTTTACACCATTCCTAAGATTCATAAGAACTTGGATAATCCTCCTGGACGCCCTATCGTCTCAGGGATCGGCTCCTTACTAGAACCCCTGTCCAAGTTCTCTGATGCCTTTTTGCGACCCTTAGTCCAGAAAACAGGTACTTACCTGCAAGACACGAAAGCAGTGTTACAATTACTTGCGACGCAGGATTTTGACATCAGTCAACATCTCTTACTAGGTTTAGACGTTGAGAGTCTTTACACTAGTCTTCCCCATGATGAAACCATAAATATCATAGAAGAAGTTCTATATGCAACCACATGGGAATACCACACACCACGTAGCATGGTTATGGAGTGCATTTCCTTAGCATTAAAAGAAAATTTCTTTCTCTATGAAGATGTACACTACTTACAAAAGCATGGGACTAGCATGGGAAGCACCTTTGCTCCCAGTCTGGCAGGCCTTTACGTGCACCATCTGGAGACAACCAAGATACTGCATCAAGACAATCCATTCCATGAGCACATCATTACCTGGAAGAGATACATTGATGATATCCTAGTGGTATGGAAAGGTGATACTCACTCAGTTGAGACCTTTATGTTATGGCTAAACCAACAAAACCAGTTTCTGAAATTCACACATATAACATCCAACACGGATGTAGTGTTCCTTGATCTCAATATCTACCCAGAGAATGGCAAACTCAAGACAACTACTCACTTCAAACCAACTGCAAAAAATTGCCTTCTCCTTTACAGCAGTTTTCATCCACGACATCTGCGAGACAATCTCCCGTTTGGACAGTTCCTACGTCTTAGAAGGAACTGTTCGGAAATAACGGATTTTAAAAATCAAGCCACTGATCTTGAGAGAAAACTATTGGCACGTGAATATCCACCCAGGATTATCAAACAGGGGTGGAAAAGAGCCAGGCATAACAATAGAGAGGCTTTGTTGGACAACAATCCCCCAAAAGAAAGAGAGACAAGACCAATCTGTGTTACCACGTATAATACCCATTCGAATGAAGTATCCAAGATAATCAACAAACACTGGAAAATACTGAATTGTGGAAAACTTTCTTTTCCCAAACCTATGTTTTCCCATAAAAGAGGCAAAAATCTCAGAGATATTCTTGTACATACTAGGCCACGTACCACACAGGAAACAAACCCGGCCCCTTTCAATTTTCAACCTATTCAGGGTCACCATCCCTGTGGAAATTGCAGCTCGTGTGCCCTTACCAAGAAAAGTAAAAAAATCACATTTTCCAACGGTTCAGTTTGGGAACAAAGACGATTTACTAATTGTAACAGTAAAAATATAATTTACATGATCACTTGTCCGTGCAATTTGGAGTACATCGGGATGACGTCCAGACCAATTAAGATACGGATTGGTGAACATAAAAGCAATGTGAGATGTAAGAAGAGTACCACCAAAATGGCAACCCACTACCTATCAACCAACCACAACGTGGATGACATAAGATGGACAGTGATTGAACAAATCAACCACGAGAGAGACCTTTTGGAAAAGGAACAACGTTGGGTGTTCCGTTTGGGGACATACGAAAAGGGTCTGAACGATGAAATTCCGTAGGCACAGTTAACAAACTGTAAGTAGTCACCACACCTGTCCATTCCCCTCATTACTATATACTGGGTACATACTGTATCAGAGTGTTCGGCCCCTATGTATCGAGGTCTATATAACACACAGGCGACCTCCTTACATCTTAATTACACTTGATTTGGCATGATTTTTTAGGCGTACCATGCATTATTATTTTGTCCCTGGATCCTCATAATGTTAGATATCGCATGTGACTATGTACCACTTGTGAATGCACTTTTTTCGCCTCCTTGAGAACTTTTATTCGTATTCCTATTCGGATGACTTAAGAATTGACCTCTCACGTTTTTTTATATAACCACACGCAGCATTGGGCAATAATCATGCTGTTTTTAAGATCCCGGGTTGTTCACATATACCTCGATCCAAAAAACGTGCACGGAATACTCCGTTTCGGAGTGCACTGGAGTCAGCGCTCTAGTGCGAAATTACAATCAAACCTGGAAGTTTCTCTTCCGTTTTGGTTTTCTCGCAGCATCATTACAGTCCTAATGCTGCAGAATACAGGGGAGGAGGATTAAGCTCCTCTCTCACTTCCACCCTAATACGGACTGAATACTCATTTCCGCCGCGCTTTGGAGTTAGCGCTCCAGTGCGCAATGACAATCTGGCATGAAAGCTCTCTTCCGGTTTGGGTTTTTTACGGCGTTAGCTTCGCAGGTGAACCCAATTCCCTCTCGATGTTTTTGTATAAATAGCTGCTCCCCGCACTCCCTAGTCATGCAACGGAGCCGCGGGTGAGCAGTATGGGGCTAAAATGTTGTCGAGTAACACGTAAGTACGGCTTAGCCGTCACAGTCCGAGATTTTCGTTAATCACTCGAGAAAGGGGACGACTACCACCTAACCGTTTCTCTTTATTTTAAATGCTTTTTCTCCTGCAGTAACTAGTGACTTCTTCCTGCTCATCTGTACCTGAGGCTCATGGGGCAATACACCCATTCATACATTGTATGTATTGTGTGTATACATTGTTTTACACACCGCCTTTTTGATTACAATAGCCACGAATAGAGTGTGTGTTTTTGTTACATGTAGTATGTCTTTGTATGTTTTCCCTCCTTTTCCCCATTTCTTTCACAGGTCCATGTACCACGATAGCATTATTTTCTATAAACAGTCACTTTGACACATGTGCTGTCTTTCAGGTCTACGTGAGACAACGCCGTGTGTGGCGCAACTAATACCCTTCATTTTCCTTTTTCTTTCTTTTTGCAGATTATCACATAGTAGTACAAACAGATTAACGTATAGAAGTACAAACAGGTACTTCACATTGCATGAATATTTGCATAATTTTTCATTTGTATATAACTATTTTCACTTTTAGATATTAAGTGAGTACTGAAGGGATCGTTTCAGTCCTGATGAAGAAGCCTTGAGCTTCGAAACATGTTGACTTTTTAGGAACGTCAGCTCATTATACGCATGACCATTCCATACCACAGTTTTTATTAGGTTCAGCCTCAACGACCTATTAAATTGTCTTATGTCTATGAGGCCAGTTCCTTTTTAACTTCACTTTTGACCCTTCTTCTCACTACCCTTGCACCACACATAGTTATTAGATTAGTGCTCCCGCGTAGTCGCTGGTCGTAGCACGCCCCATCCCACAGTGGGATGGGAAGACCCCAATGATGAAGCATGACATCAAGGGCCCTTTTGGTGTGTGAGGGGTATTTAAACAACCTTTGTGTATGTCCTATCATGGAGTAGGCTTACAACTTTTCTATCCCCATCCACTATTGGTTCCCTTGCTCATCATTTAGATTACTGCCCATATGGTGGATCTTGATGTTTTACTGACTACTGATTCGAGGAGGACGTATCCACCGTCAGTGTCCCTCGGGACGCTACCTCTTCACTCCCTTATTTTGTTTTTCTGATTCCTTCTCAGATAGCAAGACAGTCCTACGCAGCAGAGTAGTCCTCGGTAGCAGGGCAGTCCTTCTTTTGTAATGTCCATAGGTCTAGGAGTGTTCCGATGATTGTGTGAGGGAGTAAACCCTGTCCTACCCTAACATCTGGTTCTGGAAAGTTCTTCCCCTCCCTTGTTAAGGCTCCAAACTTTCTCGGGAGACAACAGGCTGGTGTCAGGTTACTTTGATTGTGCCTACATCCATCCTGGCAGGATGGCCATCCTGCCCACATTTAGTTCCATTTGTGTCACTGTCTGGGAGGAATACACAAACCCCAGCAGCAGAGCCATTGAAAGCCATGTGACCTAGGACAATAGCAAAAGGCACACTTGGTTAGGACAAGAAGATGCCAACTTTCTAAAAGTGGCATTTTCAAAATTGTGACTTAAAATTTGACTTTTCTGTTAAAGAGGATTTTTAACATGGGGACTTTGAACATATGTTCCATTCATGCAGATGGCATTCCTCATACTGGGCCGATATCAATAAACAACTTGAGGCTATCTACAATGTGGACTTCTCGCTATCCCTCCTCCTTATACTGTTAGGACCCCATGCTTCCACTCTTCCATTAGACTTACCTGACAACGACTTAGCTTACTAGATCTACTAACAGTGGCGATTAAGGTAATTCTCTTGGACTGGAAGACATTAACTAACGTATTATATTATACATGGTGGTCATGGGTCACGTATCTTAGAAGCTCACATAAGAGTTTTTCCGCCTCTACGAGGGAACCCTGTTGCCGTTCAATCCATTTGGCACACATGGGATAGTTTTATGGCCATCAGCTGACGCCCTCTTGTTCTTCTCTGCTCTCCAGGGCCGGACTGGGAACCGAAACCGGCCCTGGGAAACTGCTCGGCTGGCACCCCCTGGGGTGAGGGGGGGTGCAGCCGAGCAGTTTGCGAGGGCCGGTTTTGGCCGATTTTGTTACAGGGGGCTGATATTTCCATCCCCCAGTAACAAAATCGGCCCCTACCCTAGCGGCCCACCGGGGAAACGCCCGGTGCCCGTTACGGCCAGTCCGGCCCTGCTCTCGTGTTTTTTCTTTTTCGTTCTGGCATCAGGGTAGTGGATTGTGGGGATTAGAGTTTACACTCTTATTCTTTTAAGAAGCACAGTTATTGGAGAACTAAAGCATGTGGTTTGAGTTATTTCAGTGTGTGAGTAGATGTGATTGGTCACATGTGGCTGAGCTTATTTAAGTAACGGTCCGATCGGCAGAGCAAGAGGAATAAGATTCAGAGGAGATGGAAGGAAATGGGAACATTAGGCTGTTGGTTTAAGCGTTTACAGGTATTTGATGGAGGGGAAACGGGGAAAGGGTAATGAAGAAGGTGAAACTGAATGGAAGGTTGGGAACATGGGCAGGTCGGGTGAGATTATATGTTTATGGTTATAGATGCACTTTTAGGGTGGGTGGTGTTGAGCAAATAGTGCGATTGGTATTGGACACAGATTTAAGTTAAGTGGTTCGGTGATTCAATAGTGACAGGTAGTGGGTTGATGAGGTAGGAAGAACAGGAGGATGATGTATTTTGTTTAGTTTTAACACTGGCTTAGGTGAGAGTGGGGGGATTACGATGTGGAGTAGTTTTGGAGTATATGTGTTGTTTTGAGGCGGGATATGGAGTTATAAATTTCACAGTCAGGTGGGGGTGAGTAAGCAGAGGACATGAATAGTTTTGAGTTAATTTATAGTGGGTTTGTAGGGGGTATTTGAGGGAGGGAGGGGACATGGAGTGTTTAAGTCATTTTTTTTATTTTTTTTTATTGTAAGGCTTTATCGAGCAGTCCATTGAATTGTCTTTTTTTATTCTATTTGTTTTCAGTAACCCCTGACGAAGAGTCAATCGACTCGAAATGCATTGGGTGTAACGAAATGAGCTCATTCTGCAATACGTTTGTTCCTTTACTTGTCACTGTTGAAGGCCTGGACGGGCATGCAGGGGACATGTGAAATTTTGAATAAAGGACTAAGGTGCAATCAAGCTGTCTCCGGAGTGATGCAATTGAAATAAAAGACAGATGGAAAATGGATTAGAATAAATGATTGGTATACAACGGTTGAAATATGGGAGAATTTAGGAGGAAGTGGTTTAATGATAGGAAATATTCCGCATCTTGCAGTGCGTCAGGTGGGCTCACTAGCGGTGAGCCCGTATGGTGATAATATGATAAGCTGGGACTTGGGACGGTTCCCAGCACCTGTTAACGCACGCACTTACAGAAATTTGTTGCTACACAATGATTACATTTAAGGGAAGGAGTGCATTTCGCGACGTACTTGTTTTTAACTTTCTAAAAGTGGCATTTTCAAAATTGTGACTTAAAATTTGACTTTTCTGTTAAAGAGGATTTTTAACATGGGGACTTTGAACATATGTTCCATTCATGCAGATGGCATTCCTCATACTGGGCCGATATCAATAAACAACTTGAGGCTATCTACAATGTGGACTTCTCGCTATCCCTCCTCCTTATACTGTTAGGACCCCATGCTTCCACTCTTCCATTAGACTTACCTGACAACGACTTAGCTTACTAGATCTACTAACAGTGGCGATTAAGGTAATTCTCTTGGACTGGAAGACATTAAATAACGTATTATATTATACATGGTGGTCATGGGTCACGTATCTTAGAAGCTCACATAAGAGTTTTTCCGCCTCTACGAGGGAACCCTGTTGCCGTTCAATCCATTTGGCACACATGGGATAGTTTTATGGCCATCAGCTGACGCCCTCTTGTTCTTCTCTGCTCTCCAGGGCCGGACTGGGAACCGAAACTGGCCCTGGGAAACTGCTCGGCTGGCACCCCCTGGGGTGAGGGGGGGTGCAGCCGAGCAGTTTGCGAGGGCCGGTTTTGGCCGATTTTGTTACAGGGGGCCGATATTTCCGTCCCCCGGTAACAAAATCGGCCCCCAGGGGCCCAAAACCGGCCCCTACCCTAGCGGCCCACCGGGGAAACGCCCGGTGCCCACTACAGCCAGTCCGGCCCTGCACTCAAACATAAGCTGCTATTCCCCCCTTTTCTTACTGTCACTCTCCCATATGATGGTCCTCTCCCCCTACTCTTTCTATATCTCCCCCTTTTCTCTTCCTATTCATAATTTATATTAGGTATGCCTACTATAACTATCACCAACACCCGTATTTGTTAGCCCTATGCATTACTATTTCTATATGCTCTATTTAGCAAACTCAATGTTGCCCTTGCCGTTGTAGCCTATCTCCTTCTGCATGCCGACAAGTTTAAAGCAGACACTGTTTATCTATTTTGCCCTTTGTATAAGGTTGTAGATGGAAGAAATGTATATCTTTACTGACATTAGCATGTTCTAGTAGGCTTCATGTATGTATGTTTTGCATGCTCTCTGTTTCGTTCTGTTTTAAAGAAAATAATACAATATTTAGAACACAAAGAGGATTTTTAAATTGCAATTAATTTGAGTCTAAACATAATATTCCCATTTGCTCCCAATTCAAAGTTACCACTTATTTAATCTTAAGAAGTAACCCAATATTAGTCAATGGGAGAGACAGGTCTTGCAGTAGTGAAAAATGACTTTAGTAATTTTGCACTAGTCTGATGAGTAAAACATAAACACACATGTCCTACTTTTTAAACAGAATACACCATGCCCTCTGAGCCTTTAGGGGCGTACCTTCGAGTTGACTTATAAGTATTAAAAGGGAAGGTTTATTAAAGGTCTATTTTTCCAGGTGAAAATGGCAGTTTAAAACTGTACTACTGTGTTGGCCTGAGACATGCAGTGTTTGACCTGAGACATCTTTTAAAAGGCTACTTTAGAGGGTGGCACAATGTGTGCTGCAGGGCCACTAGTACCATTTAATTTACAGGCCTAGGTACATTTAGTACCATATATGAGGGACTTAGAAGTAATTTAAATGTGCCAATTAGGTGCAAACTAAATTTAACGTGTTTAAAGGAGAGAACACAAGCATGTTATCACTGTTAAAGTCAACAAAAAGAAAATCAGCAAAACAGGTGTAGAGAAGGAAATAGGTTTGGGGGAAACGCACACCAAGGATGTCAGGTGTAACATAATGTCTGTTGTCATCAAAAATATTTGAAATGCAATGCAATGTATACGTTTTAGTTTCCGTTTGCTTTGGTCAGTGCGCCAGTTTTGTATTTATGCAATTAGTAATTATCCAAAGCATGTTGGTCTGGCGGGTTATTTGTGCCCTGGTTTGGTCTCCCCCTGTCCCGATATAAGTATTCTCAGAGGGCCTTGTTATTTGTATTATTCGGCCAATTCGCATCAGTAAGTCAGGAAGAGGTTTCACCATCGTTGATATTATTAAGCACAATTGATTCAGATATTTCACCCCAGCCTTTACACTATGCTTTTCCTTTGCTTGTGTAAAAAAATGCTGAAAAAGACATAACTGTTAAGTAGAATGTGTTTTGTTTCTGCTTTACTTTGGCTGCAGCTGACATCTGTTACAGTTTTAGAACTTGAGAATTTGGGACTTTTGTCCTTATACACTGCTGTGACTGTGAGAGTTAAGAGGATAGACAAAGAGATCACTACTCACCTACTACTGTAACACGGAGAGGAAATATACTATAACTAAATTTAATACGACTGGTTTGACGGTGTTCATATCGGAAGTAGTAGTTTCTTCCATCCCATCTCCTGACGTCATTGATGCTGAGGGAACAGTCCCTTCGCGTCACGTTTCCCACCAGTGTGAAGCGGCCTCTGGTGTCCTCGCGGATCTCTTTAGTTTCATCGTTGGAAGCCACGGCCTTGTCTCGGGTGTCACCTTCAATGAACCAGTATCCTCGAGGATTCTCTGCTGCCTCCCCCGTCTCCTGGTAGGTGAACTGGCAGGGAATGAGGACGCACAGGCCTTCCTGAGCTATGACGTTCCGGGGCGCGGTCAATGTAAAATTTCCAATGGCACACAGGACTCCTGCGGAGACAAGAGCGGCAGGAAATATAATCTGTATAATAATGTACAAACAGTAAAACATTAGAAAGGACACTTGTTAATACTGACTGCTGTACTCTGGTGCGTCTGTCAGGCAGAGAAACGTTTATTTTCAGCTCCTTCCATCTCTGTGCGGAACTCGCTGCCACTAAAAACTCCCTCTCTGCACACATAGGAAACATGCACAAACTCTTCCGCCTCTGCCTCAGTTAAAACCACATTCCCGGATCCCTTAATCTACTAGAGATGACCTAAGGCAAACCCAGGTCCTTGCCTTCTCTTTATCGCACTACATGGTGTTCTTATCACTGAGGTCATTCAACTTCTTGCTTTTAAAGTTTGTCTCATGTCTAAGGTTTTACGTTTCTAAGATGCTTTCTGCAAAGCGCCTAACACTCCCTGAGGTGCTGTTGTTGTATACAACAGTTAACTAAATTTTTACAAAAATGAAAAAAGCCTTTTCCTTTCACTGAGCCCCACTTCCTTGGTGGCTAGCCACAAGGAATCTCTTAGTCTCAGAGAGTGTTTTAGATTCCATCTGACCTCAGGCAGTTCTCAACCAGTTGTTGTTATTGGACTCATCAGGCAGAGCAGGAAACAGGATGCAGGGAACAGGCAGGTTTCAAACCTCTTCGAGTCACAATGGCCACAGTCCTTGCTCCTCTCCGGACCCAGACTGACCTAATGGGACTGGCTGGGTTCAGGTCCAGGGAGCACAAAGGACCCTTCTGACTCCTTCCAAAGGGCATGATTTCAAAACCACATGCAGCCTCCATCAAGTCACAACACTTCCTATAAACAAATCTCCTATGTTATAGGTTTAGTGCTGTGTGTGGAAATAAACAGGTGTTGGTGTTGTGAACACAGCACAACTTTAACTACTGCTAGCCTTCCAAATCCTTTCAAGAAGCTCAAATGAACATATGTTGCCCACTTTTTGAGAACTCTATTACTGTTTCTTCCAAAGTCAATGGGAGAACAACATTTCATTGAGAATTGAAAGAATTTGAGCCTCATTTAGAACATGGTGAGCAGCCCAGCGGCTCTACAGGTCAGAAGAGGCAATGACCTCCTCCCCACCAAATTTAGAGACCTCTGCCAGCTAGGCAGGGATCACTGGCGCCTTCACCAGAGATGGCTGTGTAGCACTGAACCTTGTAGAGCAGGCTGTTGCAAACTCTCAAACTCCCTACCTATACAATAGCACATCCACCCGTACCTCTACCCCAGTATCCCAAGGTCAGGAACCTGGGGCCAGATGTACAACCATTTTTTGCGGTGGCAAACGGGAAATCGGCCCGTTTGCGACCGCAAAAAGGGTCCTGGCATGTACAAATGCTATTTTGCGAATCGGGGACTTGCAAAATATCGTTTGCGACTCTCGCTATTAGAAAGGGGCGTCCCTTCCTAATACCGAGTCACAATGGAATGTAACATTGTTTTGCAACCTCATTTGCGGCCGCAAAACACTCGCAGTTTACCACTTACTTCAAGTAGGTGGTAAACCACTCGTAAACGGAAAGGGGTCCCCAAGGGACCCCGTACCCTTTGTGAGTGTGTGCGAAAATATTTTTTAAGAGCAACTGCCAGCTCTTAAAAAATGAAACAGAAACGTTTAATTTTTCTTTTTTTAAATTGGCTACATTTAAAAACAAACTGCCTTATTAAAAAAGCAGTCACAGTCATGGTGGTCTGCTGACCCCAGCAGGCCACCATCCCTGTGATTGCTGGCCATTCCTAATGGGGTTGCAAATAGTACCTGCCTCATGAATATTAATGAGGCAGGCAGTTTGCGACCCCATTAGGAATCGCTAACAGTGTCTAAGACACTGTTGTAAACTGGATTTTGCGAGACGCAAAGCGACACAATTTGCGAGTCACAAAATGTAAGGGTTGTACATCTGGCCCTAAGGAATCTTGTTCGATGAGAAACTTTCCTTTGATGCCCAGATCACTGGCATGGCAGGAAAGTGTTTCGGCATGTTGAGATTGTTGAAAAAAATTCTTCATCTACTTCCTAATTCCAACAAAAAAACAGTAGTCCAGGCGCTGGTCATATCCAGATTAGATTATTGTAACTTTCTCTACCTGGGTGTTACCCAATCTAGATTGAATGGGATTCAACGGGTCTAGAATGCATCAGCTCTGACACTGCTTGGACTCTCTAAATGAGCCTCTATCAGTGTAGCACTGAAGAAATTACACTGGCTGCCGTTGAAACAGAGAATGACCTTTAAGGCCCTCTGTTATTGCTACAAGGCTCTCTCCTGTCAAGGCCTTACCTATCTACAGTCTATCGTTACTCCCTATGTTCCGGTTAGAAATCTTAGGTTGGTTGCTGCAAAACAGGCTTACGCTCCTAAATTTAAAAAAGCGAGATTTCTGAGTTGCGCTTTTAGCCATTTGACACCAACAATCTGGAACTCATTACCTTTGGAACTTCCGCTAGCTCCTTCTGAAATGATTTTCAGGAAAAAGCTGAAAACATGGCTCTTTAGATCTCTTTAAAATTTTTCTAGTCTGCAAGCAATTTTTGGGGAGTCAGCTTCTTAGCGCCAAGAAGTAGCCATGAGCTGTACAAGTGGCATTATTATTATTATATAATAATTATTAATAATATTATTGCTCTTCCTAAATCCTAGCATGGATACTTTCTCCACGCTAGTACTTCTACTCTTCCCATAAAATAGCGCTTCACTGTTGCATCTCTACTCCTGCCTAGTCCTTGCGCCTCTTTTCATACCTGTACCTAGTACCTATACCATTGTGCCATTACTCTCACTTATACTCTGTTATGTCTATCCCATATGCTATTAATTCCCATCCTGCCTTTACCCACTTGTACCCTTTGCCACTCTCTATTACCTTTACCAATACCCTATTATCTCTACCCGACTCTATATACTGGTACCTACATTATTATCTCTTATCCTGCTAGTAACTATGGGCCACATGTACGACCATTTCATTTTGAGAGTCTCTAATTGCGATTTGTTGCCACAGACTCACAAAATGAATTGTACTAATGTGTCTCAGACACATTTAGTGATTCCCAATTAGGTCGCTAATGACCTGCCTCATTAATATTCATGATGGAGTTCGCAATTTACGACCCATTGGGAATGGCCTGCACACACAGGGATGATGGCCTGCTGGGGTCAGCAGACCACCATGTTTTTTCTGAAATGCAGCCTGTTTTCCGTAAAGAAAAATGGGATGCATTTATAAAAGAAAAATGAGAAGTTTCCTATTCATTTTTTAAGAGTAGACAGTGGTCCATGGGACCACTGCCTGCTCTTACAATATGTTAGTGCCCATATTCACAAAGGGGAAGGGGTTCCTTCGGGACCCCTTTCCGTTTGCGAATGGGTTACCACCTCCTCCATGGAGACTGTAAAATATGAATGTTTTGCGACCGCATTCCGGTCACAAAATCTTCATACATGCCACTGCAACTCGCTATTAGTAAGGGACGCCCTTGAAACGCCCCTTCCTAATAGCAACTTGCAAACCCTATTTTGCAAGCCTGTGATAGGTTGCCGACTCGAAAAATAGGGTTAGTACATTGCAAAAGCTGTTTAGCGGTCTCAAATGGCCCGATTGCAAATGGCCCGATTCTCTGTATGCGTCCGCTAAAAATAGTTATACATGTGGTCCTTAATGTCGGCCTATACCCTTCACCTTTAATCCTAACTACTTGCTTGTACCTTTCCTGCTTTTCACGTATTCCATTTACTCTAGCTCATTGTTCTCCTTACCCTTTAATTCACATTCTTCTGTTTTTTTTTTCTGTTCAAAATATTTTATTGAATGTGAAAACATACAATCAGATGACATTGTGATATGAGTACAAGGTATGCTGTAATACAATAATTCCAAATAGATGATATACAGTTCCATACGGGTGTCATGAGATTTCCTACTTCCACAACTGTAGCAGTACAAAGGAATACAAAAAGATAAAAGGGCTACAAGACTACTAAGGGTCCAGGACCGCATACAAGATGAATCCATGGATGAAATTACCACCGCAGAGGAGAAAGTGGATCAGATAAAAAGGAGGTTATACATACCATAGAGTTCCCACACTGTAGGATGTGATTTATGAAATATGTGTATCATCATGAAGTATCGCCTACATTATAAAGAGAGCAATTAGAGGGGAACTATGAACCTGAAGTAGGGGGGAGGAAGGTGTGGGAGGGGATGGAATGAGTGAGTTATTCAAGAGAGTAGACATGGGCCTAGCCAGACCCTAAGGTGTAAATGAGGGTAAGTCATCCAACAATAGTGTTCTTCCCAATGAATCTATCTAAAGAGTGCCATACTGCACTGGAGATTGGGTGGGAGTATTGCAATTGAGATTGAATAGAGTGCGCCCCTGTGGGATATGGAACCCATGCCCACCAAGTATGATGGGAGAGATGGTTAAATGATTTCCATTCTGAAAGAATAATTTTCACTGCAATAGCTAGAAGCAGACCTAACAGAGCCATATAGTTTTTGTGAAGATTCTGAGTGCTTACTGCGGCCC
The DNA here is from genome assembly GCA_963921515.1 of Calotriton arnoldi. Classification (NCBI taxonomy): domain Eukaryota; kingdom Metazoa; phylum Chordata; class Amphibia; order Caudata; family Salamandridae; genus Calotriton; species Calotriton arnoldi. Next base: position 2,647,286 of record CAWUFW010001037.1, on the reverse strand, counting down.
AGGCTCATGAAGCTATCATAGGGAAGCTTAGGGTTATGGGAATATCAAATATATCTGATAGTCTACCCTGTATTGAGCGCCAATATGGTTCCAGAAGTGGACAGTCAAAGAACATGTGCTGGTGTGAACCAGGCTCTTGGTTGCAGTTCCTGCATTTGTCAGTCTCTCGTAAGTTTAGTTTGTGAAGTGTAGCTGGGGTTCAGTGAAGTAAGTTCATTGTAAAAAATTTGGATTGTCTAAGAGAGGGGGGCGATTTTGTTACATAGTGCAAATTTATCAATATTCCGCCATTGATCCTCAGTAATGTGGTTAAAGGCGTCAGTATTGAAATGTTTAGCCCATTTGCTGTATACTATTGATGGTTGTGTTGTGTACGGTTCCAATAAGAATTTAGAGATTTTAGAGGCAATATGCCCTGAATGCTGCCATCTTGTAAAACTTAACAGTAAGGATGAGTGTTTGGTGAGAGTAAGTTTTGACAGTTTCACCTTAATTTTAAGGAAACTATAAAAATTGATATTGGTGAGGCCAAACCTATCCGCTAAGGTCGAGAAGGGAAGCGGGTCATCATTGCTGTCATATAGGTCTCTGATCTGCGTAAAGTGAGGAAAGGGTGGACTTTTCTATTACATGGCAGAATGTACAGATATTATCCCTGCCAAGACGACCCTTAACAAAACCGGTTTGGGAATTATGTATTAATTTGGGTATATAATACTCTAAACTATTAGCTAGTATCTTCGCGAACATTTTTGCTTCCATATTTAAGAGTGAGATTTGATGGAAGTTTATAGGATCAGAATGATCCTATCCTTCTTTAGGAGTAATCACTATTGTAGCCTCGGACGCTGATCCCGACACTTTGCCCTAGCACGCAAAGTGATCCAATGAATTAATGAGGTGGTTGATGATTGAGGGAGAAAAGACTTTATAGAAAGCGATGGGAAAGCCATCCGGCCCTCGTGCCTAAATCGACCCAATAGATTTCATAGCTTTAACAATTTCCTCTGTATCAATTGGCTGATTCAGGCGTGTTCTATCCATATCAGAGACCGAAGCCATGGAAAGGGAATTCAGAAAGTCTAAACATCTAGGGCCAGATGTACGACCTAGAATTGCATGCGCAAACGGGTTTGCGACCCGTTTGCGCATGCAATTTCAGTCTGGGCCATCTACTTACACTATTTTGCGAGTCGCAAATAATTTGCGACTCGCAAAATAGTGTATTGCGACTAGCTATTAGGAAGGGGCATTTCCTTCCTAATAGCGACTCACAAGCTATGTATGAATGTTGCGGTCGCAAACAACTCGCAAATTACCACCCTCTTCAAGAGGGTAGTAATGCAGTCGCAAATTGGAAGGGGTCCCCAGGGGACCCCTTCCACTTCGTGACTTGCTCTAAAAATATGTTTTAAGGGCAGGCAGTGGTCCCAGGGACCACTACCTGCCCTTAAAAAATGAAACGAAAACGTTTCATTTTTTTTTTTTAAATGCATCTCGTTTTCCTTTAAGAAAAACGGGGTGTATTTAAAAAAAAAAAAAAACTGCTTTATTTAAAAGCAGTCCCAGACATGGTGGTCTGCTGAGCCCAGCAGGCCACCATACCTGGGAGGGCCTGTCATTCCCAATGGGCTCGCAAATTGTGAGAGGCTCATTAATATTAATGAGCCTCGCAATTTGCGTCCCCATTGGGAGTCGCAAACAGTGTTAAACACACTGTTGTACATGGCAAATTGCACCTCGCAAATTGCGACTCGCTAATGAGTCGCAATTTGCAAGGCGCAATTTTGCTGGTCGCACATCTGGCCCCTAGTTTTATCGCATAGCATTCCTGGAGTATAGAGATTACTAAAGAAGTCTTTAAAGACCGCAAGTATCTCTTCAGTTTTTAATTTTTGCGAGCCATCATGGGCCATGATGTGAGATACTTGGTTGTTGCAATTATTGAATTTAAGAGTGGCGGCAAGCATTTTCCCTGCTTTGTTACGAAACCAAAGTTGCCTTGATTTTTGTGGTGAACACTGAGATATGCCCTTTTACTTACAAAGGTGTTGTAGGTATATTTCAAGTTTTTAATCTTATCTATTAAGGACTTGTCTTCAGAGTTTCTAAATGCCTCTTCTTTGTTTTTAATTTTGGCGTCTAACTTATGTAATGTTCTCTTAATTTCACAATTTTTGGCTGCTATCCATTTCATAATATGACCCCTGATGACAATTTAAATGCGTCCCACACGATTACTGGGAAATCAACTGAGTGACTTATTTCAAACTGAAGATCTTCAATATCCTGTTGATTTTCCAGCACTTCAGTATTTAGACGCCAAATTTTGCGTTTATGTCAGACACAAACCTGATATTCATGGATACTGCAGCATGGTCCGAGATAAGAATAAGGTGGATTTTAACATTAGTAGTTTCCTTAAGGAGTGAGTCGTCTACTAGTAGATAATCTATGCGTGAGAAACTAGAATGAGGGGGTAGAAGAAATTTAGGTTGTTATCCTTAGGGTGGTGTAGTCTCCACACATCCAAGAGATGGTGTGAGGAGCAAAACTAAGCAGTTGTTATATTATGTTATGTTACTTCACCTTGTATAGCGCACATACACCAAACGGCCTCATGGTGCTTGGTAACTGTCCCAGCATGGCTCAGGAAACTTATTAATAGGCTTGCTTAAAGAGCCGTCTTCAACCTCTGTCTGAACTTCCTATAATTAAAGGTGGTCCTTGTGGAGAAGTTGGCCTGGTATATGCTGTCCACTATTGATAGTGGGCACCTTGCACCAGTCCCAACAACCCCTTATTGGAGATAGGTTAAAGACAACCTTTATTGAAAGCTATCCTAGTGGTAGCTATGGAGAGCAGCCTTCAGGCTAAGTCTTGAAGGAATGTAAAGCAGCTTGTTTTACCAGTCTATAATCTCTTGAGTGACCAAATGAAAGAGGACCACACCAGGTATATATTCAAAATATATGTATTTATTGCTAAACACACCCCTCTAGTCTCTTTATGAGGCTAGAGTTCGAAGTACATAAGTTATAAGCTAGTTATCAACAGTAATAGCACAAATACACGTTTGAGCCCTAGGGGCGTACCAAACCATATACCAATAAAGTGGTATAAGAACCACGACTGAGCTAGACACAAGGCCTAGAGCCTGTAGAAGTGCTTGGACCACAAGGAACCACCCAAGGTAGTGACACAGGGGACCCACGGGGGACGCGTGCAGTGTGCTAACACAGCCGCGAATCGCCGTTGACTTCTATGGGGAAAGTCGCGGTTGGAATTTTAAAGAAAAGGGACACTTAGAGGAGGACTTGGAGCAAACCCTTTTAGAACTGGGTCGTTCTAGAGTCTATACCCACGGGAGCACCGGAGTACTCGTGTTACCTCACCCAGGGAAGCCGGGTGCATAGGTGTCTTTCGGGGTCGGGTTTCGTCGTCGTTTTCAATGGCGATCTGCTGCAAAGTGCTGCTGGCGGCCAAGTCGAAAGTGTTCGGGTGGATCCAAAGGTGGATCGAAGATCTGAAGAACCTGAAAGCAGAGGGGACAGAGTCTGGGTCACTAGCCAGTGACCAGGTAGGCGATGAGCAGATGCCCACCGATGTCGAGTGCTTCAGGTAGGTTGATGGTTGTCTTGACTCTTCAGCCACGAGGTCCAGGAGGCATCGACGACGACCAGGAGCTGGATTCGAGCTGTGCCATGATGTTTGTCGATTGCTGAGGTGTCGGCGACCGGATTGGACCCAACAAGCCTTGGCAACGGCAAGTCTTGTGAAAATAAAAGAAGGACGGTGGTGCAGACCAGCAAGGTCTGAGGGACTCACCCAGCGAGGGTAAGTCAGGGCACGCCTGGAGCAACCAGAGAAGCTCAAGTAGAAGAAGATTGGCCTTCGGGAGGGCCTACTAGCCAACGGACTAGCGACCGCAAAGGAGCCTCAAGTGGACGCACTTAGAGCTAGCTCACGGGACACTCGTGGAGTGGAGGCCAGTGATCTTTGGTGCAGTCGGTGCTGGAGGCGGGGGCTACTCGGAGCCCAAAGCACAACTTCGTGGGAGCCCAGGAAGAGGATGCACTTGCAAATGTGTTCGGTGTCCAGGGGTCACGGTTCCACGTTACCCACGACAGCTACGGGCCTCAGCTTTGCTGGGGACTCAGGGCAGCCTCGGGGAAGTTTGGAAATCCACGTTTGGTGATGCAAAGACTTCGTCGTCCGGCGGGAGCTTCAGCGATGCAGACTGGACAATTGCTTCTTTGGTGCCTGCCAAGCAGGGGAGTCACTCCTTGACCCCAAGGGAGATTCTTCAGTCCTCTAATCTTAAAGTAGAGCGTCGAAGGTCCAGGATTCTGTGTCAGAGTTTCGTCCAGGTAAATCTAAAGTCCTCAGGACTGGGGTCCCATACTTATACCAAGTTAGGGGGTTGGACATACTCTGGGGACCCACCTATGGGAGGGTCAGGGCAGAGGGGTGGTTACACCCCTTTCCCTTTGTCCAGTTTCGCGCCAGAGCAGGGGCTGGAAGCCCCTGAGCCGGTTTGAACTGGGGTATGCACAGGGACACCAAATGTGCCCCCAGTGCAGGACTTCAAAGCACCAGAGAGTGCTCCCGCCCAGCCCCAATACACACTATCCTGTCTGGGGAGGTGGTTACACCTCCCTGGGACAGGAAACCTATTGTCCAGGCCTCCCCTGCCGGAGTTTCGGTCAGCAGCAGGAGGTCAGACTCGTGTCTGTGGCAGCGGCATCCATTTTGTGATGCTAGGGCTTGGAAAGAAGTTACCGGGCAGGCCGATGTGTACATGTCTCTCCCTCTAGAAGGGTGGAATGCTACCCCCGCCGCCAGAAATGGCGGGGGGGGGGTAGTATTCCAAGATGTTTGACACAAAAAACACGACATGTTTCCGCGCAGCCATCCCAAAGTTAGCATTTAACGCGAGGGTATAATGCGCTTAAGAGTATATGGTCAGGCTGCACTACAAACAGCATCAGAGAAGGGTCTCCGAACGCTGCAGAGGGGCCTTGCTCATGCAGGGGCACCCTCTCACATAGGAACCACGCACTCTGCCTTCAGGATTTATTAGGCCTGCCATAGGAGTGACTGATAGGTTTATATGTGTGTATGTATGTAGTGATATAGGTAGCCTATATCACAGTAAGGGGTGCATGCACCACCTTACCCAGGCTGCAGTAGCAGACCTGTGGTGTCCTTTTGGCTGGCCTTCCAGGGGTGGCACAACACATGCTTCAGCCCCTGGCAGGCCTCTGAGGTACCTATGCCCTGGGTACATAGTGTACCATATACTAGGGACTTATAAGAGCACTCCAGATTCCAATCAGAGATGTGCCTAAGGCACATGGAAACCATTTTAGAGAGGAAGCAGCTAGGCTGGGGTTCTGATTAGCAGGGCCCCAGCCAGACTAAAGTTGAAAAACAGTGAAGCATCAGCAAAAAGTGGGGGTACCCATGTGAAGCAGATCCTACTCTCCTACACAACCCCCCCCAAACGTAGGGACATTAAACTAACCTTGCCCAGTTAAGTCTTCATGTTCTAAGTGGAAGTACCTAGAGAGTCCATCTGCATTGGCATGGTTACTCCCAGGTCTATGTTCCACTGTGAAGTCCATCCCCTGTAGGGAAATGGACCACCTAAGCAGTTTGGGGTTTTCACCCTTCATTTGTTTTAGCCATAAGAGGGGCTTATGGTCTGTTTGAACAAGGAAGTGAGTACCAAACAAGTATGGCCTCAACTTCTTCAGAGCCCAGATCACAGCAAAGGCCTCCCTCTCAATGGCTGACCAACGTTTCTCTCTAGGGGTCAGCCTTCTGCTAATAAAAGCTACTGGCTGATCCTGACCTTCATCATTCAATTGTGACAGTACAGCCCCTACCCCCAATTCAGATGCATCTGTTTGGACAATGAACTTCTTGGAGTAAGCAGGACTCTGTAGAATGGGAGCAGTGCACATGGCCTGCTTTATGTCATCAAATGCCTTTTGACAGCTAACTGTCCACTGAACCTTTTTGGGCATTTTCTTAGAAGTTAAGTCATTCAGGGGTGTCACTATTGATCCATACCCCTTGACAAATCTCCTATAGTACCCAGTCAGGCCTAAAAAGGCTCTCACCTGAGTCTGGGTAGTTGGAGCAGTCCAGTCCATGATGGTCTGGATCTTGCTCTGCAAGGGTTGAACCTGGCCTCCACCCACAAGGTGGCCCAGGTACACAACCTGACTCTGCCCTATCTGGCACTTGGTGGCCTTGATAGTCAGGCCTGCTTTCTGCAGGGCCTGTAAAACATTTCTGAGGTGGACCAGGTGATCCTCCCAGGTGGAGCTAAAGGCAGCAATATCATCTAGATATGCTGCACTATAGGCTTCCAGACCTGTAAGGACTGTATTCACCAACCTCTGAAAAGTGGCAGGTGCATTCTTCAGACCAAAGGGCATCACCACAAATTGATAATGCCCACTAGGGGTTGAGAATGCTGTTTTTGGCTTTGCATCATCAGCTAGTCTGATCTGCCAGTAGCCAGCTGTCAGGTCAAATGTGCTTAGATACTTGGCTGAGGCCAAAGTGTCTATTAGCTCATCTGCCCTAGGTATTGGATGGGCATCAGTCCTAGTGACTGCATTGAGACCCCTGTAGTCCACACAAAACCTCATCTCTCTTTTCCCACCATTGGTGTGAGGTTTTGGCACAAGGACCACTGGACTAGCCCAAGGGCTATCTGAGGGTTCAATAACTCCCAAATCCAACATCTTCTGGACTTCTGTCCTGATACAGTCCCTGACATGGTCAGGTTGCCTATAAATCTTATTTTTAATAGGCAGACTGTCCCCAGTGTCCACTTCATGAGTGCACCAGGTGGTCTGACTGGGTGTCAGTGAGAATATGTGTCTGAACTGATTGAGCACCTGTCTGCAATCAGTTTGCTGCTGGGCAGTGAGGCTGCCTGCCGAGGCTACACCATCCACTGACCCATCATCAGGGTTCTGTGAGAGCAGGTCAGGGAGTGGGTCACTCTCTTCCTCCTGTCCCTCATCAGTAGCCATGAGCAAGCCCATGTCTGCCCTGTCCACATATGGTTTTAACCTGTTGACATGGAGAACCCTGTGGGGACTCCTGGGTGTTCCCAGGTCTACTAAGTAGGTAACCTCACCCTTCTGTTCAACAATGGTATGGGGTCCACTCCATTTGTCTTGGAGAGCTGCTGGGGCCACTGGCTCCAACACCCACACCTTCTGTCCTGGCTGGTAAACAGTCAGTACAGCCTTTTGGTCATGCCAGGCTTTTTGAAGTTCCTGGCTAGCCTCAAGGTTTGTAGTTGCCTTTTTCATGTACTCAGCCATCCTGGAGCGGAGACCAAGTACATAGTCCACTATGTCTTGCTTTGGGGGCTTGAGAGGTAACTCCCATCCTTCCTTCACCAAGCACAATGGACCCCTGACAGGGTGACCAAACAAAAGTTCAAAAGGGCTGTAGCCAACCCCCTTATGAGGCACCTCCCTGTATGCAAATAAAAGGCAGGGCAAGAGTATGTCCCATCTTCGCCTAAGCTTTTCTGGGAGCCCTTTAATCATGCCCTTCAAGGTTTTGTTGAATCTCTCAACTAAACCATTGCATTGTGGGTGATAGGGTGTGGTGAACTTGTAAGTCACTCCACACTCCTTCCACATTGCTTTCAAGTATCCAGACATAAAGTTAGCACCCCTGTCTGATACAACCTCCTTAGGGAAGCCCACTCTTGAGAAAATTCCCAGGAGGGCCCTTGCCACCACAGGTGCTGTAGTGGTCCTAAGGGGAATAGCCTCTGGGTACCTGGTGGCATGATCCACTACCACCAGGATAAACCTGTGCCCAGATGCTGTTTGGGGATCCATGGGACCAACAATGTCAATCCCCACCCTTTCAAAGGGAACCCCACCACAGGTAGTGGTATCAGGGGGCCTTTGTAGTGCCACCTGCCTTGCCACTGGCCTGGCAGGTTACACAGGAGCGACAAAACTCCTTGGTGTCTTCAGACATGTGGGGCCAGTGAAAGTGAGGGACAATTCTGTCCCAAGTCTTGTTCTGGCCCAGGTGACCTGCTAAGGGAATGTCATGGGCTAGGGTCAATAGGAAGCCCCTGAACTTCAGAGGTATAACCAACCTCCTGGTGGCACCAGGCTTGGGGTCTCTACACTCTGAGTACAAGAGTCCATCATCCCAATACACTGTATGGGGACCACTAGCTTTCCCAGCAGCCTCAGCAGCAGCTTGCTGTCTGAGGGGTTCAAGAGAGGGGCAGCTCTGCTGCTCCTGGCTCAGATCTGCCCTAGAAGGGCCCCCTGTCCCCAAGAACTCAACCTGGTCAGGTTCAAGCTCCTCTGGGACAGTTCCTTCCTCAGGACTGAGATCATCCCCCTCAAGAGACTGATCTTCCTTCTGAGCCAAGGGGAAGGCACTGCCTTTACCCTACTACTACTCTTCTTGGAGGGCACTTGGTCCATTATTCCAGAATCCAAGGCCTGTTCAGTGTTAGACATTTTGGCTTGTGACCTGGTCACAGCAAACACATCTGCAGGGATGCCCAGCATTTCTGCATGGGTCCTGAGCTCCACTTCTGCCCAAGCTGAAGTTTCTAAATCATTGCCAAGCAAGCATTCAACTGGTAGGTCTACACTTACCACAACCTTCTTAAGGCCAGTTACCCCTCCCCAGGAGAAGTTAACAACTGCCAGAGTATGGTCTGTTCTGACATTGCTAGCATTGGTCACTTGGTACATTTCACCAAGTATAATCTGCCCAGGATTCACAAGGTCTTGTGTCACCATGGTGACACTTGCCCCTGTGTCCCTAAATGCCAAAGCCTCTTTTCCATTGATTAAGGGCTGTTGCCTGTACTTGCCCAGATTACTGGGACTCACAGAGGAGGTCACATCCATGCCTCCATCACAGACTAGGACAGCCTGAGTGAGTTCTCTGACTAGGTCAGAGCTCATCTCCTTACCCAGGGTCAACCCTACTAAACCCTTGGCTTGTGTAGTCCCACCACCAACTGTAACTGCACTAGGGGGAGCAGGTGCCTTAGGGGCATTGGTGGGGGCTGGAGTAGAGTCTTTGGACTTGGTGCAATCACTGGTCCAGTGGGTCTTTTGCTTACAGACCTTGCACCATGGTTTCTTTTGGCCTTTCCCTTTGTTAGACTGTGAATCCCCACCTGAAGAAGATTTTTGGGGGCCTTGTGAAGACTTCTGGTCTTTACCCTTCTCCCCACCCTTATCAGAGTTCTTAGAAACTTGCTTCTTTGGGTCACCACCTTGGTTCTGTACCTTCTGCCTCACCCTGGTTCTGACCCATTTGTCTGCCTTCTTTCCCAATTCTTGGGGAGAGGTCAGATCAGAGTCCACCAGGTACTGATGCAACAGCTGATTTTGACAGTTATTAAGAATCTGCTCCCTCATGATAAGATTGTACAATCCTGTGAAGTCACACACCTTACTGCCCATCAACCAACCTTCCAGAGCCTTAGCAGAACAATCCACATAGTCTACCCAGTCTTGAGTCTGTGCTTTTTGGGTATCTCTGAACTTTAACCTGTATTGTTCAGTTGTTAGGCCAAACCCATCAATCAGAGCACTCTTCAAGACTTTGTAATTGTCAGCATCCTCTTCTCTTACAGTGAGGAGCTTGTCTCTACCTTTGTCTGCAAAGGAGAGCCACAAGATTGCTGCCCACTGCTCCTGAGGGACCCTCTGTACTTTACAGGCCCTCTCCAGTGCAGTTATCCATTTGTGGATGTCATCCCCACTCTGGTAGGGAGGGACAATCTTGCTCAGGTTTCTATGGTCATAAGACCTTTCCCTATCTCTGGGGAAATTGCTGCCACCATGGGACTCTAGTCCCATCTTTTTTCTCTCTTTGTAGAGATCTAGGGACTCCCTGTCTATAGCCAACTGCTGTTTTCTGAGCTCAAGCTGGGCTTGCTCATACTGAATCAGTCTCTTTCTCCTGTCATGAGAGGATTCTCTCCTATGAGAAGAGACAGAGGTCCCTATTGAGGTGTCAGAGTGGTTAGACTCCTGAGAAGGAGATCTAGACCTTCTGGGCACACTCACAATTCTTCCTGGGGGACAAAGGGGAGGTCATTCTGATCCTCCTCCTCCACAGGAGGAATTGGGTTCTCCAGGTCAAGGTCATTTTCACCTTCCTGGCCAGTTTCAGAGGGGGGGGCCTGGGTTTCTTCACCCCTGACCCCTTCCTCATCTTCTGCCCCACCCTCTCTGCCTACCCCTTCAGACCGTAGGGGCCTGCTGAGATCATCAGCCAGTAACACCTCCTTCAGGTGTTGGGTGCTGGCACTTTTGCCTGCCTTCAGCTTCCTAGTATTGCATAATGCTCTCAATTCCAAGAATGGGAGTTTATCATACTTGGAGGGAAGAAGCCCACTGGCTTCTGGCAAGGACTCACTGGGTCCTGGCTTTGAAGACATTACTAGTGAGGTGTGGTGTATGCACTACCTACTCTAGTGTGGCCTACTAAACTCTCTTGAGTTGTAGAAAGGGTGTGCTATCCCTTAACACACAACTCTAAGTTCAGTAGAACTTACTGTATACTAAGCTTGATTTATATGTACCTAAGGTACCCTTAGTGGTTTTCAGTTGATCAATTCAATTGAGATTATCTGGTAAAACAATAGCAAGCTGGAATCCCACACGCTGCACACCAATGTGAGAAGTTGGCCTGGTATATGCTGTCCACTAATTGATAGTGGGCACCTTGCACCAGTCCAAACAACCCCTTATTGGAGATAGGTTAAAGACAACCTTTATTGAAAGCTATCCTAGTGGTAGCTATGGAGAGCAGCCTTCAGGCTAAGTCTTGAAGGAATGTAAAGCAGCTTGTTTTACCAGTCTATAATCTCTTGAGTGACCAAATGAAAGAGGACCACACCAGGTATATATTCAAAATATATGTATTTATTGCTAAACACACCCCTCTAGTCTCTTTATGAGGCTAGAGTTCGAAGTACATAAGTTATAAGCTAGTTATCAACAGTAATAGCACAAATACACGTTTGAGCCCTAGGGGCGTACCAAACCATATACCAATAAAGTGGTATAAGAACCACGACTGAGCTAGACACAAGGCCTAGAGCCTGTAGAAGTGCTTGGACCACAAGGAACCACCCAAGGTAGTGACACAGGGGACCCACGGGGGACGCGTGCAGTGTGCTAACACAGCCGCGAATCGCCGTTGACTTCTATGGGGAAAGTCGCGGTTGGAATTTTAAAGAAAAGGGACACTTAGAGGAGGACTTGGAGCAAACCCTTTTAGAACTGGGTCGTTCTAGAGTCTATACCCACGGGAGCACCGGAGTACTCGTGTTACCTCACCCAGGGAAGCCGGGTGCATAGGTGTCTTTCGGGGTCGGGTTTCGTCGTCGTTTTCAATGGCAATCTGCTGCAAAGTGCTGCTGGCGGCCAAGTCGAAAGTGTTCGGGTGGATCCAAAGGTGGATCGAAGATCTGAAGAACCTGAAAGCAGAGGGGACAGAGTCTGGGTCACTAGTTAGTGACCAGGAAGGCGATGAGCAGATGCCCACCGTTGTCGAGTGCTTCAGGTAGGTTGACGGTCGTCTTGACTCTTCAGCCACGAGGTCCAGGAGGCGTCAACGACAACCAGGAGCTGGATTCGAGCTGTGCCACGACGTCTGTCGATTGCTGAGGTGTCGGCGACCGGATTGGACCCAACCAGCCTTGGTAACGGCAAGTCTCGTGGAAATAGAAGAAGGACGGTGGTGCAGACCAGCAAGGTCTGAGGAACTCACCCAGCGAGGGTAAGTCAGGGCACGCCTGGAGCAACCAGGGAAGCCTAAGCAGAATAAGATTGGCCTTCGGGAGGGCCTACTAGCCAACGGACTAGCGACCGCGAAGGAGCCTCAAGTGGACACACTTAGAGCTGGCTCACGGGACACTCATGGAGGGAGGCCAGTGATCTTCGGTGCAGTCGGTGCTGGAGGCGGGGGCTACTCAGAGCCCAAAGCACAACTTCGTGGGAGCCCAGGAAGAGGATGCACTTGCAAATGTGCTTGGTGTCCAGGGGTCACGGTTCCACGTTACCCACGACAGCTACGGGCCTCAGCTTTGCTGGGGACTCAGGGCAGCCTCGGGGAAGTCTGGAAATCCACCTCTGGTGATGCAAAGACTTCGGCGTCCGGCGGGAGCTTCAGCGATGCAGACCGGACAATTGCTTCTTTGGTGCCTGCCAAGCAGGGGAGTCACTCCTTGACCCCAAGGGAGATTCTTCAGTCCTCTAATCTTAAAGTAGAGCGTCGAAGGTCCAGGATTCTGTGTCAGAGTTTCGTCCAGGTAAATCTAAAGTCCTCAGGACTGGGGTCCCATACTTATACCAAGTTAGGGGTTGGACATACTCTGGGGACCCACCTATGGGAGGGTCAGGGCAGAGGGGTGGTTACACCCCTTTCCCTTTGTCCAGTTTCGTGCCAGAGCAGGGGCTGGAAGCCCCTGAGCCGGTTTGAACTGGGGTATGCACAGGGACACCAAATGTGCCCCCAGTGCAGGACTTCAAAGCACCAGAGAGTGCTCCCGCCCAGCCCCAATACACACTATCCTGTCTGGGGAGGTGGTTACACCTCCCTGGGACAGGAAACCTATTGTCCAGGCCTCCCCTGCCGGAGTTTCGGTCAGCAGCAGGAGGCCAGACTCGTGTCTGTGGCAGCGGCATCCATTTTGTGATGCCAGGGCTTGGAAAGAAGTTACCGGGCAGGCCGGTGTGTACATGTCTCTCCCTCTAGAAGGGTGGAATGCTACCCCCGCCGCCAGAACTGGCGGGGGGTAGTATTCCAAGATGTTTGACACCAAACACGACATGTTTCCGTGCAGCCATCCCAAAGTTAGCATTTAACGCGAGGTTATAATGCGCTTAAGAGTATATGGTCAGGCTGCACTACAAACAGCATCAGAGAAGGGTCTCCGAACGCTGCAGAGGGGCCCTGCTCATGCAGGGGCACCCTCTCACATAGGAACCACGCACTCTGCCTTCAGGATTGATAAGGCCTGCCATAGGAGTGACTGATAGGTTTATATGTGTGTATGTATGTAGTGATATAGGTAACCGATATCACAGTAAGGGGTGCATGCACCACCTTACCCAGGCTGCAGTAGCAGACCTGTGGTGTCCTTTTGGCTGCCTTCCAGGGGTGGCACAATACATGCTGCAGCCCCTGGTAGGCCTCTGAGGTACCTATGCCCTGGGTACATAGTATACCATATACTAGGGACTTACAAGGGCACTCCAGATTCCAATCAGAGATGTGCCTAAGGCACATGGAAACCATTTTAGAGAGGAAGCAGCTAGGCTGGGGTTCTGATTAGCAGGGCCCCAGCCAGACTAAAGTCGAAAAACAGTGAAGCATCAGCAAAAAGTGGGGGTACCCATGTGAAGCAGATCCTACTCTCCTACACCTCGCATCAGTGTTCGGCACCCTCACTAATCACACCGGGCCTAGACTGCCAGGCCTCAGTGTGCTGCGCCCTCACTGGTCACACAGGGCCTAGACTGCCAGGCCTCAGTGTGCTGCGCCCTCACTGGTAACACAAGGCCTAGACTGCCTCGCCTCAGTGTTCTGCACCTTCAATATTCACACAGGGCCTAGACTGCCAGGCCTCAGTGTGCTGCGCTCTCGGTGGTCACGCAGGGCTTAGACTGTGAGGTCTCAGTGTGCTGCCTCCTCGCCCGTCACACAGAGCCTAGACTTCCAGACCTCAGTGTGCTGCGCCCTCACTGGTCACACAAGGCCTAGACTGCCAGGCCTCAGTGTGCTGCGCTCTCACTGGTCACACCTGGCCTAGACTGCCAGGCCTCAGTGTGCTGCATCCTCACTGGTCACATAACGCACCGACTGCCAGGCCTCAGTGTGTTGCACCCTCTCTGGTCACACAGGGCCTAGACTGCCAGGCCTCAGTGTTCTGCAACTTCACTAATCACGCCTTAAGCCCCACCCTCTTTAATGCATACGCCTCATCCCTGGCGGCATCAGCAGGAAATGGGGTTTTGACATCTGCTCAAACGCCGACGACACGCAATTGGTGATCCTCCTGGTAAATAGGCTGACCAATACCGACACTAAGAGCAACCTAATAAACTGTCTCACTGATCTTGCAGGCTGGATGTCCGGGCACTGCCTAAAATTAAACACCGGGAAGTCTGTGCAATTTGGGACAATAGTTGGTGGCCCCAGGCATTAGGCACCGCCCCAGAACCAAAGCGAGCTGCAAAAAACTAGGGCATCTTTTTCGATGATACCCTATCTATGCAGGATCAAGTACGCACATTGTGCGGAAAAGCCTTCGCCACATTGAAACTGTTTAGACGACTTTTTCCCTGGATCCCCCCCAAATTGCAGAAAAACGGTGACACAGGCCCTGTTTCTGAGCAGGCTGGACTACGGCAACGCCCTTTATGTTGGCATGGCCGACTATCTTTTCTCTCGACTCCAGGTGGTCCAGAACGCCGCTGCTAAACTAATTTGCAATAAAAATAAATACAGTTCAGCATCTCATTGTTTGAAGGAATTACACTGGCTGCCAGTGCGTCAAAGAGCCAGTTTCAAGCTCCTTTGCATTGCGCATAGAACCCTGCATAAAAAGGACCACACATTTTGCGAGATAAACTACAATTCCATGTTCCTTCGCGCAACTTGAGATCATGTCATCAAGCTCTCACCTCAGTCAAACGCACGTCCAAGGCCAGGATGGGCGATCGATCCTTCTCTAAATCAGCTGCGGTCCTTTGGAACAACCTCTCTCTTGATCTCCGCCTGACAGACAACTATCTGCTGTTCAAAAAAAAACTGAAAACCACCCTGTTCCCTAGTTACTGATTCTACCAAAGATCAACCTGCACTGCATTGCATTCTGTCCTAGCGCCGTGATGTCCCCCGGGATGAATGTTGCGCTCTATAAATACTCTAAAATACAAATATAAAAATACATAGGGCCTAGACTGCCAGGCCTCAGTGTGCTGCACCCTCACTGGTCACACAGGGCCTAGACTGCCTCGCCTCAGTGTGCTGCACCCTCACTGGTCGCACAGGGCCTAGACTGCCAGGCCTCAGTGTGCTGCGCCCTCACTAGTCAGTGAGGGTCTAGACTGCCAGGCCTCAGTGTGCTGCGCCCTCACAGGTCACACAGAGCCTAGACTGCCAGCCCTCAGTGTGCTGCGCTCTCACTGGTCACACAGGTCCTAGACTGCCATGCCTCAGTGTGCTGCGCCTCACATCTCACACAGGCCTAGACTGCCAGCCCTCAGTGTGCTGCACTCACTGGTCGCACAGGGCCTACACTGCCATGCCTCAGTGTGCTGCGCCCTTACATCTCACACAGGGCCTAGACTGCTAGCCCTCAGTGTGTTGCGCCCTCACTGGTCGCACAAGGCCTACTGCCAGGCCTCAGTGTGCTGCACCCTCACTAGTCACACAGGGCCCAGACTGCAAGGCCTCAGTGTGCTGCGCCCCAACTGGTCACAATGGGGCTAGACTGCCAGGCCTCAGTGTGCTGCGCCCTTTCTGGTCACACAAGGCCTAGACTGCCAGACATCAGTGTGCTGCGCCCTCGCTGGTCACACAGGGCCTAGACTGCCAGGCCTCAGTGTGCTGCGCCCTCACTAGTCAGTGAGGGTCTAGACTGCCAGGCCTCAGTGTGCTGCGCCCTCACAGGTCACACAGAGCCTAGACTGCCAGCCCTCAGTGTGCTGCGCTCTCACTGGTCACACAGGTCCTAGACTGCCATGCCTCAGTGTGCTGCGCCCTCACATCTCACACAGGCCTAGACTGCCAGCCCTCAGTGTGCTGCACTCTCACTGGTCGCACAGGGCCTACACTGCCATGCCTCAGTGTGCTGCGCCCTTACATCTCACACAGGGCCTAGACTGCTAGCCCTCAGTGTGTTGCGCCCTCACTGGTCGCACAAGGCCTACTGCCAGGCCTCAGTGTGCTGCACCCTCACTAGTCACACAGGGCCCAGACTGCAAGGCCTCAGTGTGCTGCGCCCAACTGGTCACAATGGGGCTAGACTGCCAGGCCTCAGTGTGCTGCGCCCTTTCTGGTCACACAAGGCCTAGACTGCCAGACATCAGTGTGCTGCGCCCTCGCTGGTCACACAGGGCCTAGACTGCCAGGCCTCAGTGTGCTGCGCCCTCACATCTCACACAGGGCCTAGACTGCTAGCCCTCAGTGTGCTGCGCCCTCGCTGGTCGCACAGGGCCTAGACTGCCAGGCCACAGTGTGCTGCGCCCTCTTTGGTCACACAGGGCCTAGACTGCCAGGCCTCAGTGTGCTGCGCCCTCACTGGTCACACAGAGCCTAGACTGCCTCACCTCAGTGTGCCTGGCCCTCACTGGTCACACATGGCATAGACTGCCATGCCTCAGTGTGCTGCGCCCTCACTGGTCACACAGGGCCTAGACTGCCAGCCCTCAGTGTGCTGCGCCCTCACTGGTCACACAGGGCCTAGACTGCCAGCCCTCAGTGTGCTGCTCCCTTGCTGGTCACACACGGCCTAGACTGCCAGGACTCAGTGTGATGCGCTCTCACTGGCAACACAGGGCCTAGACTGCCAGGCCTCAGTGTGCTGCGTCCTCGCCCACCACACAGAGCCTAGACTGCCAGACCTCAGTGTGCTGTGCCCTCACTGGTCACACAGGGCCTAGCCAGCCAGGCCTCAGTGTGCTGCGCCCTCACTGGTCACACAGGGCCTAGACTGCCAGGCCTCAGTGTGCTGCACCCTTGCTGGTCACACAGGGCCTAGACGGCCAGGCCTCAGTGTGGTGCACCCTCACTGGTCACACAGGGCCTCGACGGCCAGGCCTCAGTGTGCTGTGCCCTCACCGGTCACACAGGGCATAGACTGCCAGGCCTCAGTGCGCTGCGCCTCACTGGTCACACTGGGCCTAGACTGCCAGGCCTCAGTGTGCTGCGCGCTCACTGGTCACACAGGGACTAGACTGCCAGGCCTCAGTGTGCTGCGCCCTCACCAGTCACACAGGGCCTAGACTGCCAGGCCTCAGTGTGCTGCGCCTTTCTGGTCACACAGAGCCTAGACTGCCAGGTCTCAGTGTGCTGCACCCTCACAGGTCACACAGGGCCTAGACTGCCAGGCCTCAGTGTGCTGCGCACCTCACTGGTCACACAGGGCCTAGACTGCCAGGCCTCAGTGTGCTTTGCCCTCAGTGGTCACACAGGGCCTAGACTGCCAGGCCTCAGTGTGCTGCGCCCTCACTGGTCGCACAGGGCCTAGACTGCCAGGCCTCAGTGTGCTGTGCCCTCACTGGTCGCACAGGGCCTAGACTGCCAGGCCTCAGTGTGCTGCGCCTCACTGGTCACACAGGGCCTAGACTGCCAGGCCTCAGTGTGCTGCGCCCTCACCGGTGACACAGGGCCTAGACTGCCAGGCCTCAGTGTGCTGCGCCCTCGCCGGTCACACAGGGCCTAGACTGCCAGGCCTCAGTGTGCTGCGCTCTCACCGGTCACACAGGGCCTACACTGCCAGGCCTCAGTGTGCTGCACCCTCACTGGTCACATAGGGCCTAGACTGCCAGGCCTCAGTGTGCTGCGCACTCACCGGTCACACAGGGCCTAGACTGCCAGGCCTCAGTGTGCTGCGCCCACGCTGGTCACACAGTGCCTAGACCACCAGGCCTCAGTGTTCTGCGCCTCACTGGTCACGCATGGCCTAGACTGCCAGGCCTCAGTGTGCTGCACCCTCACTGGTCACAAAGGTCCTAGACTGCCAGGCCTCAGTGTGCTGCACCCTCACATCTCATGCAGGGCCTTGACGGCCAGGCCTCAGTGTGCTGCACCCTCGTTTGTCACACCGGGCCTAGACTGCCAGGCCTCAGTGTGCTGCGCCCTCACTGGTCACACAGGGCCTAGACTGCCAGACCTCAGTGTGCTGTGCCCTCACTGGTCACACAAGGCCTAGACTGCCAGGCCTCAGTGTGCTGCGCCCTCACTGGTCACACCGGGCCTAGCCAGCAAGGCCTCAGTGTGCTGCGCCCTCACCGGTCACACAGGGCCTAGACTGCCAGCCCTCAGTGTGCTGCACCCTTGCTGGACACACAGAGCCTAGACTGCCAGGCCTCAGTGTGCTGCACCCTTGCTGGTCACACAGGGCCTAGACGGCCAGGCCTCAGTGTGCTGCACCCTCACTGGTCACACAGGGCCTCGACGGCCAGGCCTCAGTGTGCTGCGCCCTCACTGGTCACACAGGGCCTAGACTGCCAGGCCTCTGTGTGCTGCGCTCTCACTGGTCACACAGGGCTTGGACTGTCAGGCCTCAGTGTGCTGCGCCCTCACCGGTCACACAGGGCATACACTGCCAGGCCTCAGTGCGCTGCGCCCTCACTGGTCACACAGGGCCTAGACTGCCAGCCCTCAGTGTGCTGCGCACCTCACTGGTCACACAGGGCCTAGACTGCCAGGCCTCAGTGTGCTGCGCGCCTCACTGGTCACACAGGGCCTAGACTGCCAGGCCTCAGTGTGCTGCGCCCTCACCAGTCTCACAGGGCCTAGACTGCCAAGCCTCAGTGTGCTGCGCCCTTTCTGGTCACACAGAGCCTAGACTGCCAGGCCTCAGTGTGCTGCACCCTCACAGGTCACACAGGGCCTAGACTGCCAGGCCTCAGTGTGCTTTGCCCTCAGTGGTCACACAGGGCCTAGACTGCCAGGCCTCAGTGTGCTGCGCCCTTTCTGGTCACACAGAGCCTAGACTGCCATGCCTCAGTGTGCTGCGCGCCTCACTGGTCACACAGTGCCTAGACTGCCAGGCCTCAGTGTGCTTTGCCCTCAGTGGTCACACAGGCCTAGACTGCCAGGCCTCAGTGTGCTGCGCCCTCACTGGTCACGCAGGGCCTAGACTGCCAGGCCTCAGTGTGCTGCGCCCTCACTGGTCACGCAGGGCCTAGACTGCCAGGCCTCAGTGTGCTGCGCCCTAACCGGTCACACAGGGGCTAGACTGCCAGGCCTCAGTGTGCTGCACCCTCACTGGTCACACAGGGCCTACACTGCCAGGTCTCACTGTGCTGCGCTCTCACTGGTCACACAGGGCCTAGACTGCCAGGCCTCAGTGTGCTGCACCCTCACCGGTCACACAGGGCTAGACTGCCAGGCCTCAGTGTGCTGCACCCTCACCGGTCACACAGGGCCTAGACTGCCAGACCTCAGTGTGCTGCGCCCACGCTGGTCACACAGCGCCTAGACTGCCAGGCCTCAGTGTGCTGCGCCTTCACTGGTCACGCATGGCCTAGACAGTCAGGCCTCAGTGGGCTTCGCCCTCACTGGTCACACATGGCGTAGACTGCCAGGCCTCATTGTGCTGCCCCTTCACAGGTCACACAGGGCCTAGACTGCCAGGCCTCAGTGTGCTGCACTCTCACTGGTCACACAGGGCCTAGACTGCCAGGCCTCAGTGTGCTGCACCCTCACATCTCACACAGGGCCTTGACTGCCAGACGTCAGTGTGCTTTGCCCTCGCTGGTCACACAGGGCCTAGACTGCCAGGCCTCAGTGTGCTGCGCCCTCACTGGTCACAGAGGGCCTCGACTGCCAGGCCTCAGGGTGCGGCGCCCTCACTGGTCACGCAGGGCCTAGACTGCCAGGCCTCAGTGTGCTGCGCCCTCACTGGTCACACAGGGCATAGACTGCCAGGCCTCAGTGTGCTGCGCCCTCGCTGGTCACACAGTGCCTAGACTACCAGGCCTCAGCGTGCTGCACCCTCACTGGTCACACAGGGCCTATACAGCCAGGCCTCAGCATGTTGCGCCCTCACTGGTCACACAGGGCCTATACTGCCAGGCCTCAGCGTGCTGCGCCCTTACTGGTCACACAGGGCCTAGATTGCCAGGCTTCAGCGTGCTGCGCCTCTCTGGTCACACAGGGCCTAGACTGCCAGGCCTCAGTGTGCTGCGCCCTCACTGGTCACACAGGGCCTAGACTGCCAGGCCTCAATGTGCTGCTCCCTCACAGGTAACACAGGGCCTAGACTGCCAGGCCTCAGTGTGCTGCGCCCTCACTGGTCACACAGGGCCTAGACTGCCAGGCCTCAGTGTGCTTTGCCCTCAGTGTGTGCTTTGCCCTCACTGGTCATACAGGGCCTAGACTGCCAGGCCTCAGTGTGCTGCACCCTCACTGGTCACACAGGGCTTAGACTGCCAGGCCTCAGTGTGCTGCACCTCACTGGTCACACAGGACCTAGACTGCCAGGCCTCGGTGTGCTGCGCCCTCACTGGTCACACAGGGCCTAGACTGCCAGGCCTCGGTGTGCTGCACCCTCACTGGTCACACAGGGCCTAGACTGCCAGGCCTCAGTGTGCTGCACCCTCACATCTCACACAGGGCCTAGACTGCCAGGCCTGAGTGTGCTGCACCCTCACTGGTCATACAGGGCCTAGACTGCCAGGCCTCAGTGTGCTGCACTCTCACTGGTCACACAGGGCCTAGACAGCCAGGCCTCAGTGTGCTGTGCCCTCACAGGTCACACAGGGCCTAGACTGCTAGGCCTCAGTGTGCTGTGCACTCACTGGTCACACAGGGCCTAGACTGCCAGGCCTCAGTGTGCTGCACCCTCACTGGTCACACAGGGCCTAGACTGCCAGGCCTCAGTGTGCTGCGCCCTCACTGGTCACACAGGGCCTAGACTGCCAGGCCTCAGTATGCTGCGCCCTCACTGGTCACACAGGGCGTAGACTGCCAGGCCTCAGTGCGCTGCGCCTACTTGTCACACAGGGCCTAGACTGCCAGGCCCTAGTGTGCTGCGCCCTCACCAGTCACACAGGGCCTAGACTGCCAGACCTCAGTGTACTGTGCCCTCAGTGGTCACATAACGCACCGACTGCCAGGCCTCAGTGTGCTGCACCCTCACAGGTCACACAGGGCCTAGACTGCCAGGCCTCAGTGTGCTGCGCGCCTCACTGGTCACACAGGTCCTAGACTGCCAGGCCTCAGTGTGCTGCGCCTCACCGGTCACACAGGGCCTAGACTGCCAGGCCTCAGTGTGCTGCACTCTCGCTGGTCACGCATGGCCTAGACTGCCAGGCCTCAGTGTGCTGCGCCCTCACTGGTAACACAGGGCCTAGACTGCCAGGCCTCAGTGTGCTGCGCTCTCACTGGTCACACCTGGCCTAGACTGCCAGGCCTCAGTGTGCTGCGTCCTCACTGGTCACATAATGCACCAACTGCCAGGCCTTAGTGTGCTGCGCCCTCACTGGTCACACATGGCCTAAACTGTCAAGCCTCACTGTCCTGCGCCATCATTGGTCACGCATGGCCTAGACTGCCAAGCCTCATTGTGCTGCGCCCTCCCTCTTTAAACAGGGCCTAGACTGCCAGGCCTCAGTGTGCTGCGACCTCACTGGTCACGCATGGCCTAGACGGCCAGGCCTCAGTGTGCTGCGCCCTCACTGGTCACACAGGGCCTAGACTGCCAGGCCTCAGTGTGCTGCGCCCTCACTGGTCACAGAGGGCTTAGACTGCCAGGCCTCAGTGTGCTGCACCCTCACTGGTCACGCATGGCCTAGACGGCCAGGCCTCAGTGTGCTGCGCCCTCACTGGTCACACAGGGCCTAGACTGCCAGGCCTCAGTGTGCTGCGCCCTCACTGGTCACACAGGGCCCAGACTGCCAGGCCTCAGTGTGCTGCGCCCTCACTGGTCACGCTGCGCCCTCACTGGTCACACAGGGCCTAGACTGCCAGGCCTCAGTGTGCTGCGCCCTCACTCGTCACACAGGGCCTAGACTGCCAGGCCTCAGTGTGCTGCGCCCTCACTGGTCACACAGGGCCTAGACTGCCAGGCCTCAGTGTGCTGCGCCCTCACTGGTCACACAGGGCCTAGACTGCCAGGCCTCAGTGTGCTGCGCCCTCACTGGTCACACACGGCCTAGACTGCCAAGCCTCAGTGTGCTGCACCCTCACTGGTCATACAGGGCCTAGACTGCAAGGCCTCAGTGTGCTGCACCCTCACTGGTCACACAGGGCCTAGACTGCCAGGCCTCAGTGTGCTGCACCCTCACTGGTCACACAGGGCCAAGACTGCCAGGCCTCAGTATGCTGCACCCTCACTGGTCACACAGGGCCTAGACTGCCAGGCCTCAGTGCGCTGCGCCTTACTTGTCACACAGGGCCTAGAGTGCCAGGCCTCAGTGTACTGCGCCCTCACCAGTCACACAGGGCCTAGACTGCCAGACCTCAGTGTGCTGTGCCCTCAGTGGTCAAATAGCGCACCGACTGCCAGGCCTCAGTGTGCTGCACCCTCACAGGTCACACAGGGCCTAGACTGCCAGGCCTCAGTGTGCTGCGCGCCTCACTGGTCACACAGGTCCTAGACTGCCAGGCCTCAGTGTGCTGCGCCTCACCGGTCACACAGGGCCTAGACTGCCAGGCCTCAGTGTGCAGCGCTCTCGCTGGTCACGCAGGGCCTAGACTGCCAGGCCTCAGTGTGCTGCGCCCTCACTGGTAACACAGGGCCTAGACTGCCAGGCCTCAGTGTGCTGCGCTCTCACTGGTCACACCTGGCCTAGACTGCCAGGCCTCAGTGTGCTGCGTCCTCACTGGTCACATAACGCACCAACTGCCAGGCCTTAGTGTCCTGCGCCCTCACTGGTCACACAGGGCCTAAACTGTCAAGCCTCACTGTCCTGCGCCATCACTGGTTACGCATGGCCTAGACTGCCAAGCCTCATTGTGCTGCGCCCTCACTGGTCACACAGGGCCTAGACTACCAGGCCTCGGTGTGCTGCGACCTCACTGGTCACACAGGGCCTAGACTGCCAGGCCTCAGTGTGCTGCACCCTCACAGGTCACACAGGGCCTAGAGCCTCACTGTGCTGCACCCTTACTGGTCACACAGCGACTAGACAGCCAGGCCTCAGTGTCCTGCGCCTCACTGGTCACAGAGGGGATAGACAGCCAGGACTCAGTGTGCTGCACCATCACGGGTCACACAGGGCCTAGACTGCCGGCCCTCAGTGTGCTGCGCCCTCACTGGTCACACAGCGTATAGACTGCCAGGCCTCAGTGTGCTACGCCCTCACTGGTAAGACAGGACTAGGCCTGGGCGGAAAACTACGCTACGCCGCGTAGTTTGCAAAGTTTGCGCTTACTTCGCACTACGCGAATTGCACGTAGCACAGTGCGAACACACGTAGCGTAGCGTAGCGTAGTGCAGCGGTCACTTTGCTTGCTCGCGGTCCTCAACGTCAAGTTGGCGACCGCGAGCAAGCAAAATGACATCCCGGCGAGACTTTTTCTCGCTCGCGATCAGCAACATCAAGTTGCCGATCGCGAGCGTGGAAAATAAACCTCCCGGCGAGATTCTCAACGCGGGGAGGTCAGGTTTCTCATTGCGAGTGGTCGCGTATGCTCGCGACCGCCGCGATGAGAAACTACCAGTCCGCGTTGAGAAAGCTGCCGCCGAGTAAAAATCTACTCGAGCGGCAGTAAAAGACAGCTCGCACTGTGCAAGATGCCGCTCAATGATTGCACAGTGCGGACAAGCATCCGGCACTGTGCAATCATTGCGAACACGCACTACGCAGTTCGTGTAGTGCTACGCGTAGCTCGCGTAGCGCGAGCTGCACTTTGCGTAGCTTCGCGAAGCGTTACTTCGCGAACTACGCCCAGGGTTAGACAGGACTTAGATTACCAGGACTCAGTGTGCTGCACCATCACGGGTCACACAGGGCCTAGACTGCCAGGCCTCAGTGTGCTGCGCCCTCACAGGTCGCACAGAGCCTAGACTGCCAGGCCTCAGTGTGCTGCGCCCTCACTAATCACACAGGGCCTAGACTGCCAGGCATCAGTGTGCTGCGCCCTCACTGGTCACACAGGGCCTAGATTACCAGGCCTCAGTGTGCTGCGCACTCATTGGTCACACAGGGTGTAGACTGCCAAGCCTCAGTGTGCTGCGCCTCACTGGTCACACAGGGCCTAGACTGCCAGGCCTCAGTGTGCTGCCCCCTCACTGGTCACACAGGGCCTAGACTGCCAGGCCTCAGTGTTCTGCACCTTCACTAATCACACAGGGCCTAGAATGACAGGCCTCAGTGTGCTGCGCCCTCACTGGTCACACAGGGCCTAGACTGCCTCGCCTCAGTATGCTGCACCCTCACTGGTCGCACAGGGAATAGACTGCCAGGCCTCAGTGTGCTGCTCCCTCACTAGTCAGACAGGGCCTAGACTGCCAGCCCTCAGTGTGCTGCGCTCTCACTGATCACACAGGCCTAGACTGCCAGCCCTCAGTGTGCTGCACTCTCACTGGTCGCACAGGGCCTAGACTGCCATGCCTCAGTGTGCTGCGCCCTCACATCTCACACAGGCCTAGACTGCCAGCCCTCAGTGTGCTGCACTCTCACTGGTCGCATAGGGCCTACACTGTCATGCCTCAGTGTGCTGCGCCCTTACATCTCACACAGGGCCTAGACTGCTAGCCCTCAGTGTGCTGCGCCCTCTCTGGTCGCACAGGACCTACTGCCAGGCCTCAGTGTGCTGTACCCTCACTAGTCACAGGGCCAAGACTGCAAGGCCTCAGTGTGCTGCGCCCCAACTGGTCCCAATGGGGCTAGACTGCCAGGCCTCAGTGTGCTGCGCCCTTTCTGGTCACACAAGGCCTAGACTGCCAGACATCAGTGTGCTGCACCCTCGCTGGTCAGACAGGGCCTACACTGCCAGGCCTCAGTGTGCTGTGCCCTCACTGGTCACACAGGGCCTAGACTGCCAGGCCTCAGTGTGCTGCACCCTCACATCTCACACAGGGCCTAGACTGCTAGCCCTCAGTGTGCTGCGCCCTCGCTGGTCGCACAGGGCCTAGACTGCCAGGCCTCAGTGTGCTGCGCCCTCTCTGGTCACACAGGGCCTAGACTGCCAGGACTCAGTGTGCTGCGCCCTCACTGGTCACACAGGGCCTGGACTGCCAGGACTCAGTGTGCTGCGCTCTCGCTGGTAACACAGGGCCTAGACTGCCAGGCCTCCGTGTGCTGCATCCTTGCCCGTCACACAGAGCGTAGACCGCCTCACCTCAGTGTGCCTGGCCCTCACTGGTCACACATGGCATATACTGCCATGCCTCAGTGTGCTGCGCCCTCACTGGTTACACAGGGCCTAGACTGCCAGCCCTCAGTGTGCTGCGCCCTTGCTAGTCACACAGGGCCTAGACGGCCAGGCCTTAGAGTGCTACACCCTCACTGGTCACACAGGGCCTCGACGGCCAGGCCTCAGTGTGCTGCACCCTCGTTCGTCACACCGGGCCTTGACTGCCAGGCCTCAGTGTGCTGTGCCCTCACAGGTCACACAGGGCCTAGACTGCCAGGCATCAGTGTGCTGCACCCTCACTGATAACACAGGGCCTAGACTGCCAGGCCTCAGTGTGCTGCATCCTTGCCCGTCACACAGAGCCTAGACCGCCTCACCTCAGTGTGCCTGGCCCTCACTGGTCACACATGGCATATACTGCCATGCCTCAGTGTGCTGCGCCCTCACTGGTCACACAGGGCCTAGACTGCCAGCCCTCAGTGTGCCTGGCCCTCACCGGTCACACAGGGCCTAAACTGCCAGGACTCAGTGTGCTGCGCTCTCACTGGTAACACAGGGCCTAGACTGCCAGGCCTCAGTGTGCTGCGTCCTCGCCCGCCACACAGGGCCTAGACTGCCAGGCCTCAGTGGGCTGTGCCCTCACCGGTCACACAGGGCCTAGACTGCCAGGCCTCAGTGTGCTGCGCCCTCACTGGTCACACAGGGCCTAGACTGCCAGGCCTCAGTGTGCTGCGCCCTCACCGGTCACACAGGGCCTAGACTGCCAGGCCTCAGTGTGCTGCGCCCTCACTGGTCACACAGGGCCTACACTGCCAGCCCTTAGTGTGCTGCACCCTTGCTGGTCACACAGGGCCTAGACGGCCAGGCCTCAGTGTGCTGCACCCTCACTGGTCACACAGGGCCTCGACGGCCAGGCCTCAGTGTGCTGCACCTTCGTTCGTCACACCGGGCCTAGACTGCCAGCCCTCAGTGTGCTGCGCCTCACTGGTCACACAGGGCCTAGACTGCCAGGCCTCAGTGTGCTGCGCCCTCACTGGTCACACAGGGCCTAGACTGCCAGGCCTCAGTGTGCTGCGCCCTCACTGGTCACAGAGGGCTTAGACTGCCAGGCCTCAGTGTGCTGCACCCTCACTGGTCACGCATGGCCTAGACGGCCAGGCCTCAGTGTGCTGCGCCCTCACTGGTCACACAGGGCCTAGACTGCCAGGCCTCAGTGTGCTGCGCCCTCACTGGTCACACAGGGCCCAGACTGCCAGGCCTCAGTGTGCTGCGCCCTCACTGGTCACGCTGCGCCCTCACTGGTCACACAGGGCCTAGACTGCCAGGCCTCAGTGTGCTGCGCCCTCACTCGTCACACAGGGCCTAGACTGCCAGGCCTCAGTGTGCTGCGCCCTCACTGGTCACACAGGGCCTAGACTGCCAGGCCTCAGTGTGCTGCGCCCTCACTGGTCACACAGGGCCTAGACTGCCAGGCCTCAGTGTGCTGCGCCCTCACTGGTCACACACGGCCTAGACTGCCAAGCCTCAGTGTGCTGCACCCTCACTGGTCATACAGGGCCTAGACTGCAAGGCCTCAGTGTGCTGCACCCTCACTGGTCACACAGGGCCTAGACTGCCAGGCCTCAGTGTGCTGCACCCTCACTGGTCACACAGGGCCAAGACTGCCAGGCCTCAGTATGCTGCACCCTCACTGGTCACACAGGGCCTAGACTGCCAGGCCTCAGTGCGCTGCGCCTTACTTGTCACACAGGGCCTAGAGTGCCAGGCCTCAGTGTACTGCGCCCTCACCAGTCACACAGGGCCTAGACTGCCAGACCTCAGTGTGCTGTGCCCTCAGTGGTCAAATAGCGCACCGACTGCCAGGCCTCAGTGTGCTGCACCCTCACAGGTCACACAGGGCCTAGACTGCCAGGCCTCAGTGTGCTGCGCGCCTCACTGGTCACACAGGTCCTAGACTGCCAGGCCTCAGTGTGCTGCGCCTCACCGGTCACACAGGGCCTAGACTGCCAGGCCTCAGTGTGCAGCGCCTCGCTGGTCACGCAGGGCCTAGACTGCCAGGCCTCAGTGTGCTGCGCCCTCACTGGTAACACAGGGCCTAGACTGCCAGGCCTCAGTGTGCTGCGCTCTCACTGGTCACACCTGGCCTAGACTGCCAGGCCTCAGTGTGCTGCGTCCTCACTGGTCACATAACGCACCAACTGCCAGGCCTTAGTGTCCTGCGCCCTCACTGGTCACACAGGGCCTAAACTGTCAAGCCTCACTGTCCTGCGCCATCACTGGTTACGCATGGCCTAGACTGCCAAGCCTCATTGTGCTGCGCCCTCACTGGTCACACAGGGCCTAGACTACCAGGCCTCGGTGTGCTGCGACCTCACTGGTCACACAGGGCCTAGACTGCCAGGCCTCAGTGTGCTGCACCCTCACAGGTCACACAGGGCCTAGAGCCTCACTGTGCTGCACCCTTACTGGTCACACAGCGACTAGACAGCCAGGCCTCAGTGTCCTGCGCCCTCACTGGTCACAGAGGGGATAGACAGCCAGGACTCAGTGTGCTGCACCATCACGGGTCACACAGGGCCTAGACTGCCGGCCCTCAGTGTGCTGCGCCCTCACTGGTCACACAGCGTATAGACTGCCAGGCCTCAGTGTGCTACGCCCTCACTGGTAAGACAGGACTAGGCCTGGGCGGAAAACTACGCTACGCTCGCGTAGTTTGCAAAGTTTGCGCTACTTCGCACTACGCGAATTGCACGTAGCACAGTGCGAACACACGTAGCGTAGCGTAGTGCAGCGGTCATTTTGCTTGCTCGCGGTCCTCAACGTCAAGTTGGCGACCGCGAGCAAGCAAAATGACATCCCGGCGAGACTTTTTCTGCTTCGCGATCAGCAACATCAAGTTGCCGATCGCGAGCGTGGAAAATAAACCTCTCGGCGAGATTCTCAACGCGGGAGGTCAGGTTTCTCATTGCGAGTGGTCGCGTATGCTCGCGACCGCTCGCGATGAGAAACTACCAGTCCGCGTTGAGAAAGCTGCCGCTCGAGTAAAAATCTACTCGAGCGGCAGTAAAAGACAGCTCGCACTGTGCAAGATGCCGTTTTCAATGATTGCACAGTGCGGACAAGCATCCGGCACTGTGCAATCATTGCGAACACGCACTACGCAGTTCGTGTAGTGCTACGCGTAGCTCGCGTAGCGCGAGCTGCACTTTGCGTAGCTTCGCGAGCGCTACTCGCGAACTACGCCCAGGGTTAGACAGGACTTAGATTACCAGGACTCAGTGTGCTGCACCATCACGGGTCACACAGGGCCTAGACTGCCAGGCCTCAGTGTGCTGCGCCTCACAGGTCGCACAGAGCCTAGACTGCCAGGCCTCAGTGTGCTGCGCCCTCACTAATCACACAGGGCCTAGACTGCCAGGCATCAGTGTGCTGCGCCCTCACTGGTCACACAGGGCCTAGATTACCAGGCCTCAGTGTGCTGCGCACTCATTGGTCACACAGGGTGTAGACTGCCAAGCCTCAGTGTGCTGCGCCCTCACTGGTCACACAGGGCCTAGACTGCCAGGCCTCAGTGTGCTGCCCCCTCACTGGTCACACAGGGCCTAGACTGCCAGGCCTCAGTGTTCTGCACCTTCACTAATCACACAGGGCCTAGAATGACAGGCCTCAGTGTGCTGCGCCCTCACTGGTCACACAGGGCCTAGACTGCCTCGCCTCAGTATGCTGCACCCTCACTGGTCGCACAGGGAATAGACTGCCAGGCCTCAGTGTGCTGCTCCCTCACTAGTCAGACAGGGCCTAGACTGCCAGCCCTCAGTGTGCTGCGCTCTCACTGATCACACAGGCCTAGACTGCCAGCCCTCAGTGTGCTGCACTCTCACTGGTCGCACAGGGCCTAGACTGCCATGCCTCAGTGTGCTGCGCCCTCACATCTCACACAGGCCTAGACTGCCAGCCCTCAGTGTGCTGCACTCTCACTGGTCGCATAGGGCCTACACTGTCATGCCTCAGTGTGCTGCGCCTTACATCTCACACAGGGCCTAGACTGCTAGCCCTCAGTGTGCTGCGCCCTCTCTGGTCGCACAGGACCTACTGCCAGGCCTCAGTGTGCTGCGCCCTTTCTGGTCACACAAGGCCTAGACTGCCAGACATCAGTGTGCTGCACCCTCGCTGGTCAGACAGGGCCTACACTGCCAGGCCTCAGTGTGCTGTGCCCTCACTGGTCACACAGGGCCTAGACTGCCAGGCCTCAGTGTGCTGCACCCTCACATCTCACACAGGGCCTAGACTGCTAGCCCTCAGTGTGCTGCGCCCTCGCTGGTCGCACAGGGCCTAGACTGCCAGGCCTCAGTGTGCTGCGCCTCTCTGGTCACACAGGGCCTAGACTGCCAGGACTCAGTGTGCTGCGCCTCACTGGTCACACAGGGCCTGGACTGCCAGGACTCAGTGTGCTGCGCTCTCGCTGGTAACACAGGGCCTAGACTGCCAGGCCTCCGTGTGCTGCATCCTTGCCCGTCACACAGAGCGTAGACCGCCTCACCTCAGTGTGCCTGGCCCTCACTGGTCACACATGGCATATACTGCCATGCCTCAGTGTGCTGCGCCCTCACTGGTTACACAGGGCCTAGACTGCCAGCCCTCAGTGTGCTGCGCCCTCACTGGTCACACAGGGCCTAGACTGCCAGCCCTCAGTGTGCTGCGCCCTTGCTAGTCACACAGGGCCTAGACGGCCAGGCCTTAGAGTGCTACACCCTCACTGGTCACACAGGGCCTCGACGGCCAGGCCTCAGTGTGCTGCACCCTCGTTCGTCACACCGGGCCTTGACTGCCAGGCCTCAGTGTGCTGTGCCCTCACAGGTCACACAGGGCCTAGACTGCCAGGCATCAGTGTGCTGCACCCTCACTGATAACACAGGGCCTAGACTGCCAGGCCTCAGTGTGCTGCATCCTTGCCCGTCACACAGAGCCTAGACCGCCTCACCTCAGTGTGCCTGGCCCTCACTGGTCACACATGGCATATACTGCCATGCCTCAGTGTGCTGCGCCCTCACTGGTCACACAGGGCCTAGACTGCCAGCCCTCAGTGTGCCTGGCCCTCACCGGTCACACAGGGCCTAAACTGCCAGGACTCAGTGTGCTGCGCTCTCACTGGTAACACAGGGCCTAGACTGCCAGGCCTCAGTGTGCTGCGTCCTCGCCCGCCACACAGGGCCTAGACTGCCAGGCCTCAGTGGGCTGTGCCCTCACCGGTCACACAGGGCCTAGACTGCCAGGCCTCAGTGTGCTGCGCCCTCACTGGTCACACAGGGCCTAGACTGCCAGGCCTCAGTGTGCTGCGCCCTCACCGGTCACACAGGGCCTAGACTGCCAGGCCTCAGTGTGCTGCGCCTCACTGGTCACACAGGGCCTACACTGCCAGCCCTTAGTGTGCTGCACCCTTGCTGGTCACACAGGGCCTAGACGGCCAGGCCTCAGTGTGCTGCACCCTCACTGGTCACACAGGGCCTCGACGGCCAGGCCTCAGTGTGCTGCACCTTCGTTCGTCACACCGGGCCTAGACTGCCAGCCCTCAGTGTGCTGCGCCCTCACTGGTCACACAGGGCCTAGACTGCCAGGCCTCAGTGTGCTGCGCCCTCACTGGTCACACAGGGCCTAGACTGCCAGGCCTCAGTGTGCTGCGCCCTCACTGGTCACACAGGGCCTAGACTGCCAGGCCTCAGTGTGCTGCGCCCTCACTGGTCACACAGGGCCTAGACTGCCAGGCCTCAGTGTGCTGCGCCCTCACTGGTCACACAGGGCCTAGACTGCCAGGCCTCAGTGTGCTGCACCCTTGCTGGTCACACAGGGCCTAGACGGCCAGGCCTCAGTGTGCTGCACCCTCACTGGTCACACAGGGCCTCGACGGCCAGGCCTCAGTGTGCTGCACCTTCGTTCGTCACACCGGGCCTAGACTGCCAGCCCTCAGTGTGCTGCGCCCTCACTGGTCACACAGGGCCTAGACTGCCAGGCCTCAGTGTGCTGCGCCCTCACTGGTCACACAGGGCCTACACTGCCAGGCCTCAGTGTGCTGTGCCCTCACTGGTCACACAGGGCCTAGACTGCCAGGCCTCAGTGTGCTGCACCCTCACATCTCACACAGGGCCTAGACTGCTAGCCCTCAGTGTGCTGCGCCCTCGCTGGTCGCACAGGGCCTAGACTGCCAGGCCTCAGTGTGCTGCGCCCTCTCTGGTCACACAGGGCCTAGACTGCCAGGCCTCAGTGTGCTGCGCTCTCACTGGTCACACAGGGCTTGGACTGCCAGGCCTCAGTGTGCTTTGCCCTCGCTGGTCACACAGGGCATAGGCTGCCAGGACTCAGTGTGCTGTGCCCTCGCTGGTCACACAGGGCCTAGACTGCCAAGCCTCAGTGTGCTGCACACTCACTGGCCACACAGGGCCTTGACTGTCAGACGTCAGTGTGCTTTGCCCTCGCTGGTCACACAGGGCATAGGCTGCCAGGACTCAGTGTGCTGCTCCCTTGCTGGTCACACAGGGCCTAGACTGCCAGGACTCAGTGTGCTGCTCCCTCACAGGTAACACAGGGCCTAGACTGCCAGGCCTCAGTGTGCTGCACCCTCACTGGTCATACAGGGCCTAGACTGCAAGGCCTCAGTGTGCTGCGCCCTCACTGTATGACATTTATTGCTTTGACAAATATTTAATTGAAATTGCATATGCTAAGTTTTAAATGTATAATTGTTCAGTAATCATGCTATACAGCTTTAAAATGCATTTAACTTGAGATACATTTCTAGGCCTGTGTTTTCTTTTGTCTCTGTAACATTCGTGTACTTTCTTTTATGAATCTAGAAGAAGTTGAAACATACTGTACTAAAATATTGATATGTACTTAAGAACTGAACTATTGCAATGAGTGACACGGAAAGCTTCAGAAATAAATAGCTTTTTGTGGATTAACCTGTGTGCCCCGAGATGGATCCTAGATTACTAATGTATAGCAGAGGTAGTCATAAATTGTTCACCAAACATCAGGCTTTGGTGTTGTTATTCTATATTGCGGTAGCAGAGTTGTTAGTCTGTGTGATCTTAACCCGTTTGAATTTCTTCAGGAGGTTCGGACTTCCTTTGCTATCCGATACCTTTACAGTATGGTCCTGAGGGTCATATATCTGAATCTGATTGTTAATTTGTAAACTGGCTTTCAATTCCTGGTCCTCATTGGGTAACCAATGATCGATTATCCTAAATTAATCCACCCTCAATGCGATGAGCAAGATCCATCGGAGGACCAAGTACAGAAGCAACTAAATACTTATAAAAATATAAGATAAAAAAGATTATAAATTCAGGCCAGGTAAATGCTGGATCACTGGTGTAAACACGCCCTGAAATATCCCTGACATCAGACACACTTTTACATGAAATTAAACACAGGTACATTGTCAACTTAGTTGATAATTGTTTCCTAGATAAAAACGAATTATCCTGTCAAGATCACAAAATGTTCAATGCTTTATCCATGTCCCAAAGACAGGAATATCTCGGTTCAGGAGGATTAGATAGCCTAATTTCCTTCATTAGTTTACATATCCAAGGATGTTCACCCGTTGAGTTCTCATTACCAGACTGTGGCCCGCAGGCATTGCTGATCTGAATGTACTCACATCTATACAGGAAATTTAAAAAGTGGACAATTCTGGTCCCCACTGAATCCAGCAGTCTCTCCAAACACCAACATGACCACCTCCTCCAGGCTGATCGGTATCACTTGATCATACCCTCAGGCTTGCCGAATGAACCTTGGAGTGATCGCTGAAAGCCCTTGTTTCATCCAATGTCTCCTGAAATCCTTCACACTTCATGCTGAGATGGCCCTGCGCCACCATAGGATGAGGCTGACTGTCTCATCACATCACAATCTTTGGTATGACAGGTAAGGCTATCAGAAAATCACATGAAAGTTCCATCAGCATTGGAAACCGAGCCTCAGATCTCCAGATGTGAGTCACCAGAATCAGATTCACTGTCTGACATCTCACCTGTGCTGAAATCATGGCGAACGGGTGAAATGCATCCTTCTGTGTGCCCACCAGCCCTGCATGAATCCGTCCACTGTACTAGCTCCCAGGCCTGGCCTCCAGGTGAAATATTCTGGTAGTTGATTGTTCAACCTGGACACAAACAGGTCGGTTTTGCATGGGCCCAATCTGATTATCTTTGCCTTGAAAGCTTTGTGATTCAACTTCCATTCACTTGAATCCTTGCTGAATCTGGAATTCCAGTCTGCAACTTCATTCTGGCATCACCAAAATCTGTTTTTCCAGACAGAAATGCCATCAGTCCTTGGCAAGTTCTTTCAGGTTTTGGGCTCTCGTACCTCAAGTCGGCTGATGTACCTCACTGCCAACACGCTGTTCGTCTTCAGAAACACACAGCATACTTTGTTCTTCATCAGGGATCTAATGGCGAATAAACCTGCTATAAGTTCCAAATAGTTTATGTAGAGTTTATTTTCCGCCTCTGACCATTTTCCCTCCATCAAGTCATCTCCACATCTGGCCCCCAGATCCAATGGCTGGTATTGGATTCTATTATTTCCTAGGAGGTTCCAAAGATTACCTTCCATTCCACTCCTCCTTGTGATCTGGCCACCTCTGGAACTCCATTCTGACTTCTTGGGATAACTGCACCAGCTCCTCAGTATCTCACCCCACTTCTGAGGTGAGATGCTTTCAGTCTTTGAGGAGCCCTTTAACAGAGGTCCTGGAAAATGGCCAGAATTCATGATGACAACAGGCCTACTGTCATTGCTAATGTCGGAGATACACCATGTTCCTCTGAATGGCCTTCCTGAGTTCCTTCTTTATCCAGGTGATTTTCTCCTCTTGAAGACTCGTGGAGGCCTTCACTGAATCTATGACAAGGTTCTGCCCCATCTTTGTACCCAAGGTGCAGACAGTCTTTTTGCATTTCAGAAGTTTACTTCTGTGTCTGGTTCTGGGCAGTCCTGCACTTTTGTGATTTCACCACAGGCTGGTCCAATCATAGTCTTTGTTAAAGTGTGAGGTGGAGATGGGGTGGAGCCGGAAGTCTCTCTGGAGAAATCCAAAGCAGACACGATAAAGATATGCAGGCTGCCCCACTCAGTCACCTGTTCCCAGATGAGAGTTAACCTCTCAGAAAGCAAAGGGCAAAGAGAGGGAAGGGAGAAGCTCTCTGACTTCAGAGGAGCCCAACGTCTACTCTACCAGGCCCTCTCCATTCTGGGCCAAAACAGAGATCCCTGGAAGCCTGAAAAGAACCCTCCAGTTCACATGATCTGCCTGGGCTTTCTTCCTCTCCCTCCATCTAAGGGACCACTAGATACGGTCACATCCAAAATGGAAGCCACTATGACTGTTGTACAACAACAATAATATCAGACTACAAAAATATCACCAAGAAATATTTATCACAAAAATATTATCATCCTATACTTAAACAAAAAAGGCACAACAATAAAAGACAATATTCTTACCTGCAAAATTAGAGGCAATGATATTTTGGATATTTTTATATGAAGTCAACAATCGAATGTTAAGGTGATAATGCCAATTCAATACCACTGGCACCATGGCCCGTGCACCACACATGTGCCACAAACTCCTGTTACTAACATAGACGCTCATGCATGCTACATACAAATCGCACACAGATGGGCGAAGGACCTGTCTGCAGAGCACTAACAACAAATTTAAAAAGTGGGCAATGCTGGTAAGCCTTCTGCCTAGAAGGTGACAGGGAAAAAGGCCTGCCATGCTTACTGAACTCGGTGTTGCTGCCACCATTGCCAACACTCCCCAGCACAGCAAGGAAACAGGGGTCGGCCTCGTGCATGGAGGTGCACCTTGTGTGGCCCTGTGACCTCGCAGTCCCAACCTGGGTCTCAATCCGTGTTACACAAAAGACTTCAGTACAAATTCATGATGTTCGTGTGCGCTGAGGTTGGTTCCCCAAATACTATAGTTTTCTATTGTGAACTTTGGGAATGGGTGTGCGCTGTCCAGAGCCAGGCAGGTGAACCATATCCTGTGCAAATGCACGACTTACCATACACTATAACTCTTATCATACACCATACTCTACCCATACACCATAACTCTTACCAGACATCAAAACTCTTACCATACATAATAATACTTACCATACACCATAACACTTACTATACACCTTAACTCTCACTGTACACCTCAACTCTTACCATACACTACAACTCTCACCATACAGCATAACTCTTACTATACACCTTAACACTTACCATACACCTCAACACTTTCCATATACTATAACACTTTCCGTACACCACAACTCTTATCATACACCATAACTCTTTCCATACTTCATAATTGTTGGAAGGTGGATTATTGGTAGGGGTAAGTATGCACCTACCACTAGCAATAAGACCACCAACATAATATAAAGTCCAGACAAGGACTCAATACATTAGCCCCTGGCTCAACCCTTGGTAGCTGGTTGCAAGCAGGCAGACTTACTCAGGAGACAGGTATGTAAAGCATTTAAAAACATCAATACATTAAATAAATGAGACACAACACACAATAAAAATCCGATACCAATTTATAAAAATAGAAAATACTTTTATCTTGAAAATGACACCAAAATGACAAACATCCAATATAGGGAACCGGAGATATGATTTTTTAAAGATTAACCACTTTATAGTGCTTAAAATTATGTAGCGCCAACTTGAGACATCTGGTTGCGCTTGACCGGGACAAAGTCAAAGTGTGAGGCCGACCATGATGGAGCCCTGGTCAGATCCACTAAGTGGGACGGCCCGGTCAAAATGTTACCTTCGGACTTAGAAACTTTTCTGGAGTATTTTCTCTTGACGTCGTGCGGTCCCTTCCAGTGGGCCGATTTTGATGCAAAGTTGTTAAATTGCTTTTCCACGATGCCCCGCTCAAATCCGGGAAGTCTGGAGCTCCGGAGCTTTCAGCGAGACGAACCTGAAATCCATGCCGGGTTGCGGTTGAAGATAGTTGGCTTGACTCTCCACATCGGATCGGTCCACTTATAGAGCTTTTTTCCAGAAGTTCTTCCAAACTTCTCCAAACTTCTTCCTGAAGTTCCTCTTGAGGGTTCAAAGTGTCCAAAACACAAATCCAAGGATTTACAAGCTTTGAGATGGTCCTTGGAAATTTGGACTACAGTTCCCACAATGTACCTTGACAAAGTCCTTAAAAGTCCACTGGATGCACTCCAGGCAGGGGATTTCATGAGGGAGATGGTGCAGGGAAGCTCTGTTGACCTGTTGCTTCCAGGGAGTCCACTGCTTCTTCCTTTCTGAAACAAGGCAAAGTCCTCAGGGCTGTAGTTCCAAGTGTGCAACATTAGGAGTCCCTCATAGAGCAATCCTGTGTGGTGCAGACCACGGTTCCAGCAGGGCAGTCCTTCTTCTCCTTGTAGTTTCAGGCAGCAGATCTGTGTTGCTATGCAGCTCTAACATATTTATTCAATGATCTGGTGCAACAGGCGGGGGGGCCTGTCCAATGAGGTTCAGGGTGCCACCCAGAAGCAGGACAGCTTCCTCAACAGTGTGCCATGTTCTTGTCCCACAAAGCATTGCACTTTAAAATTCAAGATGGAGACTTTCTCTCTTTTGGAGTAAGAGCTGGCTAAACCAACCAACTAGTGTGGCTCATTTCCATTAACACCCCACCTCTAGACTTCTTGCAAATTCCATTCCCGGGCCAGCCATCTGACTTGGGTCACAGGAAGATGGGGTAGGTCTGGCTGGCATTACTCACTGTCCTGCTCTCTTTGAAGCCCAGGTTGCTTACCCAGCCCCTTTCTGCAGCTGCAGAGCTCCCCATCAGATAACCTCTGCTCTATGCAGTCCACGTATCACCTCATCAAAGTAGCCTGGCTAAGCCTGTTAAGGCTGACCAATCAGGAAAGGCTGCT
Organism: Calotriton arnoldi; assembly: GCA_963921515.1. Classification (NCBI taxonomy): domain Eukaryota; kingdom Metazoa; phylum Chordata; class Amphibia; order Caudata; family Salamandridae; genus Calotriton; species Calotriton arnoldi. The sequence continues at coordinate 2,610,237 of CAWUFW010001037.1, read as the reverse complement.
TAAAGGTTGGATTTTAGCTCACAGAAAAGAACGTTCTATAACTTCCTTTCTGTACTAGTTTTAGTAAAGTCAGCAGTGGCAAGGTTTTGGATTTTTAATCCCCTTTCTAGCAATATTAATCCTTAAATAAAATATCCCAATGTTAGCCTGTGGAGCTACTAATCTACAATGGGGAAAAATGGAATTGGCAGTTCGCCCTCACCAGGACCTATAAAACCTCTTTCATAATGTCCCTGCTTATAGTTACAAGGCACCGAACCCCTGCGGAACCCAGGGGAGACCTTGGGGGTGACTTATATGTAACAATAATGTAGATTACCACTTTGGAAGTACCTTTAATTCCAATGTCAAATTTGCATATCATTTACTTTTAAAGACAGTCTGCAAAGCAGGGCGGCCTTTAAACATGACAGCAGTGCACACCCCAGTGCAGGAACTCTACTGGTCCTCTGAACCCCCTGCCCTATTATATACCAAGGACTTATAGGTAGGCTGAATCCCCTTGTTTTATTATATACTAGGGACTTACATGGTCTGTCATTGCTAATTTTAATTATACCTAATTATCATATACCTTTTTCATCAGAGCACTGGCCCTGAGTCCGTTTAGCAGAGTCCAGGGCACAGTCAGAGGCAGTTACCACCAGTATTAGTCAATAAATGGGGTTGAACAGGGAACAAAGGAAGACTTTCTTACAATAACACTTACCACACACCATGACTCTTACCATACACCTACATAACTGTTTCCATACACCATAACACGTACCATACATAGCAATACTTACCATACAGCATTACCCGTACCATACATCATAACACTTACCACCCACCATAACTCTTACCACACACCATAACTCTTACCATACACTATAACACTTAGCATGCACCATAACTCTTACCTTACACCATAACTCTTACCACACACCATAACTCTTACCATACACTATAACACTTAGCATGCACCATAACTCTTACCATACACCTACATAACTGTTTCCATACACCATAACACGTACCATACATAGCAATACTTACCATACAGCATTACCCGTACCATACATCATAACACTTACCACACACCATAACTCTTACCATACACCTACATAACTGTTTCCATACACCATAACACGTACCATACATAGCAATACTTACCATACAGCATTACCCGTACCATACATCATAACACTTACCACCCACCATAACTCTTACCACACACCATAACTCTTACCATACACTATAACACTTAGCATGCACCATAACTCTTACCTTACACCATAACTCTTACCACTCTTACCATACATCATAAGACTTACCTTACAACATAACTCTTACCATGCCCAATAACGCTTACCTTACACTTTAACTCTTAACATAAAGCATAACACTTTTCTACACACCATAACTATTATCAAACTCCATACCTCTTACCATACTCCATATTCTTACAGTACACCATAGCTCTTACCATACACCATAACTCTCACCATAAAGCATAACACTTTTCTATACACCATAACCTTTACCATACACCATAACTCTTACTCCATAACGCTTACCATCCTCCATTACTCTTACCATACAACATAACACTTACCATGAAATAAAACTCTCACTCCATAACTCTTACCATACACCAAAAAACTTACCATACACCATAACTCTTAACAGACACAGTAACTCTTACCATACACCATAAAACTTACCATAAACCATAACTCTTACTCTATAACTCTTACCAAACGCAGTAACTCTTACCATACACCATAAAACTTACCATAAACCATAACTCTTACTCTATAACTCTTACCATACACAGTAACTTTTACCATACACCATAACACTTACCATAAACCATAACTCTTACCATACATAGTAACTCTTACCATACAAAATAAAACTTACCATAAACCATAACTCTTACCATACACCATAACTCTTACTGCATAACTCTTACCATACACAGTAACTCTTACCATACACCATACAACTTACCATAAACTATAACTCTTACAATACTCCATAAGACTTACCATACACCATAACTCTTACCATCCACCATAACTCTTATTCCACAACTTTTACCACAATCCATAACTCTTACCATCCTCCATAATTCTTACCATATTCCATAACATTTATCATACACCATAAATCTTGCCATACACCATAACTCTTACTCCATAACTCTTACCATACAGAGTAACTCTTACCATACATCCTAAAACTTACCATACACCATAACTCTTACTCTATAACACTTACCATACACACTAAAACTTACCATAAAGCATAACTCTTACCATACACCATAACAATTACCATACATGATAACACTTTTTTTTAGTTTTATATAGCTCAAACTTGACCCGAAGGTATCAGAGCGCTTTACATGAGCACCAGTAGCGTTACATGAGGACACATTCATTTTGTTAGGCACAGGGAGATTAAGTGATTTGCCCAGAATCACCAGATGTTTAACGTCCCTGCTGAGACTCGAACATGGTTCCCCAGCTTCAAGGTTGAACACTCTATCTGTAAGGCCACATCCTCTCCATACACCATAACTCTTACCATACACCATAAACACCATAACTCTTACCATACCCAATAGGTCTTACCATACACCTTAACCCTTACCATACACCATAACTCTTAACATACCCAATAAGTCTTACTATACACCTTAACTCTCCCCTTCCAAGACTTGGGGGCAGATCTCATGCTCCAAGGTCCCAGACTTGTATCCTGCACTCATATGACCTGGGCGCTTATGATGCACGTTCAGGTCCAGACACACACACTGCACTCATAGGGTCCATTAATTATACACTGCAATATACACTTTGTGGGTGATATATTACAAATGTATTATATTAGCTGTGAACAGTTCTCATTTTTATGCCTCTCTGCCCCAAGGCTTCTACAAACATCTAAGCATCCTGTCACTGATAGGTCTCCAAACCTAGACTTCACTAACAACTTAAAGGGGATTTACCTCTTATCTGAAAGTAATGGCTCCACTGGTGAAAGTGTTACATCTAGAAGGGATCCGGGTGTTCCTGAACCGTGGCTAATCTCTGCTTCTTCTTTTCCAAAGGAATGGAAGAATGTCTACAGAGTTTGTGATGTCCTTCGGAAGTTCTGGTTCCTTCTGAATATGACCAGGCCTCCTCTAACTACTGTTCAGACTCTTCAGTGCACTCTAAGTTAGGTTCTGCACAAAGTAGTCAGGTCTTTGTTCCAGAAGAAAGGAAGCAGAAACTGAGATCTCATTTGATGAATCTTTTTATTCCAGGACACAGTAATGGCGAGAGACTGGCTGAGACCCCAGGTGGACATGACAGCTTACCTGCGCCGGCCCTTGGGTGAGAGTTCCTCTCCAACCTCTACTTCTCCCACAGGAGTCCAAGCTCACAGAACGCGAAGCCCGGATTGCAGTTTCATCTCAGATATGATCATTTCCTACAGCGGTGGTTGAGCCGTAAGAATCTGAACAAGACAATGTCTCTTGGACCCCATACCTTTTCTAGTTTCAACAGTAGATGTTTGCGGGATAGGATGGGGTGCTTTGCTGCGGGCCAGTCCAGCTCAGGGCCTCTGGTCTCGAAACAGATAGAAAAGTCTTTGGATTGGAAGGAATTAGGAGCAGTTCAGCGTGCCCTTCTGAACTTTGCCCCACAGGTACAAGATCAAGCTGTGTGTTTGAGAACAGACAATCAGGTGATCTTTTCCTATCCCAACCACCTGAGGGGTGAAGGGGTCGAGACCGAAGCTAGCTTGTGCACAGAGAACAGTTTCCAATATCTGAGAGCAGTGAATCTTGGGGGAGGAGGGGAGTAAGAATGGGCCTGCTGACCGTCCCCGCTGAATATCTCCTTCCTCAGTGTTCCTGTCTCTCTGCCCCAAGTGATTCCGGGAGACCAAAGGCAGATTTTGCCATCCACCGTTGGAGACTGCTCTGCTTCCCAGGTTCTCTTCTCTAACTCACTGGCAGGGGGCCTGGGGAGTGGATGCATTCTCACTATAGTGGCCCCATGGCATGTTTTAATTCATTTCCTTTGATTCCATGAATTGCTCATGTTCTGACATTTAAAGTTCTATTTTTAGGTGGTGATCTGTTCCGGTCGTTGAGTAAGAGAGTTAATGTCATTATTGTTCATTCCTCTGATATAATTTTTTTGGTCCAGACGCTGTAGCACCATTTTTGTATCTAAAATTCGTTTTTCATATACGGCTTGCTGTATTTTTCCCTTTTCTTCGTACGATTAGGCGATATCTTTGCACACTGTGGGTAAGCGCAGAGCAATTTCTATATATCCAGGAAGGGCGGTCAGGAAAGAGAATATTTTGTTTGTTCCTTTTGGTTTGCCTGGGCAGGTTGTCATCTCTCTGAGGCCTCTTTTGTTTGATGTATTAAGTTTATTATTCCAACCTTGGATCAGGCAGCAGTTTAGAGTTTCCTTCTGGAGGGCAGGTAAAGTCAAGGGCGATGTCTTCTTGTTCATGGGCAGCCTTCAGAGGGGGGGTCCATAAGAGATGTCTGCAATGCTGTACCTTGGAAGCCTCCCTCCCTCATGGTTCATTACAGGTTACAAGCTGGAGGGTCTTTACCGTCAACGTTTGGTTCCTCGGTTCTGAAATCTCTTTTGCCTGAATAAAAGGTGTATTTCACTTTTGTGTAAATCATTAATATTCTCTTTATTGTTTCTGGCATTATGGTTACAGATGTGATCTTCATGACGTATTCATTGTGATCGCGTCTGTTTTTTTGGCTTGGGTTTTCCTTCATGTAGTTAGGATTGGAGCGAGGAAGACAGACAAAGAGGTAATGACTCGGCTACTTGCTGGTAATCGTCGTTACTCTGAGCCCAAGTACTCATTGTCACAATCCTTAATTCCCTGCCTCCCCCCCCTTTCAACGGCTTGAAAATATAGGACGTGACGGAGTGGGTGCTTCCCTTCAAGTGCAAGGACGGAGGTGTGACCACCCGAGGTGAAAGGGAAGATATGCACTGACAGTAAATTGCTATAATATTTGTATTTAGCTGAGATAAGACACTCATATGTGCTGGAGATAAGAACTGGGATGAGGAAGCGTCATGAAGATTATCGGTAAGTGACCGGGTCATATATAGCTCAGATCTGCACAGAGAGTGAGCAGGCTCCTGGGCCCAGGCCTGGGCTGATGAGGAACAAGGGGCAGTTTTAGGAAGAAAAGACATCACCGGAAGGTTTAGACTCTAAACTGAAGACTCCCCAAGTACAGACTAACAGAACAAGTGGTGGGGAGTGATATATTGTATTGTATTGTAATTGAATGTATATAGCGCTTACAACCCCTGATGAGGCGTCGAAGCATATATATGTGAATTCATAGAAAAACGAAAACATAGAAAGCACATTGGAGGAAATGAAGTCATGGAAGTCCTATTTGAAGGAAAGTCATTTATAACAAAACATCAAAAAATTGAAAATTAGTGACAACATTTGAATGGAAATGTATTTAAATCGAAAATGTGAAGGAGCATTTAAATGAAGACATAGTTGCATCGAAACTACAGTACAAAGTAGTGTCATAAGTGAGTTATTGAATTTTAAACAACGAAGCAGCAGGTTTAAAATGAAAAGTTTTTTTAAAATAATGACACTAGAAATAGAGCTCCGGAACAATTTATTGTTCAACTGGTACAAAGGGTAAAGTTGCCATGCCGCGCCCATAATTTTAGAAGATACAGTATGCACATCCCTGACAGTTTGCCCTTTGAGGCTGAGTGCATTTCCAGAAAGCTTTCTCTCTGCTGTGATGTAGCCTCCTGTGAGTAACAAGAGTCTACCACGCTGGGAGCTAATATAGTTTACTTCCATTTCTTTTCAGAGTTGTTGACATTGGAATAGAACACAAAATATATATAGGGTCTGTTCTGTTTCATGCAAGGAAAAGGAACACTAAAGGCAGGAATGCACGTATTTAGCTGTGTTGCAGGCAGCATTGTTTTTGTGCAGGAAGGGGCACAGAATGCAGCACACATAGAAAGAGGAACAAAATTAGGAGAAATAACGATATTCCTCCTCGTTACGCCTCCCCTGGTATATTTTTGGTGCATTCCCAGGTTTACAAGGTGTTGTTAATCTGAGAATGCGTCAAGAACCATAGGAGTTGCGGGGAACACTCATGCAACATCCATAGAGTGCGTACCCAGGGCAGAGTAACGCAACACAACGATTTGCGCTGCGTTGCATTCCTCCATATTTTTAGAGCCCACTTTGCGTGGCTTCAAAAATATGACTTAAGGTTTGCGTCGCTCTTGCACCACATTGCAAACTGGGTCATAAATATGGCCCCAGATTTAGAGCAGATTTGTGTCAGCAAATGGTTAACTTTACCTTTTGTGTGAGTGACGGCGCTAACAGAAGTCTTGTAGTACTGCGCCCTCTGCTGCCTTCCAGTTAGAATGACAGGTGAACAACATTCTAATCTGCTGCCGCACAAAGCACAGGTAGAAAATAGTTTGAAGTGGAATAAAAATTTCAGCCGAAAGGTTTTGATAACGCACACAAACCAATGTTAAATGCATAATTTGATAAAAATGCTTCCATTAAATTGTAACAATGACAATGTACTTCGAGGAAAACGTTTCCATTAATTCACATACAACCATCGGGAGCGGTGACCATTAGCAAGACCAAGAGAGAATTGAGAGATGCATTTATTAAGAGTCAGATCTACAGCGAGGTCCACTTTAAAGTGCAAAATCGAAAATATTCAATACATATTTAAGAAACTATTAAAATATCTAAGCATTTTAAAACAGATAATTTCATTAACAGGGTAAAATAACAACTAAGCTGCCTATTTTTACGAAAGTAAAGTAGACCATATTTCAAAAATAGAGGTCTCCGAAAAAGACCTGGGTTCGAGTGCAGAGATGGGCAGGCAGACACAACAGGAGCCAGGTAAGGTTTTGCATTGACTTCTTACATTAATCACACAATCTCTCTACAAGATTTAAATTCCAAGTTAAATATGGTGGAGGCTGCGCTTCAATGCACGAGGAAACAACAGCATTCGTCTTCTTTTCCCTACAGGCTCACGTATCTAAACTCACAGAAGTACTCTTAATCCGAATTTTCAAAAATATTTAAAATGGGCTCAAGAAATCTCCATCAAATTTACCTTTCTCAAATTAAAGTGCATACGTGCTTGTTTAACATTTTTAAGGAGTGTTCACTTTCTTATTCTGACGACTTCAGAACGTAAATAATCTCTTAAAGTAAGCTCATTAAAATGCAAACCTAAACACCCCAACTTAAAAGAGCAACCAAGCCAATTACCTAAGAACTTGGCAAGCCCATCTCAAGACGAAGCCCTTCAATCGATGCCAGAGAATTTAAATTACAAACTTTCCTAAAAAGTTTACCCTCTATTTTATGCATACAATTCCAATATTTTGTGTCTATTATTTCAAGAGCATATTACAGTGTGGGTGGAACCTTTGCCTGATAAACCGTAAGAAAATGATTGAAGCGTGAACCGAAATACTAATGCGGTACCATGGGCCAAGGGACGGCGATAAAGACTGAAGAAGCCGGGAGGACGCGCGGCGGCGATCCAAGATGGCCGCCCTCTAGAGGAGCTCCGTGACTCCGAGGATCGGTAGGAGCTGAAGGGCTTTTCCTCATTAGCGGAGAGGCATCTTAATTATGGATTTCTCTGTTGCAAGTTGTGTGGAGGCTGGGGCAGGTTTTTTTTCTAGACCAAAACGGTCTTTTTGAACACTTTTCTCCTCATTACCCTGTGCCTCCATGACGCCTCACATTTCAGCCGCCATTTTGTGTGCTTGCCTCCCTAATTTTTCATGGGTTACGGCGCAATTTTGATTCCCTTGTGGCTGATACTTTCTACCCTTATTGACTCTTTTGCCGCAACTTTATCTATTTTTCTCTAATTAGAGAGGATATTTACAACAGGCAACTATTTACCTCGTCAGGTGCCTATGCCTTCTCCTCATTTCTGAAGTAGGACTACTCTGGCCAATTTGTTCAACTAAGTTTCCAGCTGTTTTGCTCATTTAGCGTCCTACCATATTGCAGTTTGCGCAACTTTAGAGGTCTTCTGTGGGTCTTTTGCTGGCGTAACTTTCTCTTCACATATATGGATCACACATACCCAAATAAGCCCCAGGGGGCTGCTGGCTCCACCACTAATGGTCGCAAAGACTCGGTCAGCATTGCCAACAAACGTATTAAAAAAGACCCGCCATCTCCAACAAAAGTGTCTCTTCCTCTGACGTTGGAAGACATTATGGACGAATTGCGCAACATTCGACCTTTTATGTCTGAAACCACTGCAACACTTCAACGTATTGAAGAAAAATGGTCGGGTCTTGACTCAAGGCTTTCGGACGTTGAGCAAAAAATTAGTGATGCTCAGGATGTTGTTGCTAAAGTTGACTCTTTCTCGCAAGGTTGCGCAACTGAAGAAATCTACAGAAGATTTAGAAAACCGAAACAGGCGCAACAACCTACGAGTTTACAGAATTCTGGAAGGTTCTGAAGGCTCGGATATAATCGCCTTCTTGAAGACCTACATTCCACAGATTGTTGGCCTGCCAAAATCTGCGGAACTCAATATTCAAAGGGCACACAGAATTGGCCCTCAGAATGCATCTTCCTCAAATAAACCGCGGGGAATCATCGCATATTTCCTGCTGTACTCCGACCTTATGGCGATCCTCACTGCGGCTAAACAACACAAACAGATGTTTTGGTCTGGACATAAAATCTTCTTCAGTCAAGATGTCTCCAAGCCAACTGCTAATCGCCGCAAGGAATTCCTCGACCTCAGACCTACGCTGAGATCCATGAACGCTCGCTATGGCCTTATTCACCCGTGCTTCTTCAAAGTAACTTACAAGGACAGATCTTTTACTTTCGAGGATCCTGCAGAGCTTCGAAACTTTATCCATATCCACAAAGGAGAAACTATGGAACTGAGCAAAACTTAATTGTTGTCTTACATGTTCTCTCTTTTATCCCACAGGTTCCCCCTCCGTATCTTGTTCGACGCTGATGTCTTTATTCGCACTATCCACACGTTGTGTTGTGTTTGCCTCACCCCATTGCGTTGTTTTCCCCATTGTCTGGTAAGTTCTCTTCCATTATGTTGCTTATGTTTACGTTTTTTATTACAGTTTCTCTAACCCTCCGTTGTCATTAACTTTGTTCTCCTCGGTGTCCCTCTTGTGGGTGGCCTCTGTCTCCTTCGCCCCCTCCACATTATTGTTCTTACTGTTTGTGATCAATATGACTAAAGCCCGTTGGCTTTTTGTCATCTCTTCTTTTGTTATATCTCATGGGAGATGGTGTTCTCCTCTTGCCTCTCTCCCCTACCCCCTCACCCCCTCCTGTTCTGTCCTTTCTTCTTTTCTTCCATATCTTATTCTTCGCTGCAGCTTTTCTTTGCCACTATGTCCTCATGTATGTGGTTTCTCATCATTCTCTTCCTGGTATGTTTACTTTGCTACATTTGTCTTCTTCTTCTTCTCTCACTCCTATCTCCCAATTTCTACTTTTCATTAGTTTTTGGCCTACATTTGCTCTTCTCTTTTTCAGTTTTATTTCCACTCAGGATTTACACTGTTTAATGATACTTAGTCTTTTGCATTTCACTCATTATATTTTTTTAAGTTTAATATTTTTAAATGTTTAATCTGCAATACGATTTTTCGATGAGTGGTTTGCGCATTATTTCTTGGAATGTTAAGGGATTCGTAACCCAATTAAAAACAACGTATTTTATCCCATCTTGCCAAATTGAAATGCCAGGTAGCGTTATTGCAAGAAACGCATCTCAAAGAACAGGATTTGTCTTCTTTACGTAAACTATGGGTTGGAGATGTTTTCTGTTCCCCAGCAGTCAATAACAAAAATGGCGTTGTAATTTTGTTTCATAAATCATTAACAGTTTGTTTGCAAAATGAGGTCAAAGATATCAATGGTAGATGGCTTTTAATGAAGTTAATGATACTCCATTCTCTATTTGTAACGTATACGGTCCCAATGGTATTGATTTAGTATTTTGGAATGACTTTCTTCTCATGCCTCTGAAAACCTGATTTTGGGTGGTGATTGCAATCAACTTATGGACCCTTTTTTAGATCGTAAATACCAAACCAAATATATCCCTAATACTATGCAGAAGATTTTTCACAAAGTGGTCACAGCTAGAGGGTTGGTGGACGTGTGGAGAATCTCCCATCCTGATGTCCTGGAATTTTCCTTTTTTCTCCTGTTCATAGATCCCATTCCCGAATTGACTACATTTTTCTTACCCAATCATCTCTTCAGTTTATGACGAATGCTGAGATTGGCTCCATTCTCATTTCTGATCACGCCCCTATCATATTAGATATGGAGTATCCCTCACGTCCACCTACCTCACGCAGATGGCGTTTTAACAATGCCCTTTTGTTGGACACTCAATTTGTTGAGCAATTCACACAGTTTATGCAGGAGTTTTTTAATAATAATCTTTCCTCTGTCTCACAATTCCACCTTATCTGGGATGCTTTTAAAGGTACGGCTAGAGGATTTATAATAGATTTTGTCTCCCGGAAAAAAAAGAAGGCACTTACGGCGGCTACACTAATTTTAAAACAAATTAAAGCCCTAGAGCATGCTTACTTTACCACGAACCGTCCGGATATTTTGTCTAATCTTATTAAGGCTAAAATGCAATATAACAAACAATCCTGGGATAATGCCTGCAACAATCTTCTTAAATTCAATGCAAAAATGTACGGTGGCCGGAACAAAGCTGGTAAATCCCTAGCCAACTACCTCAAAATTAAAAACTAAAATCCAAGATCGTTGCCATTACAGATAGCAAAGGAGTTCGACATATTACAGATACTAAAATCCTCAAATGTTTTACCGAATACTATACCTCTCTCTACACTCCTGAGTTAATTCCTACTACTGATCAAATTGATTCTTTCTTTCAAACCATTCCCAAATCCTCTGATAATCACGTGGACCTCACATCTCTGGATAGCCCTATTTTAGAACAAGAAATCATTAATGCTATTATTCACCTTCCCAAGGACAAAACACCCGGTCCAGATGGTTTTACTGTACGTTTTTATATTCATTTCAAACAATTCCTAGTCCCTCAGTTGTTAACCCTCATAAATCATTTCTTAGCCTCCGGTGCATCACAGGGTTCCTTTACTCAAGCGATGCTGTGTCTGATCCCTAAAAAAGATAAAGATCCCTCTGTAAAAATTATAGACCCATCTCCTTAATTAATACTGATTGTAAGATTTTTGCCAAACTATTAGCCCTTCGTATTAATTTGATAATCCCGGACCTAATTAATATATATCAATCAGGGTTTGTTAAAGGTCGGTCCATTACAGATAATTCTCGGACTCTTCTCAATATCATTCATTTAGCCTCCAAGATGAACTCACCGATTGCTGCAATTGCGTTGGATGCTGAAAAAGCATTCGACAGGGTAAATTGGGATTTCATCTTTGGAGCTTTGAAATGGCACGGGTTCAGCCCTCCCATTCTCAGATACATCCAGCTCCTATATTACGCACCCTCTACTTCCATTTGGGTTAACGGTTGTCAATCCAAATACTTTCCACTTCACAGAGGAACTAGACAAGGATGCCCCTTATCCCCTCTTTTATTTATTCTCGCCCTAGAACCTTTTTTGAAAAAATTAATCGCTCCTCACACTACACAGGTTTTCAATTTAAACACACAGATATTAAGTTTACTGCTTATGCGGATGACATTTTATTGTACCTCTCTAACCCCAATACCTCTTTGCCTACATTTTTCTCCTTGCTAAAGGAATATTCTCTAGTCTCTGGTTATAAACTTAATCTTGACAAGTCTGAGGTGATGCCACTGAACAAACACTGCTTTTCTCATATGTTTCAAGATACATGGTTTAAGTGGAACCCCAAGAGCATTAAATGCTTAGGCATCCTTTACACCAATAGTATAAAAGAAACTATTAAAATTAATCTTACTGACATACTTAAAAAACTCTCTGCTCTCATAGATAGTTGGTCTCCACTATTCTTCTCCTGGTGGGGCAGACTTGCTACAATTAAAATGATGCTACTCCCGATCATCAATTTTTCTCTTTCTATGCTTCCAGTCACTCTCCCACTCTCCTTTTTAATACCATTAATCGCTCCCTGACCAAATTTTTATGGAATAACCGTAAAACTAGGATCTCACTTACCCGACTTCAGCAACCCAAGGAACTTGAAGGGGTTAATTTTCCTAACATTAGACGCTATCATTCTGCATTTACCCTGAAACAAGTTTGGACTTTTTATCTGACTCCTCACATACACCTTTAACGGCCTGGAGTTCTTTGGAGCAATCCCAATATGCACCATTCTCCCTTGCTGTGGCCACCCGACTATCCCAGCCCCCTAGACGTTTTCATCGCCAATTTTCTCACACTCAGCGGCAGTTGCTACTTCTTTGTTTAAAGCTCACTCCTCTCACTCCTCTCACTCCGATAACTTTATGCTTACCCCTGTCTGGTATAACAAACACTTAAAGATTAAAAACAGAGCTCTCTTTTGGAAAGAATGGATTGATAAATGCATTATCATATTGGATCACTTGTTGATCAATGGGTCTCTTATGGATTTTACGGAGATCCAAGATAAATACGATATATCTCCTTTACATGCTCCCCAGTATCCTCACCTTAGATCATCTATCATTCACTTCCAATCCCAAAACTCTTCCTTAGCTTCTTACAATCAGACACCCACCCTCTCACTAGATTTTTCAACTCAGCTCAAAGCCTCTCATATATATAAGATATTATCTCATCCCTCTGTTCCTAGAACCAAATCCAGTATTGAACTCCTTTGGGAACAAGATCTGGCACATGAATTCTCGCTTCAAACCTGGGGCTCCATTTGGACAAAAATTCATACTTCTTCACGATCTGCGAGTACTACGCAGACCCTTTACTATTTCTATAATAGGCTCTTCCTTACCCCACCAGATCTCCAACAGATCAGATTAATGGATGATTCGCAATGCTGGTCTTGCTCCCATGGTAATAGTGACTTACTCCATATGTTTTTTCTCTGCCCTTTGGTCAAGAATTTTTGGTTACTTATTTGGAAGAAGTTGAATGACATTTTATCTACTAGTGTTCCCTTTGATATTGAACACGTTTTTCTGGGCAGTTCCTCTGCCATATGGAATGCCCAGGGAAGTGTGGGTAAATTTATCGATTTGTTTATAGCTATTACTTTTCAGATTATCACCTCCAATTGGAAGGACACTACCAAAATCTCGTATCAAGCTTGGTGGAACCTGTTATGTCATCATCACAGACTAGATCGTGCATATGCCACCTCCACATCCCTACTGATCAAAAAGGACTTGCTTTGGTTACCACTTACCACATTTCTTTCCAGGTTACCCGTGTGATTTATCTTGTATGTATTTTGCCATGACCCTTTTTGTTTTTTCTTTTGCTAATACTTTCTTTTTCTTTCTTATCGTTATCTCTACATTTTTATCTTGCTGCCACTTATCATTCCCCCTTATCTCTCCTTTCTCCCTCTCCTTTCTTTTCTTCCTTCTTTCTTTCCCTCTCCCCTCCTTCTCAAATACTAAATCGCACTTGTCTAAGTATAGGTTCAGAAGGTTCAAATTAGTTTTAATTGCATATTTCCTATTATAGTTCCAATTTTGTTATTCCTTTCTCTAGTAATGTTACTTTTTGACCTCTGCTTGTACAATGTATACTGATGTTCTACTTCGTATTTCATCTCAATAAAGCATTCTAAACTCAAAAAAAAAGACTGAAGAAGCCACAGGTAGACTGGCTGAGAAGGCACTAGGGTGCAGGTTTATGGAACTGACAGGTTTAGAGGAGGTACAAGAAGGGGCGTACCTATCAATAGTCCAGCAGGTGCAGTGGCACCAGGGCACAGGGCAGAGAGGGGGCAAAGGGATCCTCTGACAGATTATTTCCTTGCTTGCATTGCCCCAGGGCAGTCTTGCGATGCCACTTGGCACAAGACATGCTGAGATGATGAGTAAATAGGTACATGGAAGTGCCGTGATCATGCGTGTTGTATGTTGTATACCGTCACCATTAAAGACCCACAGAGATACAAGGTAAGGACTAATTTACAGCTCACTAGACATGCAGCTATTGGCAGCCATCTTGAAATGGGCATGCTATAATGTTAACTCATAACTGGGCTGTCCAGCACATCCAAAAACATGTGGCGCTCCAACTAATGTGCCCTAGTGGAAAGGATCGTAAATAAGCACACATTTGCTTTTGAGGGCTGAGTAGAATGAGAGAGGCAAGGCTGCAGAGAAATGCAGATAATGAAATGTAAAATGTCAAAAGCAGAGAAACTGAGACCTTTAGACTAACAGTGAGAGGGTCAAAAATGAAGGGAAAGTATATAAGGAAGCAAGAAGAAGTATCAGCAGCAGCCGGGCAGTAGTCTGAAAAGGAGCCACCACTCTGACTGAATGATAGATGCATGAAGTCCCGCGAGATTGAGACTTTGAGGGGACCATCTTGGATTCAGGTAAAACACACTAGTCGGCCATCTTAGCGTCAGGCTCAGGCTCATGAGGGAATCCTCACTAAAACATGTTTTAGAAAAAGCAAACTTCAGTAAAACACGAATTGGGGGAAAAAAAATTATTTAATTAATGCCTGTATGGCGTAAAGGATTGAATGAGTGATAATTGAGTGTCGTTTTAAGATGTGAAATAGTGCGTCATGCATCACAATGCAAGGACTCGATTGGAAGGGAAATGATACCAATAGCTTCAGGTGCACCCATGCCAACACACCTGATTCAGGTGGGAGGGTCACGTTTTGTTTAAGCCCAAATGACTTTATTTTAGCTTTCTCTAACCTGAAAGTGCCTCACTTCAAGGGCAATGTGAGTAAAGGGGACAAAGGATTTCCCCAAAATGTTGTTCAAAATCTCCCATTCCTGCTTTTAAATGTTGATGTGTATGAATGTGAGAGGGTAATAGTCAAAGCCCCCCCCCCAATGTGTAGGTTAAAATATTAGTAACAACAGGTCTGAAGACAGTTGCACTGCCAAGCACGACGTAAAAAGCACTTCCCTTGCACAGCACTACTTCATTTACATGCACATTATCCCTTGATGCTTTCACTCACATGCTCCTCTTATGCAGCATCCATTTATTCAATTATTCAGTGCCCTTCACTCTCGCGCATAGCACCCCTCTTTAAACACAGCCTGCTCACTTGCACAGCACCCCTCTTAAAACACAGCCTGCTCTGTCACACAGCACCCCTTTTAAAACAGAGCCTGCTCGCTATGTTGGAATGAAAATGCTTTAGCTATGCTGTTTATGTATTGTGCGTCTTAAGTTAGCATTCGCTGCACCATTTTATGTTTGGCCGCCATTTTGAGCCATGATCGAAATGTAACTTCTCTCTGCCCCTGCTGAAAGCAGCTGTGATAGTTTTCGTTACTCCAAGGTTGAGCCTCGCTGTACTAATGAATACACTGTTCTTATTAGCGCATACCTTTCCCACTAGATAGGCCTGCTCCCACCTCTAGAGCGGCGGGCACCTGCAGAACGACCTTGGCATTGAGATAGTATGTGCCCAGTCTCAGAATCGAAACTCATCCTTCTGTACCTTCTTTGTTCAACTGCCTCCAACTAGAAATTTCCAGCCAGGGCGTGTCTACATTGGTTCTGAATTGTACATAATGTATCACCATGCTTACTTATGTCAGTCCCTCTGCAGCAACCCTAGGAGGCTGGTCAGACTGGACACCGCTCGAGTGTACCTGAAAAAATATACTTGGTTTGTATTCTCTACTGTCTGACCGACTCTTCATTTGTGGGGAAGGCTGAGAGGTGGTCACGAGTGACCCGGGTGGCCCTAATCGGGTCACTTCCTTCAGTTGGCGCCCGAACAGGGACTCCATCGGGTAACCCATCCTCGCCCGCGAACGGGTGTGGAGGTCGGGGCCTTCGTCGGGTCAGACGGGCGGACCAGAGATCCCTGCACAAGAGAGTTCTTGAACTCACAGCTGCCCTGTCTGTCTGACCGGTCGGTGCCTTGCCCAGTGGTCATCCCGGCTGGGGTCCTGAACGGCAAAACCCTTGGATCTGACAGTGGAGAATAAACTCGTTTGACCTGTGTGCACCAGGAGAGTTTGTTTTGGTTCTTTGTGGATATGGTACCATTTTGGTTTGCATTTGGTACGGTCTGAGGACCGATTTGGATACAAAGTGTCTGTGAACACTTTGCCAGGCAATGCAATGAATTTAGCTTACTTTTGAAAATGCCTGGAATGAGCCGGCTTTTGGTTTCTTGTTGTTGTTGTTGCTCTGTTGATGCTCGACTGGAAGAAAGTCAGCCAGCGCCTCCGGAAGGCACTCCGAACTTTGATATGTATGTGCAGCATGGCTTTGGCCCTATTATGTTTAGTACCCTATGGCACAAATATACGAGGGACAATGCCGAGTTGCAGTGGCCATTGACGGGCACCTTTGATGAACAAAAAATTGCTTTCCTACAGGAGAAGTTGTTTGGAAGAAGAAGTAGGCAGTCTGTGTTTGATTCCCTCAGAACATGGCAGAAGGAGGTTAAACAGAAGCGAATGAAAGCAGAGAAAGAGGCCCGGAAGGGGAGAATGCAAACATTGACTCAGAAAGCTGTAGCGCATGAAAGAGAGAAACAAGAGATAGGGATTGAACGTGCAGATAGGAGATTCCGATTACAAATTGATAAATCTTATGTAGCCCAAGAAGAAAATTATAAGTTTGTGGAACAATTGTTAGATACTCGACCCCCACCCCCTTATGCCCCGCAGAGGGTATATCCTGCTCTTCCCTCCCAGGCCCAGCTGCCTGTTCCTTCTGCCTCCGCTGCTTCTGCCTCTGTTATTGTTGCTCAGACTGCCTTGGCCATGGCACCTTCTGTCCTTTCCTTGCCCTCGCCGTCTGTGGCAACTGTGACTGTTAGTACTCTTGCAACGCCTATTGCTTCAGTCTCTCTCTCTGAAGGAAGTGACCCGAAATGGGCCACCCGGGTCACTCACGACCACTTCTCGTCCTTCCCAGAAATGAAGAGTCGGGATGACAGTGGAGAAAACAACCTAACACCTTTATTAGTAAAGTACACTGCAGTGGAGCCCGGTCTGACCAGCCTCATGGGATAGCTGTCGAGGGACTGGCTTCAGAACACTTGGTAACACATGATAAGCCTTCCAACACCTCTCAAAACCCCGCCCCTGATGGAAAAATACTGCTTGTGCGTAAAACTGAACAAAGAAGGCACTGAGGGATGAGCTACCACCTGCGGAATGGGTACACGTTATCAGGCTCCCAAGGCCATCTTACTTAGTCTCAGTTCTCTCTAGTGTGGGAGCATAACTATGTCCAGGGATAGGTGTGCAAGGCTGAATAAACTATTCTCTTCGTGCATCTAGGTTCCAACCTTGGATGAGATAAGGGAACTTTCTGAACAGCAACTTCTGCTGAGGCAACCAGAGAGCGGGGGCACAGAGGCCGGATTTTGCTCACAGCGTAACATGGTGACTATAGAAAGGAAAATGGCGTCTCAGATGCTAACTTTAACCTCCACAACTTTATGAAAAGCTGCACACACACACACATTTGCAGTAGCGATCAATATGAAATAGCTACATGAATGCTAACACAGCACGGTATACGTCATGGGGGACGGGGCAATGGGACATTCAATTCTAACAGACCCTCCTTTTAGCATTCATTGCTAAGTCTTTATTGGTGCTATCAGGTTAGGGTCTTTACAGTTCTAATGGAGGGGAGACATTATTTACATATATAACAGTTAACCATTGGGGTGATCGTCAGCAATGTTAGGCCGATACACATATCAATATTCAAAAATGCCCTCATCGATGGACATCAAATCATGAACAGCCTGTACCATCATGACAGAGTGTTTAGCTGTTTGCTCTTGCACTCCGGGCTTGGGTGTTAACTTTTGCATGCAATAAGAACAACAGGCGGGAAGGCAATTGATGCACAGGCAACAGGTGAATACAACACCTGCAATGGCTACTAAGAACAAGAGTATTTTCCAGCCCCATGTTGCTATCAGACCCCAAAACCACCCAGACAGGGACCACGTGTCCTTCTCCTGGTGGATGTCAGACACTAGTCTGTGTAACTTTTGTATTGCTGCATAGACAGTTGGTGCGTGGTCCGGTATGTACACACAGCAACTACTACCAATGACGCGACAGGCCCCACCCTGATCAGCAAGGATGACGTCTAACACCATCCGGTTTTGAAGGGCAACGAGTCTCATAGCCTGAAGCTCAGCCGTGATGTTGGTCAGTATTCCTGCTGTGGTGTTGATAATTCCTTCTACAACCCTTGTAAGTCGGCGTATACTACGGCTGTTATGCATGGGGCCCCAAAATGGCAAAATACCCTTCATGGCATCTGTAAATTGCTGCAAGGTAGTGTCAGTTTGATCGATATCATTCGTGTCAAGAACCCTTTTTACTCGGGACAGATACACACTCCTGCATCGTAATCTGTGGTCTCTATGATAGTTGGATGGTGCAATATACACAGGGGGCAAGAGAAAGGACACATAGCACACACCAGACCACCCCCTAGGAAGCCATATGTAAGCCTGGGACCCGCAAACGAAGTACACGTTGTGGGGCGGAAGCAATTGGGGACTACTAGTGGTGTTCAAATCATAAGTGTAGTTGCACATACTCTCTCCTACCGGAACCTTTCCAAAACCTCGGACACAGAAACTAGTTGTTGTATTAATCCTGAGTAATATTACGTAACTGAAAGGACCTGAAATATTCAGTGACGTTAAAGTCTTGGAAATCTATCATCTCATCCAGAAGCCATGTTACATTTTTCTTCCTTTCATACACATTCATGCAGGCATCGGGATGTAGGGTGTCAGTAGTCCCATCCCTCCCTGGGGTAAATCCTTGGTGAGTTGCTATATAACCCAGCACAGCCTCATAATCAAGGCATGTCATATTCATTGCATCTGAATGATAATGGATATATGCCATGGTCTACAACTGAAACCAGGCTTCACAGATGGCCAAATAAGAGAGGGGCAAGGACAGCAACAGGTCATTTTTATGCATCACTGAGGGGAGTAAACCACAAACCCAACAATCGGTGACATTGGTGGTATGGTGGGCCTGATGGAGCATCTGCAGGAAGACATTATCCACATAAGTCTGTCTATGTCTTTCCTTATGTGGAGCCAAAGTGACAAAGACATGTTCAGGGGGGGCCGTAGTTGTTCCAATCAGGGAATGCACAGGATGCCTTTCTTCCAGTAACCATAGGATCCCTAACACTGCTACCAATGCTACGAAAACTATCACTAGGAACACTATCTTAGTCTTGGTGGGCCAGCTCGACCAAGTTGGGCTATGTTGGTCAAGGCGGTGTTCTTCTAAAGGCTGTTCTTCTTCCATAACAATACGGCCAAAGGGGTACATTTTATATATATATATCAAACTATCAGAGGAAAGTCCGTGCTATGGAGCCAGAGATACAAAAGAAGGGAATAAAAAGGAAAAAAGTAGAGTCTTATTGTTCATTAACAATGGTGCTACTGAGCACTTCGCGGTGGGGCTGCCCGGTGACAGCCCTTTCTGTCTTTTCGCTCAGGATAGGACAGCTTCCTTCCTGGGAAGGCACCCCCCCACTTATCCTGTCCAATGTCTCAGACAATGCACCAGTCTCTCTTTCCCTGATCTACAGTTGGTACCACAGACAAGGTACATGGACCCTATGCTTCATCCATGAAGTCCATCCCTACTAACCTGATTTTCCCTTGGGTGCACTGTCCCTTCGCCGCGGACGCAAATTGTACCTAGTCACTCCAGGCACTGTCTCGTCACAAAAAAGGATCTTAAATTCAGAGGAGCCAGGGGGCTGAGACTCAAGCTCCTGCGGACCAGATGGAGGAGAAACCTGGGCAGCCCTTATTTCTGGCGGGGTCGCCTCATTCAAAGCAGCATCGTTCTCCTCTTCCGTCTGTGCCCAGGTCAATTGGGCATCAGAAAAAGAAACAAAGCGAGGCACCTGCTCCGTCTCATGGTCCCCTATTCCTTCACGGACTCAGTTGTCATAGGGGAGGGGCAATGGGACTCGCCGGCAGTGCGATGAGTGAATCCAGGGCTTCCGGCTGGCCACCTTCACTGCCGTCCGTGTGGCAAGCAGGACCAGCAGGGGCCCCTTCCACCTCAGCTTCAAACACCCTAGCCTCTGATAGTTCCGCACCAGGACAAAATCGCCGGGTTGGATGCAGTGCCCAGGCCCCTCAGGTGCTGGCGGGAGTGCCTCATGTATCTGTTGATGGATAGAACGCAAATGTTCAGTCAACTCACACAAGTAATCTACAAGCAATGGATATTCAATCTCGGAGAAGTGGCGTGGATGGGGTACGCCCCACACATTTGCGGGGTGCCCAAAAACAACTTCGTTTGGGGATAATCCTATTCTAGAATGGGCTGTCACTCTCCTGGATAATCGGGCAAGGGGTAGCGCGTCTGGCCATTGCAATCCTGTGCTCTCCCTGATCTTTGCCAACTTCAACTTGAAAGTACCATTGTACATCTCAACTAACCCGCCCGACTGGGGGTGATTCGCTGCATGAAACTTCTGCTTAATGTGCAGACCATCGCACACCAGCTGAATCACTTTTGCATTGAAGTGACTCCCGTTGTCACTCCAAATCAAATGGGGCAAGCCGAAGCTCGGGAAAAACTCCTTCAAAAGGGCCTTTGCCGTCACTATGGCTGTGTTCTCTTTAGTGGGGTAAGCCTCAATCCATTTACTGAACGCACAAACAACCACCAGCACATATTTCAAGTTGTTAACTCGTTCGATTTTGATGTAATCCATCTGGAGAACCTCGAAAGGGAAAGAAGGGGGTGCAAAATTCCCAGGACTATGCGTCAGGCAGATCATGCAGTGCTTTACTAGATGGGCAGCTACTTTAGGAATATTGTTATTTTGCCATATGGGGTCCAGTAGCTTGCATATTCCTTTCACACTAATGTGGGCTGGGCTATGTGCCATTGTAACTACAGGGAATACATATGCATCTGGTAACATCCATCTCTGCGTTTCCGATTTATCGGTCCAGCACCCCTCCTCGTTTAAGCGTCCCGTACTCTCCTGCCACGTCGCCAGCTCCTCAACTGTTGCCTCACTCTGGATTTCTTTCACATTCTCTAGGGTGTCCTCAAACATCCCATTGTCAGGCACCCATCTAGCTGGCCCTGCCACAAACATTCTCTTCATCTTGGACCTGGCTGTCTCTTTAGCTGTCTGGTCTGCAAACGCATTTCCCCTCCCCACATCGTCAGTAATCGCTTTATGGGCACTACACTTCACTATTGCCAATCGTTTGGGAAGTGCCAGGGCTGACAACAACCTATGTATCAAAGGGCTGTGCTGTATCTTGGTGCCGTGGGAAGTCAGGAATCCCCTCTCCGCCCAGAGCCGCCCAAAATTATGGGCTACTCCGAATGCATACTGGCTGTCAGTATAAATATTGACCGCCAATCCCTCACTTAACTCACATGCTCGCAAAAGAGCAACCAGCTCTGCAGCTTGTGCTGATTGGTAGGGAACACGTGATGTTTCAACTACAGTGCGCAGCATAGTAATAGCGTATGCTGCAGTGGTCGTGCCATCTGACAATTTGAAATAAGAGCCATCGACATATAGTTCCCCTTGCGGGTCAGATAAGGGAATGTCAGTCAGGTCTACCCGTCCCTTCGTCTCCTCCTCTGTCCGGAATAAACAATCCTGGACATCTACGTCTTCATTTTCCGAAGGGAGGGATAGTAACGTGGCTGGGTTCAGAGTGGCACATCTTTTAATTGTGATGTGTGGCGCAAACCGAGTCAATTCATAACCAGTCAGACGAGCACTGGTAAGGTGCTGCGTCTTTGTCTTATTCAGAAGTGTTTCCACAGCATGGGGTACCATTACTGTGAGATCAGTATTGAGGACGAGCCCTGCGATTGTCAAATAGAGACAGCCACGGCCGTGGCTGCTCTTAAACAGCTCGGGCGGGCTCTGGCGACAGTATCAAGCAGAGTAGAGAAATAAGCACACAGCCTCTGCTTACCTCCAAAGGCTTGTGTTAACACAGAAAGCGCACATCCATCCGTTTCGTGTACGTACAACACGAAAGGCTTCTGGTAGTCAGGCATACCAAGCACAGGTGCAGAGCAAAGCACGACTTTTAATTGCTCAAAAGCTTGCTGACATTCATGCGTCCAGGGTAAAGGTTCATGCACGTCTTTAGTGGTTAGCTGCAACAGCGGCTTTGTTAGTAGAGAATAACCAGGTATCCAATGACGACAATATGAGGTGATGCCTATGAAGGTACGCACATCCTTCTGAGTCTTGGGGACGGGCATCTTAACAATGGCATCAACTCGTTCTGGTGTTAGCCTCCTTCCCTCCTTCGACAGCAGGTGACCTAAATAGGTGACCTCCTGTCGACAATATTGAAACTTTGAAAGGGACACTTTATGTCCATGCTGTGCCAAATGTAGCAACAATTTGACTGTGGCGTCTTTGCAACCCTCTTCAGTATCGGAGGCCACCAACAGGTCATCCACATATTGCTATAATACATTACTTGAGGGAAGAGAGAGGGAATCCAACTGACCTTTCAGGGCTTGACTAGGACTTGACTAGGACTTTCAGTATACCCCTGAGGAGCTCGACAGAATTGGAAGCTCCTGCCGGCCAATGTAAACCCAAAACGGTGCAGGCTATCCGGGTGGATGGGGATGCTAAAGAAAGCATTTTTCAGGTCAATCACAGAAAATAATTTGGCTGTAGAAGGAATCATTGTTAAAAGGGCAGTAATGTCAGGCACCACCGGAAATTGAGGGACCACTATTTTGTTAACCTCCCGTAAATCAATCACAAAGCGATAGTCATTGTGTTGAGCATTAGGGGAATCCAATGGTGTCTTTTTAAGGATAGGGAGAATAGGGCTATTACTGACATTTGCAACCGTCTCCTCAACCACCCCTGATTTGATCAAATCCTGTATAATCCGCAACAAAGCCCGTTCCCCTGCCTGTGGTATTCTATACTGAGGAATACGAGGTACCACAGCATTCTTTTTAATCGTAATAGAGACTGGTGGTATCTGCAACAATCCTACGTCCGTATCTCCCGTTGCCAACAATGTGGGCGGCACGTCTTTAAATTCAGGAGGAAGCCGTGCATCTTTTGAAAAACACTGGGGCATATTAGCAAGACCGGCGAAAAAATTATCGCCGTTTTAGCGGCAGGAAACTGCCGCTAAAACGGCGATAATGGGCTTGCTAATATGCGTTATAGAATTCCAATAGAAGCCCAGGTTAGATGTGCAGGACATCTACCCTGGGCTTCTATTGGAATTCCATAACGCATATTAGCAAGCCCATTATCGCCGTTTTAGCGGCAGTTTCCTGCCGCTAAAATGGCGATAATTTTAACGTGGGTCTTGCTAATATGCCCCACTGTTTGGTACTAGCTACATCCGGTCCTATTGTCATATAGACACCATCTGGAGAACATGAAATTGTGGCATGCAACCTTGTCAACAAGTCCAATCCCATTAAATTTTATCCGCAAATTGTTGTCAATAAGAATGGCGAGTCCACAGTGAAGGGGCCAATAGTCAAAGCAAGGGGTTTGGAGATGGGGCTCACAACCGGTACGCCTGAAAAACCTACCGAGACATTGTTATGGCCAGATAGGGCTGCCCCGGGGACCAGTGAGCGAGAAACAGAGCTATTCATTGCACCTGTATCCACCTGAAACTTCTACGCCGAACCATGCAAATCCGCCGTGACATAAGGACCACGCTGATCTACAGGTATTTGAACTGGTCCCTCACCTTGTCCTTGGCTGTCCTAGTTATAGGACATCACAGACGCCTTGTCCAGATCATAATCATCGTGATAGTACTGCCTTCCCCGGGGGTCATCAAAATAGTTCTGATCGGAGCGACCCCCCTGAAGAGCCCCCACCCTGACCCTCATTGCGACCGCCCTCACCACGGCCCCGTCCACCTGCACCCCGACCTCTAGGGGCTGCGACCTTCTGCAACAAGTCTGGACACTCACTCTGCCAGTGCTCCTCCTTCCTACAATACGCACACTGGTTCGGCCCCTTTGGACCACCACCCCTGCCTGTGCCACACAACCGTTGAGCCGGACCAGTGCCACGTCATCTACACTGTAGATCGGACTCCATGCCCACTGTGTAGCCTGATCAGCTACCATCTTTTTCTCCTCGTCCCCCACATCCGACCGAATCAGCACTCGTGCCATTCGCTCCTGTGCCGCAGCCCAATTCCCCTCGTCCAACCCACGCACTGGTGTCCCAGCACCCAATGATACCGGGGATGAAATGTCCGGAAAAGACACAATGGATGAAGGGACGGGCACAAATGTTAGTAATGACTGCGTCGAAGGTGTGAGAGAGGGGGGAGAAACATGAGCGGGGACAGCAGACACAGCGGGAGGACCTGCAGCCACTGCACACGCAACTTGCGAAGCCAGGGAGGAGACAGGCGGGGCCGTAGCTGAAGCAGCCGGGTCAGAGATAGAAGGGCCAGATATAGAAACAGAAGGAGCAGAAGACTGAAATGTCGTAACAACAGGGTATATCCTCTGTGGGGCATGGGGAGGTGGGGGCCGGGCTTCTAATAGTTCTTCCACAAAGGCATCACCTTCCTCTCGGGCAACATAAGACTTATCACATTGCAACCGAAACTTCATATCAGCACACTCTATACCCTTCTCTATTTTCTCTCTATCGTAGGCCACTGCTTTCTGAGTTATTGTTTGCAGTTTCCCTCTCCTGGGCTCCTTTTCTGCCTGCATGCGCCTTTGCTTAGCTTCCTTCTGCCATACCTGAAGAGAATCAACCATCGACTGCCTGCTTCTTCTGGCAAACAATTTATCCTGCAAATAATTCAATTTCTGTTCATCAAAGGTACCTGTCGGTGGCCACTGAAGCTCGGCATTGTCACTCGTATATTTGTGCCATAATGTACTAAACATAATAGGGCCAATGCCGTGCTTGGTATACATATCGAAATTCGGGGTGCCTTCCAGAGGCGCAGGTTGCCTCTCCTCCAGCCGAGCTTCGGCAGAACAACAGCGGCACCCCACACACCACAATTTACTCAGACAAGGTATCTTAACATCAGACACATTCACTGTTCACATGAAACCAACCCCCTAAACAACGGGAGTCCAACAGGCATGCTACACACAGAGTGCACCAAATCAAGGCAGTCCAGAGACTGCACCAGACAGTCCGAAGACTGTACTAAGACAAGGCAGTCCGGAGACTGCACCAGACAGTCCGGAGACTGCACCAAGACAAGGCAGTCCAGAGACTGCACCAGACAGTCCGGAGACTGTACCAAGACAAGGAGACAGGCGCTAGCCCCAGGCCTTTACAATAGCAAACCAAATTCAGCAGGTGGCCTGGAAGAGCGTTCACAAACACTCTGTGTCTCAAGGGTCCACAGACCCACCAAGTTCAAACAAGGAAAGATTCAAGATTATTCAAATTGGCGCCATATTCACCAAGAGACAAGACAAACTCACCTGGTGGCCCCAGGTCGAGCCAAGTTATTCTCCACCACCGACTCTTCGGACCAAACGGTCAGATCCAAGGGTTTCGCCTTTTCAGGACCCCAGCCGGGATGACCGCTGGGCGAGGTGCCGCCCAATCAGGCGGGGCAGCTGCGAGAACTAAGCTCGGTCATGTGGGGATCCCCGATCCGCCCATCCGACCGGACGCAGCCACGACCTCCACACCCGATTACGGGCAAGATGGGTCAGCCCGATGGAGTCCCTGTTCGGGTGCCAACTGAAGGAAGTGGCCACCTCTCGGCCTTCCCAGAAATGAAGAGTCGGGATGACAGTGGAGAATACAACCTAACACCTTTATTAGTAAAATACACTGCAGTGGTGCCCGGTCTGACCAGCCTCATGGGATAGCTGTCGAGGGACTGGCTTCAGAACACTTGGTAACACATGATAAGCCTTCCAACACCTCTCAAAACCCCGCCCCTGATGGAAAAATACTGCTTGTGCAGAAAACTGAACAAAGAAGGCACTGAGGGATGAGCTACCACCTGCGGAATGGGTACACGTTATCAGGCTCCCAAGGCCATCTTACTCGGTCTCAGTTCTCTCTAGTGTGGGAGCATAACTATGTCCAGGGATAGGTATGCAAGGCTAAATAAACTATTCTCTTTGGCATCTAGGTTCCAACCTTGGATGAGATAAGGAAACTTTCTGAACAGCAACTTCTGCTGAGGCAAGCAGAGCGGGGGCACAGAGGCCGGATTTTGTTCACAGCGTAACATGGAGACTACAGAAAGGAAAATGTCGTCTCAGATGCTAGCTTTAGCCTGCACAACTTTATGAAAAGTTGGACACACACACATTTGCAGTAGCGATCAATATGAAATAGCTACATGAATGCTAACACAACACGGTATACTTCATGGGGGACGGGGCAATGGGACATTCGATTCTAACATCTCTCCCCAGCTCTTACCCTCACGACGCAGCCGACAATGACGTTAGTGTCCGCTCCCTCTGTTGTTACCCCCACCGTGTTCCTCTATTCCCCGACATTACTGAGTAGTGGGACGCCGGTACAGGGCCCTGAGGATAGAGATTGGACGAAATTTAAGGAGCGAATGGGGCGGACGTTGGTCCGGTCTGATGTGGGAGATGCGGAGAAACAGGTGGTGGCTAATCAGGCTGAGCAGTAGGCTCGTAACCCCATTTACAGTGTGGCAGATGTTTGGAGTGTCATGAAAGATTATGAGCCTTTTGTACAGCAACATGCCCTTCAGCATATGTCGGCTACTTTGATCGGTCTTTGGGAGCAGTATTTCAAAGGTGCAGCACCGCAGACCATATACGATATTAGGGATCATGGATATATTACTGATATGGAAAAATAACAGTTGATGGACAGAATGCAGAACAATGTCATACATTCACCCCAGTACAGAGATCTGGGCCTAAATCCATCGTTTTTTTGCTCACCATGCCATTCCAGTTTGAACCCAGCCATATGCAAATCAGTCTTGACCCTGTGCCTCATGGGAACAGTCCAGCCCGAACTGCCAAGCCAGGTCCTCCCTGGACCGGAAACAAGCATCCTCGGCCCAGATTCAAAGTCTTGAAGAGTGCTCTGATTGATGGGTTTGGCCTAACAACTGAACAATACAGGTTAAAGTTCAGAGATACCCAAAAAGCACAGACTCAAGACTGGGTAGACTATGTGGATTGTTCTGCTAAGGCTCTGGAAGGTTGGTTGATGGGCAGTAAGGTATGTGACTTCACAGGATTGTACAATCTTATCATGAGGGAGCAGATTCTTAATAACTGTCAAAATCAGCTGTTGCATCAGTACCTGGTGGACTCTGATCTGACCTCTCCCCAAGAATTGGGAAAGAAGGCAGACAAATGGGTCAGGACCAGGGTGAGGCAGAAGGTACAGAACCAAGGTGGTGACCCAAAGAAGCAAGATTCTAAGAACTCTGAAAAGGGTGGGGAGAAGGGTAAAGACCAGAAGTCTTCACAAGGCCCCCAAAAATCTTCTTCATGTGGGGATTTACAGTTTAACAAAGGGAAAGGCCAAAAGAAACCCTGGTGCAAGGTCTGTAAGCAAAAGACCCACTGGACCAGTGATTGCACGAAGTCCAAAGACTCTACTCCAGCCCCCACCAATGCCCCTAAGGCACCTGCTCCCCTAGTGCAGTTACAGTTGGTGGTGGGACTACACAAGCCAAGGGTTTAGTAGGGTTGACCCTGGGTAAGGAGATGGGCTCTGACCTAGTCAGAGAACTCACTCAGGCTGTCCTAGTCTGTGATGGAGGCATGGATGTGACCTCCTCTGTGAGTCCCAGTAATCTGGGCAAGTACAGGCAACAGCCATTAATAAATGGAAACGAGGCTTTGGCATTTAGGGACACAGGAGCAAGTGTCACCAGGGTGACACAAGATCTTGTGGATCCTGGGCAGATTATACTTGGTGAAATGTACCAAGTGACCAATGCTAGCAACGTCAGAACAGACCATACTCTGGCAGTTGTTAACTTCTCCTGGGGAGGGGTAACTGGTCTTAAGAAGGTTGTGGTAAGTGCAGACCTACCAGTTGAATGCTTGCTTGGCAATGATCTAGAAACTTCAGCTTGGGCAGAAGTGGAGCTCAGGACCCATGCAGAAATGCTGGGCATCCCTGCAGATGTGTTTGCTGTGACCAGGTCACAGGCCAAAATGTCTAACACTGAACAGGCCTTGGATTCTGGAATAATGGACCAAGTGCCCTCCAAGAAGAGGAGTAGTAGTGTAAAGGCAGTGCCTTCCTCCTTGGCTCAGAAGGAAGATCAGTCTCTTCAGGGAGATGATCTCAGTCCTGAGGAAGGAACTGTCCCAGAGGAGCTTGAGCCTGATCAGGTTGAGTTCTTAGGAACAGGGGCCCTTCCAGGGCAGATCTGAGCCAGGAGCAGCAGAGCTGCCCCTCTCTTGAACCCCTCAGACAGCAAGCTGCTGCTGAGGCTGCTGGGAAAGCTAGTGGTCCCCATACAGTGTATTGGGATGATGGACTCTTGTACTCAGAGTGTAGAGACCCCAAGCCTGGTGCCACCAGGAGGTTGGTTATACCTCTGAAGTTCAGGGGCTTCCTATTGACCCTAGCCCATGACATTCCCTTAGCAGGTCACCTGGGCCAGAACAAGACTTGGGACAGAATTGTCCCTCACTTTCACTGGCCCCACATGTCTGAAGACACCAAGGAGTTTTGTCGCTCCTGTGTAACCTGCCAGGCCAGTGGCAAGGCAGGTGGCACTACAAAGGCCCCCTGATACCACTACCTGTGGTGGGGGTTCCCTTTGAAAGGGTGGGGATTGACATTGTTGGTCCCATGGATCCCCAAACAGCATCTGGGCACAGGTTTATCCTGGTGGTAGTGGATCATGCCACCAGGTACCCAGAAGCTATTCCCCTTAGGACCACTACAGCACCTGTAGTGGCAAGAGCCCTCCTGGGAATTTTCTCAAGAGTGGGCTTCCTAAGGAGGTTGTATCAGACAGGGGTGCTAACTTTATGTCTGGATACTTGAAAGCAATGTGGAAGGAGTGTGGAGTGACTTACAAGTTCACCACACCCTATCACCCACAATGCAATGGTTTAGTTGAGAGATTCAACAAAACCTTGAAGGGCATGAGTAAAGGGCTCCCAGAGAAGCTTAGGCGAAGATGGGACATACTCTTGCCCTGCCTTTTATTTGCATACAGGGAGGTGCCTCAAAAGGGGTTGGCTACAGCCCTTTTGAACTTTTGTTTGGTCACCCTGTCAGGGGTCCATTGTGCTTGGTGAAGGAAGGATGGGAGTTACCTCTCAAGCCCCCAAAGCAAGACATAGTGGACTATGTACTTGGTCTCCGCTCCAGGATGGCTGAGTACATGAAAAAGGCAACTAAAACCCTTGAGGCTAGCCAGGAACTTCAAAAAGCCTGGCATGACCAAAAGGCTGTACTGACTGTTTACCAGCCAGGACAGAAGGTGTGGGTGTTGGAGCCAGTGGCCCCAGCAGCTCTCCAAGACAAATGGATGGGGCCCCATACCATTGTTGAACAGAAGGGTGAGGTTACCTACTTAGTAGACCTAGGAACACCCAGGAGTCCCCACAGGGTTCTCCATGTCAACAGATTGAAACCATATGTGGACAGGGCAGACATGGGCTTGCTCATGGCTACTGATGAGGGACAGGAGGAAGAGAGTGACCCACTCCCTGACCTGCTCTCACAGAACCCTGATGATGGGTCAGTGGATGGTGTAGCCTTGGCAGGCAGCCTCACTGCTCAGCAGCAAACTGATTGTAGACAAGTGCTGTGAGAAGTTGGCCTGGCATATGCTGTCCACTAATTATAGTGGGCACCTTGCACCAGTCCAAACAACCCCTTATTGGAGATAGGTTAAAGACAACCTTTATTGAAAGCTATCCTAGTGGTAGCTATGGAGAGCAGCCTTCAGGCTAAGTCTTGAAGGAATGTAAAGCAGCTTGTTTTACCAGTCTATAATCTCTTGAGTGACCAAATGAAAGAGGACCACACCAGGTATATATTCAAAATATATGTATTTATTGCTAAACACACCCCTCTAGTCTCTTTATAAGGCTAGAGTTCGAAGTACATAAGTTATAAGTTAGTTATCAACAGTAATAGCACAAATACACGTTTGAGCCCTAGGGGCGTACCAAACCATATACCAATAAAGTGGTATAAGAACCACAACTGAGCTAGACACAGGGCCTAGAGCCTGTAGAAGTGCTTGGACCACAAGGAACCACCCAAGGTAGTGACACAGGGGACCCACGGGGGACTCGTGCAGTGTGAGGACACAGCCGCGAATCGCCGTTGACTTCTATGGGGAAAGTCGCGGTTGGAATTTTAAAGAAAAGGGACACTTAGAGGTGGACTTGGAGCAAACCCTTTTAGAACTGGGTCGTTCTAGAGTCTATACCCACGGGAGCACCGGAGTACTCGTGTTACCTCACCCAGGGAAGCCGGGTGCATAGGTGTTTTTCGGGGTCGGGTTTCGTCGTCGTTTTCAATGGCGATCTGCTGCAAAGTGCTGCTGGCGGCCAAGTCGAAAGTGTTCGGGTGGATCCAAAGGTGGATCGAAGATCTGAAGAACCTGAAAGCAGAGGGGACAGAGTCTGGGTCACTAGCCAGTGACCAGGAAGGCGATGAGCGGATGCCCACCGATGTCGAGTGCTTCAGGTAGGTTGACAGTTGTCTTGACTCTTCAGCCACGAGGTCCAGGAGGCGTCGACGACGACCAGGAGCTGGATTCGAGCTGTCCCACGATGTCTGTCGATTGCTGAGCTGTCCGCGACCGGATTAGACCCAACAAGCCTTGGCAACGGCAAGTCTCGTGGAAATAGAAGAAGGACGGTGGTGCAGACCAGCAAGGTCTGAGGGACTCACCCAGCAAAGGTAAGTCAGGGCACTCCTGGAGCAATCAGGGAGCCCAAGCAGAAGAGGATTGGCCTTCGGGAGGGCCTACTAGCCAACGGACTAGCAACCGCGAAGGAGCCTCGAGTGGACACACTTAGAGCTGGCTCACGGGACACTCGTGGAGTGGGGGCCAGTGATCTTTGGTTCAGTCGGTGCTGGAGGCGGGGGCTACTCGGAGACCAAAGCACAACTTCGTGGGAACCTAGGAAGAGGATGCACTTGCAAATGTGCTCAGTGTCCAGGGGTCACGGTTCCACGTTACCCACGACAGCTACGGGCCTCAGATTTGCTGGGAACTCAGGGCAGCCTCGGGGAAGTCTGGAAATCCACCTCTGGTGATGCAAAGACTTCGGCATCCGGCGGGAGCTTCAGCGATGCAGACCGGACAATTGCTTCGTTGGTGCCTGCCAAGCAGGGGAGTCACTCCTTGACCCCAAGGGAGATTCTTCAGTCCTCTAATCTTAAAGTAGAGCGTCGAAGGTCCAGGATTCTGTGTCAGAGTTTCATCCAGGTAAATCTAAAGTCCTAAGGACTGGGGTCCCATACTTATACCAAGTTAGGTGGTTGGACATACTCTGGGGACCCACCTATGGGAGGGTCAGGGCAGAGGGGTGGTTACACCCCTTTCCCTTTGTCCAGTTTCGCGCCAGAGCAGGGGCTGGAAGCCCCTGAGCCGGTTTGAACTGGGGTATGCACAGGGACACCAAATGTGCCCCCAGTGCAGGACTTCAAAGCACCAGGGAGTGCTCCCGCCCAGCCCCAATACACACTATCCTGTCTGGGGAGGTGGTTACACCTCCCTGGGACAGGAAACCTATTGTCCAGGCCTCCCCTGCCGGAGTTTCGGTCAGCAGCAGGAGGCCAGACTCGTGTCTGTGGCAGCGGCATCCATTTTGTGATGCCAGGGCTTGGAAAGAAGTTACCGGGCAGGCCGGTGTGTACATGTCTCTCCCTCTAGAAGGGTGGAATGCTACCCCCGCCGCCAGAACTGGCGGGGGTAGTATTCCAAGATGTTTGACACCAAACACGACATGTTTCCGTGCAGCCATCCCAAAGTTAGCATTTAACGCGAGGTTATAATGCGCTTAAGAGTATATGGTCAGGCTGCACTACAAACAGCATCAGAGAAAGGTCTCCGAACGCTGCAGAGGGGCCCTGCTCATGCAGGGGCACCTTCTCACATAGGAACCACGCACTCTGCCTTCAGGATTGATAAGGCCTGCCATAGGAGTGACTTATAGGTTTATATATGTGTATGTATGTAGTGATATAGGTAACCTATATCACAGTAAGGGGTGCATGCACCACCTTACCCAGGCTGCAGTAGCAGACCTGTGGTGTCCTTTTGGCTGGCCTTCCAGGGGTGGCACAAAACATGCTGCAGCCCCTGGTAGGCCTCTGAAGTACCTATGCCCTGGGTACATAGTATACCATATACTAGGGACTTATAAGGGCACTCCAGATTCCAATCAGAGATGTGCCTAGGGCACATGGAAACCATTTTAGAGAGGAAGCAGCTAGGCTGGGGTTCTGATTAGCAGGGCCCCAGCCAGACTAAAGTCGAAAAACAGTGAAGCATCAGCAAAAAGTGGGGGTACCCATGTGAGGCAGATCCTACTCTCCTACACAACCCCCCCCCCCAAACGTAGGGACATTAAACTAACCTTGCCCAGTTAAGTCTTCATGTTCTAAGTGGAAGTACCTAGAGAGTCCATCTGCATTGGCATGGTTACTCCCCGGTCTATGTTCCACTGTGAAGTCCATCCCCTGTAGGGAAATGGACCACCTAAGCAGTTTGGGGTTTTCACCCTTCATTTGTTTTAGCCATTAGAGGGGCTTATGGTCTGTTTGAACAAGGAAGTGAGTACCAAACAAGTATGGCCTCAACTTCTTCAGAGCCCAGACCACAGCAAAGGCCTCCTCTCAATGGCTGACCAACGTTTCTCTCTAGGGGTCAGCCTTCTGCTAATAAAAGCTACTGGCTGATCCTGACCTTCATCATTCAATTGTGACAGTACAGCCCCTACCCCCAATTCAGATGCATCTGTTTGGACAATGAACTTCTTGGAGTAATCAGGGCTCTGTAGAATGGGAGCAGTGCACATGGCCTGCTTTAGGTTATCAAATGCCTTTTGACAGCTAACTGTCCACTGAACCTTTTTGGGCATTTTCTTGGAAGTTAAGTCATTCAGGGGTGTCACTATTGATCCATACCCCTTGACAAATGTCCTATAGTACCCAGTCAGGCCTAAAAAGGCTCTCACCTGAGTCTGGGTAGTGGGAGCATTCCAGTCCATGATGGTCTGGATCTTGCTCTGCAGTGGTTGAACCTGGCCTCCACCCACAAGGTGGCCCAGGTACACAACCTGACTCTGCCCTATCTGGCACTTGGTGGCCTTGATAGTCAGGCCTGCTTTCTGCAGGGCCTGTAAAACATTTCTGAGGTGGAGCAGGTGATCCTCCCAGGTGGAGCTAAAGACAGCAATATCATCTAGATATGCTGCACTATAATATTCCAGACCCGTAAGGACTGTATTCACCAACCTCTGAAAAGTGGCAGGTGCATTCTTCAGACCAAAGGGCATCACCCCAAATTGATAATGCCCACTAGGGGTTGAGAATGCTGTTTTTGGCTTTGCATCATCAGCTAGTCTGATCTGCCAGTAGCCAGCTGTCAGATCAAATGTGCTTAGATACTTGGCTGAGGCCAAAGTGTCTATTAGCTCATCTGCCCTAGGTATTGGATGGGCATCAGTCCTAGTGACTGCATTGAGACCCCTGTAGTCCACACAAAACCTCATCTCTCTTTTCCCACCATTGGTGTGAGGTTTTGGCACAAGGACCACTGGACTAGCCCAAGGGCTATCTGAGGGTTCAATAACTCCCAAATCCAACATTTTCTGGACTTCTGTCCTGATACAGTCCCTGACATGGTCAGGTTGCCTATAAATCTTATTTTTAATAGGCAGACTGTCCCCAGTGTCCACTTCATGAGTGCACCAGGTGGTCTGACTGGGTGTCAGTGAGAATATGTGTCTGAACTGATTGAGCACCTGTCTGCAATCAGTTTGCTGCTGGGCAGTGAGGCTGCCTGCCAAGGCTACACCATCCACTGACCCATCATCAGGGTTCTGTGAGAGCAGGTCAGGGAGTGGGTCACTCTCTTCCTCCTGTCCCTCATCAGTAGCCATGAGCAAGCCCATGTCTGCCCAGTCCACATATGGTTTTAACCTGTTGACATGGAGAACCCTGTGGGGACTCCTGGGTGTTCCTAGGTCTACTAAGTAGGTAACCTCACCCTTCTGTTCAGCAATGGTATGGGGTCCACTCCATTTGTCTTGGAGAGCTGCTGGGGCCACTGGCTCCAACACCCACACCTTCTGTCCTGGCTGGTAAACAGTCAGTACAGCCTTTGGTCATGCCAGGCTTTTTGAAGTTCCTGGCTAGCCTCAAGGTTTTTAGTTGCCTTTTTCATGTACTCAGCCATCCTGGAGCGGAGACCAAGTACATAGTCCACTATGTCTTGCTTTGGGGGCTTGAGAGGTAACTCCCATCCTTCCTTCACCAAGCACAATGGACCCCTGACAGGGTGACCAAACAAAAGTTCAAAAGGGCTGTAGCCAACCCCTTTTGAGGCACCTCCCTGTATGCAAATAAAAGGCAGGGCAAGAGTATGTCCATCTTCGCCTAAGCTTTTCTGGGAGCCCTTTAATCATGCCCTTCAAGGTTTTGTTGAATCTCTCAACTAAACCATTGCATTGTGGGTGATAGGGTGTGGTGAACTTGTAAGTCACTCCACACTCCTTCCACATTGCTTTCAAGTATCCAGACATAAAATTAGCACCCCTGTCTGATACAACCTCCTTAGGGAAGCCCACCCTTGAGAAAATTCCCAGGAGGGCCCTTGCCACCACAGGTGCTGTAGTGGTCCTAAGGGGAATAGCCTCTGGGTACCTGGTGGCATGGTCCACTACCACCAGGATAAACCTGTGCCCAGATGCTGTTTGGGGATCCATGGGACCAACAATGTCAATCCCCACCCTTTCAAAGGGAAGCCCCACCACAGGTAGTGGTATCAGGGGGGCCTTTGTAGTGCCACCTGCCTTGCCACTGGCCTGGCAGGTTACACAGGAGCGACAAAACTCCTTGGTGTCTTCAGACATGTGGGGCCAGTGAAAGTGAGGGACAATTCTGTCCCAAGTCTTGTTCTGGCCCAGGTGACCTGCTAAGGGAATGTCATGGGCTAGGGTCAATAGGAAGCCCCTGAACTTCAGAGGTATGACCAACCTCCTGGTGGCACCAGGCTTGGGGTCTCTACACTCTGAGTACAAGAGTCCATCATCCCAATACACAGTATGGGGACCACTAGCTTTCCCAGCAGCCTCAGCAGCAGCTTGCTGTCTGAGGGGTTCAAGAGAGGGCAGCTCTGCTGCTCCTGGCTCAGATCTGCCCTGGAAGGGCCCCCTGTCCCCAAGAACTCAACCTGGTCAGGTTCAAGCTCCTCTGGGACAGTTCCTTCCTCAGGACTGAGATCATCCCCCTCAAGAGACTGATCTTCCTTCTGAGCCAAGGGGAAGGCACTGCCTTTACCCTACTACTCCTCTTCTTGGAGGGCACTTGGTCCATTATTCCAGAATCCAAGGCCTCTTCAGTGTTAGACATTTTGGCTTGTGACCTGGTCACAGCAAACACATCTGCAGGGATGCCCAGCATTTCTGCATGGGTCCTGAGCTCCACTTCTGCCCAAGCTGAAGTTTCTAAGTCATTGCCAAGCAAGCATTCAACTGGTAGGTCTGCACTTACCACAACCTTCTTAAGGCCAGTTACCCCTCCCCAGGAGAAGTTAACAACTGCCAGAGTATGGTCTGTTCTGACATTGCTAGCATTGGTCACTTGGTACATTTCACCAAGTATAATCTGCCCAGGATTCACAAGGTCTTGTGTCACCATGGTGACACTTGCCCCTGTGTCCCTAAATGCCAAAGCCTCTTTTCCATTGATTAAGGGCTGTTGCCTGTACTTGCCCAGATTACTGGGACTCACAGAGGAGGTCACATCCATGCCTCCATCACAGACTAGGACAGCCTGAGTGAGTTCTCTGACTAGGTCAGAGCTCATCTCCTTACCCAGGGTCAACCCTACTAAACCCTTGGCTTGTGTAGTCCCACCACCAACTGTAACTGCACTAGGGGGAGCAGGTGCCTTAGGGGCATTGGTGGGGGCTGGAGTAGAGTCTTTGGACTTGGTGCAATCACTGGTCCAGTGGGTCTTTTGCTTACAGACCTTGCACCATGGTTTCTTTTGGCCTTTCCCTTTGTTAGACTGTGAATCCCCACCTGAAGAAGATTTTTGGGGGCCTTGTGAAGACTTCTGGTCTTTACCCTTCTCCCCACCCTTATCAGGGTTCTTAGAATCTTGCTTCTTTGGGTCCCCACCTTGGTTCTGTACCTTCTGCCTCACCCTGGTTCTGACCCATTTGTCTGCCTTCTTTCCCAATTCTTGGGGAGAGGTCAGATCAGAGTCCACCAGGTACTGATGCAACAGCTGATTTTGACAGTTATTAAGAATCTGCTCCCTCATGATAAGATTGTACAATCCTGTGAAGTCACACACCTTACTGCCCATCAACCAACCTTCCAGAGCCTTAGCAGAACAATCCACATAGTCTACCCAGTCTTGAGTCTGTGCTTTTGGGTATCTCTGAACTTTAACCTGTATTGTTCAGTTGTTAGGCCAAACCCATCAATCAGAGCACTCTTCAAGACTTTGTAATTGTCAGCATCCTCTTCTCTTACAGTGAGGAGCTTGTCTCTACCTTTGTCTGCAAAGGAGAGCCACAAGATTGCTGCCCACTGCTCCTGAGGGACCCTCTGTACTTTACAGGCCCTCTCAAGTGCAGTTATCCATTTGTGGATGTCATCCCCACTCTGGTAGGGAGGGACAATCTTGCTCAGGTTTCTATGGTCATAAGACCTTTCCCTATCTCTGGGGAAATTGCTGCCACCATGGGACTCTAGTCCCATCTTTTTCTCTCTTTGTAGAGATCTAGGGACTCCCTGTCTATAGCCAACTGCTGTTTTCTGAGCTCAAGCTGGGCTTGCTCATACTGAATCAGTCTCTTTCTCCTGTCATGAGAGGATTCTCTCCTATGAGAAGAGACAGAGGTCCCTATTGAGGTGTCAGAGTGGTTAGACTCCTGAGAAGGAGATCTAGGCCTTCTGGGCACACTTACAATTCTTCCTGGGGGGACAAAGGGGAGGTCATTCTGATCCTCCTCCTCCACAGGAGGAATTGGGTTCTCCAGGTCAAGGTCATTTTCACCTTCCTGGCCAGTTTCAGAGGGGGGCTGGGTTTCTTCACCCCTGACCTATTCCTCATCTTCTGCCCCACCCTCTCTGCCTACACCTTCAGACCCTAGGGGTCTGCTGAGATCATCAGCCAGTAACACCTCCCTGAGGTGTTGGGTGCTGGCACTTTTGCCTGCCTTCAGCTTCCTAGTATTGCATAATGCTCTCAATTCCAAGAATGGGAGATTATCATACTTGGAGGGAAGAAGCCCACTGGCTTCTGGCAAGGACTCACTGGGTCCTGGCTTTGAAGACATTACTAGTGAGGTGTGGTGTATGCACTACCTACTCTAGTGTGGCCTACTAAACTCTCTTGAGTTGTAGAAAGGGTGTGCTATCCCTTAACACACAACTCTAAGTTCAGTAGAACTTACTGTATACTAACCTTGATTTATATGTACCTAAGGTACCCTTAGTGGTTTTCAGTTGCTCAATTCAATTGAGATTATCTGGTAAAACAATAGCAAGCTGGAATCCCACACGCTGCACACCAATGTGAGAAGTTGGCCTGGCATATGCTGTCCACTAATTATAGTGGGCACCTTGCACCAGTCCAAACAACCCCTTATTGGAAATAGGTTAAAGACAACCTTTATTGAAAGCTATCCTAGTGGTAGCTATGGAGAGCAGCCTTCAGGCTAAGTCTTGAAGGAATGTAAAACAGCTTGTTTTACCAGTCTATAATCTCTTGAGTGACCAAATGAAAGAGGACCACACCAGGTATATATTCAAAATATATGTATTTATTGCTAAACACACCCCTCTAGTCTCTTTATGAGGCTAGAGTTCGAAGTACATAAGTTATAAGTTAGTTATCAACAGTAATAGCACAAATACACGTTTGAGCCCTAGGGGCGTACCAAACCATATACCAATAAAGTGGTATAAGAACCACAACTGAGCTAGACACAGGGCCTAGAGCCTGTAGAAGTGCTTGGACCACAAGGAACCACCCAAGGTAGTGACACAGGGGACCCACGGGGACGCGTGCAGTGTGAGAACACAGCCGCGAATCGCCGTTGACTTCTATGGGGAAAGTCGCGGTTGGAATTTTAAAGAAAAGGGACACTTAGAGGTGGACTTGGAGCAAACCCTTTTAGAACTGGGTCGTTCTAGAGTCTATACCCACGGGAGCACCGGAGTACTCGTGTTACCTCACCCAGGGAAGCCGGGTGCATAGGTGTTTTTCGGGGTCGGGTTTCGTCGTCGTTTTCAATGGCGATCTGCTGCAAAGTGCTGCTGGCGGCCAAGTCGAAAGTGTTCGGGTGGATCCAAAGGTGGATCGAAGATCTGAAGAACCTGAAAGCAGAGGGGACAGAGTCTGGGTCACTAGCCAGTGACCAGGAAGGCGATGAGCGGATGCTCACCGATGTCGAGTGCTTCAGGTAGGTTGACGGTCGTCTTGACTCTTCAGCCATGAGGTCCAGGAGGTGTCGACGACAACAAGGAGCTGGATTCGAGCTGTCCTACGATGTCTGTCGATTGCTGAGCTGTCGGCGACCGGATTGGACCCAACAAGCCTTGGCAACGGCAAGTCTCGTGGAAATAGAAGAAGGATGGTGGTGCAGACCAGCAAGGTCTAAGGGACTCACCCAGCGAGGGTAAGTCAGGGCACTCCTGGAGCAACCAGGGAGCCCAAGCAGAAGATGATTGGCCTTTGGGAGGGCCTACTAGCCAACGGACTAGCGACCGCGAAGGAGCCTCAAGTGGACGCACTTAGAGCTGACTCACGGGACACTCGTGGAGTGGGGGCCAGTGATCTTCGGTGCAGTCGGTGCTGGAGGCGGGGGCTACTCGGAGCCCAAAGCACAACTTTGTGGGAGCCCAGGAAGAGGATGCACTTGCAAATGTGCTCAGTGTCCAGGGGTCACGGTTCCACGTTACCCACGACAGCTACGGGCCTCAGCTTTGCTGAGGACTCAGGGCAGCCCCGGGGAAGTCTGGAAATCCACCTCTGGTGATGCAAAGACTTCGGCGTCCAGCGGGAGCTTCAGCAATGCAGACCGGACAATTGCTTCTTTGGTGCCTGCCAAGCAGGGGAGTCACTCCTTGACCCCAAGGGAGATTCTTCAGTCCTCTAATCTTAAAGTAGAGCGTCGAAGGTCCAGGATTCTGTGTCAGAGTTTCGTCCAGGTAAATCTAAAGTCCTAAGGACTGGGGTCCCATACTTATACCAAGTTAGGGGTTGGACATACTCTGGGGACCCACCTATGGGAGGGTCAGGGCAGAGGGGTGGTTACACCCCTTTCCCTTTGTCCAGTTTCGCACCAGAGCAGGGGCTGGAAGCCCCTGAGCCGGTTTGAACTGGGGTATGCACAGGGACACCAAATGTGCCCCCGTGCAGGACTTCAAAGCACCAGGGAGTGCCCCCGCCCAGCCCCAATACACACTATCCTGTCTGGGGAGGTGGTTACACCTCCCTGGGACAGGAAACCTATTGTCCAGGCCTCCCTGCCGGAGTTTCGGTCAGCAGCAGGAGGCCAGACTCGTGTCTGTGGCAGCGGCATCCATTTTGTGATGCCAGGGCTTGGAAAGAAGTTACCGGGCAGGCCGGTGTGTACATGTCTCTCCCTCTAGAAGGGTGGAATGCTACCACTGCCGCCAGAACTGGCGGGGGGGTAGTATTCCAAGATGTTTGACACCAAACACGACATGTTTCCGTGCAGCCATCCCAAAGTTAGCATTTAACGCGAGGTTATAATGCGCTTAAGAGTATATGGTCAGGCTGCACTACAAACAGCATCAGAGAAAGGTCTCCGAACGCTGCAGAGGGGCCCTGCTCATGCAGGGGCACCCTCTCACATAGGAACCACGCACTCTGCCTTCAGGATTGATAAGGCCTGCCATAGGAGTGACTTATAGGTTTATATGTGTGTATGTATGTAGTGATATAGGTAACCTATATCACAGTAAGGGGTGCATGCACCACCTTACCCAGGCTGCAGTAGCAGACCTGTGGTGTCCTTTTGGCTGGCCTTCCAGGGGTGGCACAATACATGCTGCAGCCCCTGGTAGGCCTCTGAGGTACCTATGCCCTGGGTACATAGTATACCATATACTAGGGACTTATAAGGGCACTCCAGATTCCAATCAGAGATGTGCCTAGGGCACATGGAAACCATTCTAGAGAGGAAGCAGCTAGGCTGGGGTTCTGATTAGCAGGGCCCCAGCCAGACTAAAGTCGAAAAACAGTGAAGCATCAGCAAAAAGTGGGGGTACCCATGTGAAGCAGATCCTACTCTCCTACAAGTGCTCAATCAGTACAGACATATGTTCTCTCTGACTCCAAGTCAGACCACCTGGTGCACTAATGAAGTGGACACTGGGGACAGTGTGCCTATTAAAAATAAGATTTATAGGCAACCTGACCATGTCAGGGACTGTATCCGGACAGAAGTCCAGAAGATGTTGGATTTGGGAGTTATTGAACCCTCAGATAGCCCCTGGGCTAGTCCAGTGGTCCTTCTGCCAAAACCTCACACCAGTGGTGGGAAAAGAGAGATGAGGTTTTGTGTGGACTACAGGGGTCTCATTGCAGTCACTAGGACTGATGCCCATCCAATACCAAGGGCAGATGAGCTAATAGACACGTTGGCCTCAGCCAAGTATCTAAGCACATTTGACCTGACAGCTGGCTACTGGCAGATCAGACTAGCTGATGATGCAAAGCCAAAAACAGCATTCTCAACCCCTAGTGGGCACTACCAATTTGTGGTGATGCCCTTTGGTCTGAAGAATGCACCTGCCACTTTTCAGAGGTTGGTGAATACAGTCCTTACAGGTCTGGAAGCCTATAGTGCAGCATATCTAGATGATATTGCTGTCTTTAGCTCCACCTGGGAGGATCACCTGGTCCACCTCAGAAATGTTTTGCAGGCCCTGCAGAAAGCAGGCCTGACTATCAAGGCCACAAAGTGCCAGTTAGGGCAGAGTCAGGTTGTGTACCTGGGCCACCTTGTGGGTGGAGGCCAGGTTCAACCACTGCAGAGCAAGATCCAGACCATCATGGACTGGACTGCTCCAACTACCCAGACTCAGGTGAGAGCCTTTTTAGGCCTGACTGGGTACTATAGGAGATTTGTCAAGGGGTATGGATCAATAGTGACACCCCTGAATGAATTAACTTCCAAGAAAATGCCCAAAAAGGTTCAGTGGACAGTTAGCTGTCAAAAGGCATTTGATGACCTAAAGCAGGCAATGTGCACTGCTCCCATTCTACAGAGTCCTGATTACTCCAAGAAGTTCATTGTCCAAACAGATGCATCTGAATTGGGGGTAGGGGCTATACTGTCACAATTGAATGATGAAGGTCAGGATCAGCCAGTAGCTTTTATTAGCAGAAGGCTGACCCCTAGAGAGAAACGTTGGTCAGCCATTGAGAGGGAGGCCTTTGCTGTGGTTTGGGCTCTGAAGAAGTTGAGGCCATACTTGTTTGGTACTCACTTCCTTGTTCAAACAGACCATAAGCCCCTCTTATGGCTAAA
This sequence comes from Calotriton arnoldi, assembly GCA_963921515.1. NCBI lineage: Eukaryota > Metazoa > Chordata > Amphibia > Caudata > Salamandridae > Calotriton > Calotriton arnoldi. The sequence goes on along the minus strand of CAWUFW010001037.1, from coordinate 2,568,260 downwards.
ACAAATGAAGGGTGAAAACCCCAAACTGCTTAGGTGGTCCATTTCCCTACAGGGGATGGACTTCACAGTGGAACATAGACCTGGGAGTAACCATGCCAATGCAGATGGACTCTCTAGGTACTTCCACTTAGAACATGAAGACTTAACTGGACAAGGTTAGTTTAATGTCCCTACGTTTGGGGGGGTTGTGTAGGAGAGTAGGATCTGCTTCACATGGGTACCCCCACTTTTTGCTGATGCTTCACTGTTTTTCGACTTTAGTCTGGCTGGGGCCCTGCTAATCAGAACCCCAGCCTAGCTGCTTCCTCTCTAAAATGGTTTCCATGTGCCTTAGGCACATCTCTGATTGGAATCTGGAGTGCCCTTGTAAGTCCCTAGTATATGGTATACTATGTACCCAGGGCATAGGTACCTCAGAGGCCTGCCAGGGGCTGAAGCATGTATTGTGCCACCCCTGGAAGGCCAGCCAAAAGGACACCACAGGTCTGCTACTGCAGCCTGGGTAAGGTGGTGCATGCACCCCTTACTGTGATATAGGTTACCTATATCACTAAATACATACACACATATAAACCTATAAGTCACTCCTATGGCAGGCCTTGTCAATCCTGAAGGCAGAGTGCTTGGTTCCTATGTGAGAGGGTGCCCCTGCATGAGCAGAGCCCTCTGCAGCGTTCGGAGACCCTTCTCTGATGCTGTTTGTAGTGCAGCCTGACCCTATACTCTTAAGCGCATTATAACCTCGCGTTAAATGCTAACTTTGGGATGGCTGCACGGAAACATGTCGTGTTTGGTGTCAAACATCTTGGAATACTACCCCCCGCCAGTTCTGGCAGCAGGGGTAGATTTCCACCCTTCTAGAGGGAGAGACATGTACACACCGGCCTGCCCGGTAACTTCTTTCCAAGCCCTGGCATCACAAAATGGATGCCGCTGCCACAGACACGGGTCTGGCCTCCTGCTGCTGGCTGAAACTCCGGCAGGGGAGGCCTGGACAATAGGTTTCCTGTCCCAGGGAGGTGTAACCACCTCCCCAGACAGGATAATGTGTATTGGGGCTGGGCGGGAGCACCCTCTGGTGCTTTGAAGTCCTGCACTGGGGGCACACTTGGTGTCCCTGTGCATACCCCAGTTCAAACTGGTTCAGGGGCTTCCAGCCCCTGCTCTGGCGCGAAACTGGACAAAGGGAATGGGTGTAACTACCCCTCTTCCCTGACCCTCCCATAGGTGGGTCCCCAGAGTATGTCCAACCCCCTAACTTAGTATAAGTATGGGACCCCAGTCCTTAGGACTTTAGATTTTACCTGGACGAAATTCTGATACAGAATCCTGGACCTTTGACGCTCTACTTTAAGATTAGAGGACTGAAGAATCTCCCTTGGGGTCAAGGAGTGACTCCCCTGCTTGGCAGGCACCAAAGAAGCAATTGTCTGGTCTGCATCGCTGAAGCTCCCGCCGGACGCCGAAGTCTTTACATCACCAGAGGTAGATTTCCAGACTTCCCTGAGGCTACCCTGAGTCCCCAGCAAAGCTGAGGCCCGTAGCTGTCGTGGGTAACGTGGAACCGTGACCCCTGGACACCGAGCGCATTTGCAAGTGCATCCTCTTCCTGGTCTCCCACGAAGTTGTGCTTTGGGCTTCGAGTAGCCCCCACCTCCAGCACCGACTGCACCGAAGATCACTGGCCTCCACTCCACGAGTGTCCCGTGAGCTAGCTCTAAGTGCGTCCACTGAGGCTCCTTCGCGGTCGCTAGTCCGTTGGCTAGTGGGCCCTCCCGAAGGCAACTTTTCTTTTGCTTGAGCTTCCCTGGTTGCTCCAGGCGTGCCCTGACTTACCCTCACTGGGTGAGTCCCTCAGACCTTGCTGTTCTGCACCACCGTCCTTCTTCTATTTCCATGAGACTTGCCGTTGCCAAGGCTTGTTGGGTCCAATCCGGTCGCCGACACCTCAGCAATCGACAAACGTCATGGGACAGCTCGAATCCAGCTCCTGGTCATCGTCGACGCCTCCTGGACCTCGTGGCTGAAGAGTCAAGACAACTGTCAACCTACCTGAAGCACTCGACATCGGTGGGCATCCGCTCATCGCCTTCCTGGTCACTGGCTAGTGACCCAGACTCTGACCCTCTGCTTTCAGGTTCTTCAGATCTTCGATCCACCTTTGGATCCACCCGAACACTTTCGACTTGGCCGCCAGCAGCACTTTGCAGCAGATCGCCATTGGAAACGACGACGAAACCCGACCCCGAAAGACACCTATGCACCCGGCTTCCCTGGGTGAGGTAACTCGAGTACTCCGGTGCTCCCGTGGGTATAGACTCTAGAACAACCCAGTTCTAAAGGGGTTTGCTCCAAGTCCTCCTCTAAGTGTCCCTTTTCTTTAAAATTCCAACCGCGACTTTCCCCATAGAAGTCAACGGCGATTCGCGGCTGTGTTCTCACACTGCACGCGTCCCCCGTGGGTCCCCTGTGTCACTACCTTGGGTGGTTCCTTGTGGTCCAAGCACTTCTACAGGCTCTAGGCCTTGTGTCTAGCTCAGTCCTGGTTCTTATACCACTTTATTGGTATATGGTTTGGTACGCCCCTAGGGCTCAAACGTGTATTTGTGCTATTACTGTTTATAACTAACTTATAACTTATGTACTTCGTACTCTAGCCTCATAAAGAGACTAGAGGGGTGTGTTTACGACTAAATACATATATTTTATATATATACCTGGTGTGGTCCTCTTTCATTTGGTCACTCAAGAGATTATAGACTGGTAAAACAAGCTGCTTTACATTCCTTCAAGACTTAGCCTGAAGGCTGCTCTCCATAGCTACCACTAGGATAGCTTTCAATAAGGTTGTCTTTAACCTATCTCCAATAAGGGGTTGTTTGGACTGGTGCAAGGTGCCCACTATAATTAGTGGACAGCATATGCCAGGCCAACTTCTCACAACTATAATTAGTGGACAGCATATGCCAGGCCAACTTCTCACAGGAACAAGATGTGGAGTTTAGAAGCAGTGGGTATTTGCACATCTCTGAATTTGTGTTTACCCATCCTAGCTTATGAATTAGAGGGCATTTTTCAAAATGAGTTCTTTTTTACACACTGTCTTACATTTGGAAGGCAGAAATGCATAGAAAAACAATTGGTAATTACACTTGTAGCACTAGCAAACCTATACATTTTTGAAAGCTAAACACCAAGGGTAATACAGGAGTGGGTTACTTGTGTGGCTGTCACTGGGTTCTCTTACCCAGTAACCCCCGCAAACCTCAAAAAAAAAAAAACATTTTCCTCACATTTCTGTGATGGAAATCTCTGGAATCTGAGGGGAGCCACAAACTTCCACCCACCCAGCAGTTCCCCAAGGGGCCAAAGGATAAAAATGCTACCACACTAGTGTGGGTGGGCCAAGTGCCCACGACAGGGAAGGGCCCAAATCATATTGTGGAGGCATCAAAATTATCGATCACAAAACGAACTGGTTTTGCAAGGGGGTCGCCTGCGTTTTTTGTCCCGGGCTTAGTGGCCAGCTAGAGAAACCTACCAAACAAAGACAATTCTGAAAGCTAGACACTCGGGGAAGTCCAAGGAGGTGTGGCTTGCATAGATTCCCCAAGGGTTTCTTATGCACAATCCCCTGCAAACCTCACATTTTGCTAAAAATCATATTTTTCTCACATTTCTGTGTGGGATCACCATGCCTGCACAACTTTCCTTCAATCAAGCGTTCCCCTGGGTCTCCTGAGTAAAATGATACCTCTCATGGACCCACTTTGGTTTCCTCCAGGCGCTTGGCCAACCCACACAAGTGAGGTACAATTTTTATCAGGAGTCATGGGGGAACACTGGGTGGTAGGAAATTTGTGCAAGCGCAATGATCCCACACAGAAATGTGAGGAAAATTAGATTTTTTTAAAGCTAAATTTTAGGTTTTCAGAGGATCTTGGGTAAGAAAATGTTGGGAGATCCACGCAAGCCACACCTCCCTTCACAAACAAGTCAACAACTACCAACACTGTGTAAAATAAAAAATAACCAAAATGTGGCTTTATCAGAAATATCTATATACTCAAAAACAATACCACTCACTTGCCAGAGAGAGCTAGACTCACCAGCACCTAGTCAGCACAGACACAGCAAAAACCAACAATATCCCACTAGCATGAAAAAACAACAAAAATATATTACTCACAAGACAACACAATACACATTGTGCACAAATGCAAAAAGATTTTCACACACAATATAGCAGAAGATAAACATACGGCTATTATTACACCATTTACAAAAAATACATTCATGCAGGGAAATGATAGTCATTTAGAGTAAATAGTACAAAAAACATTTTCTTACCAAATACACAAACTGCACAAACTGCAACCTGGATCATCAGTCAAAAGAGCAAAAGATTCGAACTAGAATAAAAAGGAGAAATAAAACATTACAATCACAAATGCAAATGACAAGAAATAAACCAGTTAACATTATAAAATGCTATGTCACTACCCAAATGCCAATCCACACACACCGCCAGCCAAGCGCTAGTCCACACACACCGCCAGCCGAACTCCAGACACACACAAAACTTTCCCTGGTGACTAGTGGTTTTGTGTCCCCCTTGGGGGCAGGTGAGCCTAAAATGATGGCCAATCTGCCATCAAGGGGGACAGAAAAACAGCCAAAAGTAAATAATAACCGATGTAGCACCCAATTGGGGCAACCCTTACCCAAGGGGCCACCCCCAAACATAAATATATACATATCCCTGTTGCTAGTGGGCTTTCTACCCCACGCCGGGGCAGATGGGCCTCCAAAGTCAGCCGATCTACCCCCAGGGGATGCAGAAAATGACCAAAAGTAAATATATATATGTCATTCCCAATTGGGAACAACCCTTGCCCAAGAAGTCGCCCCCAACGAATAATATATACACTTCCCTGGTGCTGGTGGGTTTTCTGCCCCCCCCACTGGGGCAGCTGGGCCTCCCAAAAACAGTCAAAAGTAATTAAAAAATGTATTATCCCCAATAGGGGTGATACTTGCCCAAGGGACCACCCCCAAACATAATATGAACACATTCCTGGTGCTAGCAGATTTTCTGCCCCAAATTGGCAGATAGGCCCCAAAATAGGGAATGGCCAAAAGTAATTAAACAAATTATTAGCACCAATAGGGGCGATCCTTGCCCAAGGGACTGCCCCCCAAACATAAAATGACAATATTCCTGGTGCTAGTGAGTTTTCTGCCCCCGAGGTGCAAATGGGCCTCGAAATAGGGCTGATCTGCCCTCGGGGCAGTTAACTGCCAAAAGTTATTAACATTTTTTTCTATCCCCATTGGGGGCTATCTTTGCTCAAGGGACTGCCCCCAAATATAATATAATAATATCCCTGGTGCTGGTGGGTTTCTGCCCCCGGGGGCAAATAGGCCTCCAAATACGACCGATCTGCCACCATGGGGGCAGAAAATGTCCACAATCAAATTGCTAAAGTTTGGAAGTGACCCTTGCCTAAGGGGTCACTTCCATCATGAAAATCAAATCTCTGGTGCTAGGGGCAGCCTTCCTGCTGCACGATCGTGACCCCATGAGCAATCGTTCAGCAGGAATGCCCTACAAAGAGACATGCAGGCAGAGGAAAACCTCTTTCCTCTCCCCGATGCCTCTGGGCAGAAAGCAAACCCTGCCCCCTCCGGCAGGAAAAACCTACCTGCTCTCCAACACGCTCGAAACCAAATGGCTTACAGCACATTTACTGGAAGTACTCAAGCATGGGACAAAGAGATGCCATCACTGTACCTGGATCTTGGTGATATATTTGATTAGGTCAAGGCATGCATACTTCTGCCACACAGTTTGATTGTCATATATATATACCAGGTGTGATTGTTATATAAAGCTCCAGTCAAGGGACACATTACCTTACAGTCACATTTAATCATTAAACAGAAAAAGAGACATAACACCTTAGAACATATATAGACAAACTCAATTTGCTTTATTAGGCACTCAACTTCTCCACTTTGTTACCCACAAAGAATGGACAGTTGAGACCTTGTACTGATTATAGAGCTCCAAACAAGGTGACCATCAAACATTCATTTCTGAATGCAACTGATTGCAGTCGTACTTGATAACGTAAAACACGCTACATTTATACAAAGTTGGACCCGCACCAGGTCCATCACCTTACTAGAGTCAGGGGGGCATGTCAAATTTCTGAAATATCTTGCCCTTTATCTGTTTTATGTTATGACATTCGGACTATGTAATGCACTTGCGGTTTTCCATTCTTTTTTTATAAATGAGGTCCTATGTGAATTTTAGGATATGTGTGTGGTGGAATATGGTGATAGTATCCTAATTGTTTTTAAAATGGAAGTGAACACATTACTCATGTGCGAGTTGTTGTAAAATCATTTGTATACTAAGCCTGAAAAATACATTGTTTCATGCATCAGCAGTAGAATTCTTAAGGTTCTTTATTAGGTCAGACAGCAACGGCCCTCTGCTACCTTAGGAAAGCAAGTTCAAATGTGTTTAGGTTTCTCTAATTTGTATGTGAATTGTTTTCCAATTTTCTAATATAGAATTGCCTATTACATTACTGCTCTGTAAAGTAGTTTATTTTTAATGACCCCAGGGGCTAAAGCTGCCTTTTAAACTTGAAGAGACAGTAGGCTTCAGACACTTTCACACTGAAGAACCATTTCAGAGAAGGCTCCAGGAGCAGATATATTCTTAGGAGACCTTTTTCGTTCAGGCTTATACGTTTGGACACCATATTTATGAATCTGTTGTCCAGTGTCATCTTGGAAGGAGGGTCTATCCCTACTCCTTGAAGGGGGTGGCATCATTATCCCCATTTACAAGAATGGAGACGGGCATCCTAGTAATTATAGACCCACAAGCCTATTTGACAATCTGCGAAAGGTGCTGTGAGGGCGAGTGCTGAGCAAATTGAGAGACTGAATGAAGGAAACCTAAATGTTGTCATCTGCCCAGTATGAAGGATCAGGAAGGAACATCCTCACCCAGCCTTGGTGGACATAAGGGCCACAGTTCACTGGTCCTGAGGCTTGAGCTGTGGGAGGCACTCAAGGCCCTGGGAGCACCGGCTCCTTTACTTTCTACCATATCAGGCTGCATGATAACCATTATGCCCAAGTTCAGAGGGTGCGTCAAGGGGAACTTAAGGATCGCATCCAGATTCGCAGAGCAGACGTCAGGGCAGCGTACGGGCACCCACAATATTCACGCTGCTTTTTGCTGATAATACCGTCTTAATCTCACGAACCCCGATGGGCCTCCAAAATGTGCTCGACAAATTTCATGATTTTTGTATGTCTAGTCGATTAGAAATTAACACAGCTAAAAATAAAGTTTATGACACTGAACCCCAATAAGGCCGTTATGGGAACCACGAGGCTGGGAGGAACATGTCTGGAGAGAGTTTTCACATTCAATTACTCAGGTGCTCGAATTAACAAAAAATCTACTGTGGAAACCCCAATTTGAAAAAAGTGAGGCTATAATGCTTCAGAGAGGCAGAGCGATTCTCCAGGCCCAGACCGCCTCTTTTACTAAACTTGTACCCAAGGTTGGAGATTTATGAAGCGAAGGTTCAGTCTGCAGCATTGTATGGGGCAGGAATCAGGGGGTTTGAAAACCTCAACCTGCAGTCTGTTAGAAAGAATCTCTTTATTCGGTCATTAGTTAATTTGCCCCAAAGCACCCCACTACTCCCATTGTACCCCGACATGGGCATAAAGAAAATTGATCAAGTTGGCACCTTTCGCCCTTAGTCTTACTGGATAAGGGTGTGTCAATGCCACAGCTCACCAAGTACAGGGAGGGTCTACAGGAGGTCAACGGGCTGGACCCATCCAGCCCATACCTTGGTGACGTCATGTGGAGTGCTGGTTGACAACCTTGGGCCATGAAGCAATGTGACTGGATCAGCTCGTGACAAGTGGGGAATGTACACTGAAACTGACCCGGGGCTTCTGGGGCCACATCATGGCCTTAAGCCAGAGGAACGGCCTCAAGGCCATTGTATCAGCACAATTCCTTGAGTCAAAAGGTTTCCCTTTGTATGAACCATATCAGGACGATATTGTACTGATTCAGTCTAAAACTCTTTTCATGAAGTTCCGATTTGAATCTTAAACTGAGAGAGCTTTCTATGTAACAGGGATATACCTACTGGGTCCAACAATATTTGGACCACTCGAATGAGGGTGCTGCTGCAACAATGACACGTTTCCTTTTTTTGTTCGGCACATTGTTTAGCGAGGAACAAATGGATCCACGCAGTAGGTCTTTCCTTGGGTTTTAGAAACGATAGGCCTGCCTCCAGAGTCCTACATACTGTCACCTCTCCTTTCATAGTCTGTGCTCTGAGTATATTTTTATATTGTGTTTGTCTGAAGAGAAAAGGTGTAGCTTTAGATGTATACCTTAATTCTTTAGCAATAGATTTTGTAGAACTGTTCTTGCATGCGATTGCTACCATTGCACATGTAAACCAAAACGATTGAGGTATTTCGAGTATTTATATCTGGAATATATCGTTTTATGTCCCTTGAGGACTAGAGTAGATATGGATTTGTTATGAAATGTATTAATAATATGTTAATATAATTTAATATTATATATAATGCACTCCTTGCACATGTAAAGAAAGTATAATTGTTTGATGTATTTAAATTACTTGAAGTGGTAGCACAGGCATGGATTGATATGTCATTTTCTGGTACAGGATTATTGATTTTATGTTGTATTTATTCTTTGTATTTTATATGAAAAGGTCTAATTAACGGAGGTGTTTTAAGTATTTGATATAGGTTGTTCCTTGGGGTGTCAATGGCGCTTGACCCCGAATAAACACAAATTGATTGATTGAGCAACCATTTTTAGGGGATGCCAGGGCTTCACAAGTCACACTGGGAGGTGTTTTCTCTCAAAAAGATCCACACCAGATGAAGCGAGTTCTACCCGTGCGACCAGAGAACTGCGAGCGGCCAGGAGACGCCTCCTTGTTCAGGATCACCCTAAGATTTGGACTGATGCGGCTGGTTTCTCGACTCTGAGGGTGCACGGAGGCCTGCTAACCAGACCTCAGGGCCAGTGTTCTCACCCTACCAGGCATATGTTGATTATAGGCCCCTTGTATTTGGTACCCGTGGTGCCCAGTGCCTGTACCTTAAAGGGTCCCGTCGAGGCTGCAGCACCTGTTGTGCCGCCCTGGAAGTGACACTGTGAAAACATGTCTCCCAGCCTACGACTGCAGACTGGCAGAGCAGTTTTAAACTGCTACCTCGACTATGCCATTCAAGCTAATAGCAAAGCCCAAACCTCCCTCTTTAAGATATACATAAATCTCCCATACAGCAGCCTACTGAGTCCTAAGGCAGGGTGCTCTATATTAAATAGCAGGACATGTATTTTTATGTTATGTTATGTGTCCTAACAGTAAAAACCTCAAATTGTAGTTTTTAATGTGGAAAGGCTAGTAACGCTTTGGCAAATACAGAGATATACGCTGACCACGGAGGGCTACTAAAGATGGTACTATAGGGTATCAAATCAATCATCACATTAAACCTGACTTGATGCCCAAGTCAAATTTAATTTAACTTTTTAAGAAATGCCACTTTTAGAAAGTTGCCCCTCTGTTGCCCAATCTACCAGTGGTCATTCTCAGTTGCTTGCCACAAGACAGTATTTAGCCCTCCTGGGGAGGAGTGTGGACGACTCTGAGGAGCAAGCACAATAGAGGCCTGCTGTTGGAAGAGACGTTACCTCTCCTTGTCAGAAAGCCACACAGTGTGTGAGCCCAGAACGGGAGCTTCAAAGGAGAAGACACCTTTGAAGGGCAAATGGTTGACACACACAAGAGGGTGGCTCTTTTGTTGAGGTAGACAGTTTGGCATCGGGACAGACAGGGGAGACCAGTTGCCAAATCGGTTTTTCTGTGGGTGTGTAGCCTTCACAAAAGTACACCTCTCGTTTCCCTGTGACCAGAGACCAGTAGTCCAGTGGCAACTGGCCTTTTGCTGGACCAAAGAGGACTTCAAGGGACATCAACCTGTGGCCAAAGTTGCCCCACCTGAACCGTGGAACCGACGTGCAGTGGGGATAACCGAGTCCTGATGCTCAAAAGTTGCACCCGAGTCTGCTGGACCAGGGAGAGTCGTCAGAGTGCAGTTTGGTCACCCAAAATGGATTCTAGTCTTCAAAAAAGAGAACTGCGCTTTTGCTGGACCAAGAGGACTTTGAAGGACATCAAACCCTATGACCAGAGTCACTCACCTGGACTGTGGACTGAGTAGCCGCCCCAAGAAGGCCCCCGTCAACTGCACAACATCCTCAGCATCTTACAGCATCTTCAGCATCCTGTATCCCTTGCATTAGAACCAGTCCATTAGAGTCCAAAACTGGACTTGAGACTGCTTTGGTGACAAGATAACCACCACACTACTTGTTGGTGGCCCCTCTGGCATCCCGCCTGTCGGAGTTGGTCATTCGAAGCGGGCTGGGGTAGCCAAACACAACTCTTCATAGATTTTCAAACTTTGCAGGTACCAATGCTTCTTTGCATTTTCAAATGAAAAGATGAGGTTTAAGTTTTATTAAAAAATCTGTCTCTCTGGAACCATCTGGTGTATTTTGTTCATTTGGGTGTTGTAGGAGGCTGGCTTGGTATATGGTGCCCACTTATTCAAGTGCAGCTCCCTGCACCAATCCAGACAACCCGCATGGTGTTTTTAGTGGTTTAGACAACCTTAGAAAGCTCTCTAAGTGGTAGCTGTGGAGAGCAGCCTTCAGGCTTAGTCCAGAAGGAGTGTAAAGCAGCTTGTTTCACCAGTATCTAACCTTGTAGTGCAGATTAAGTGAAAAAGAACCACACAGAGAAGTCATAAAAATAGTTATTTATTATAGACACTCACTAACCCAATGCAATATCTCCTACCCGGAGATATAATTACAATTAGGGCTCCCGGTTTTATGGTATTTATTTTTTTAACATTTCCGTCTGTATTTATCCATATTTATTTTTTTGTCATTTTATCTGTATATATCTGTATTTTTTTTTGTCGCAAGCAAAAAAAGACGTTGCAGCTAGTATTTTTCCACATTTATTTAAATGTTATAGGTTTAGCTATATGTATATATGCGCCAAATTAAGTAAACACAATACAGTCATCTGAAAACTTTGCCACAGATTACTTGCAGTATTAGTGAGCTGCTGCTGTGTTACAATATTGAAAACACTGTCATTAGCCATGATTATTAAATGTAAACACATTTAGAATTTAGACAAGTGCACCTGTGCACTTTCAGTGACCTGAAATTAGCACCCCCGCCCCCCGAAATTTGGCTCTAGTTGCGCCTCTGCCAACTAAGGTGGCCTGCAGAGGACACGACGTGACTGCAGTTTCGCCACTGAATTCCTTTGCTACTTGCACACGAGCATGGAAAGCACGTGCCCTCTGGGGCACAGAGCACTCACACAACATGTGTTCCCACTTTGGCCCGGATTAGATGTGCTGAAAGGCGCTTTCAATTCATTGCCTTCACGTTTGACACCGTTGGTTGTCTCTGCATTCAGAAAACAAAGGCTGAACATTCACAAGGCGAGGGGTCTGTCACTAGTGCAAGGGCCCCTTGAGCCAAGCAGAGGGGGGCCCTCATATCAGCAGCTTCGACCTCTGCACCCATGAACCCAAGAGGGCACATTTACATAACTTTAATGTCATTTAAACCCTGAATTAGGAGAGAACACGTAATTGTGTGCACCACTGCTCACTACTGGCATCAGTGAAAGTGTGCAATGCTGGCAGCAAACACGCGTGCCTGTCAGCACTGCGCTTCCAGAGCAATGCTGCTGTAAGGCGCTACGAGGCAGCTGCCCGGGGAGTTACTAGGTGGGTAGCAGCAGATTGCCCCTGGAGTCACCAGCCACGATCGTAGGGCACAGGCTTTGCCTCAAGGTGCGCAAATGAATGCCCTGGTGAAATAGGCGTTCCTCTTCAAGGCTGCTGGGCACAGACCTGGGCACCTCATTTTTGAGTGAGGTGCTGCAAGACGTGCACCTGCCCGTGGGGGCACATTTGAGTACTCTTAATAAAATACACTGCAGCAACGCACTGCGTGTGTGTGCAAGATCAGGTGTGAATCACTCGTTCTTGCAGTGTGCACACACCTGGCTGCCTCTCTTTTGGATGAAGTGCTAAAAGAGACTGGCGCGCAACGGCCATTGTGCTCAAAGGGCTTCAGCCCCCCCCCCCCCTCCCCTTGTGTGTCAGCCCGGGCTGAGACAGCTTCCCAGGCACACACAAACATGAGCTTATCGCAGCCGCACCCGAGTACTTCACAGGTCTTTAAAAGACCATTTAAGTGTTAACTAGGCGCCTGCCAGAGATTAATGGCCCAGCAGGTGTTAATGTGGGCAGGCATACACTGCAATCAGGAAGAGGGGCATGGCAGCCAACCCTGGGCTGGAACAATTCTCGGAATCTGATTTGGTTGTATTTTTCCGCTTCTATTTACAAATACAGACGGAAGAAAAATATTTTTCCGTCTGTATTTATATGTAAAAATCCGTTTAAACGGAAAACCGGGAGCCTTAATTACAATACACACATACTTTGATCATATGACAAGTAAATAGCACGGAAATAAGGTGGGCTCCAGGGGGAGACCAAACCATATATTAAAATGGTGGTTTGCGATTAGCGACCAAAGTCGGGAGTGGGCCCAGAAGACTTAGAAGTGCCGGGGAACCAAGGAACCACCTGAGGTAAGGGCCCAGGAACCCCACGGAGGCTGTGTGCTAAGTGGATACACAACCGCGTACTCAAGGTAAGTCAATGGGGAAGTTGCGGTTGCAATTCTTAGGAAAAAGGACCCTTCCCAGAAGACTTGAAAGACAGCCCATGCAAGATGGACAGTTCGAGAGTCACCCCAACCGTGGATACCCAGGAGACCAGGTTACCTGCCCCAGGGAAGCCGGGTGCATATGGACGAAGTGGCGTCGGGAACCGCCGTAGGCTCCAATGGAGGACTGCAAGCAAGACGCTGCTGGCAAAGAAGCTGGAAGAGTCCGGTGAAATCCAAGGGTGGATTCAAGAAGTGTAGTACCTGCAAGAAGAGGGGACAGAGTCTATGTCACTTGGGAGTGGCCAGGGGCACGGGAGTCGAGTGCCCACCAATGTCGGCTGCTGCAGGAGAGTTGATGGTGCCCTTGTCTTTGCAGCTACGTGGACCAGGTGATGCTGAGGACGACCAGGAACTCTGTACGAGCTGTCCCACGTCGGATGTCGCTATCCAGGGGGTCGGTGTCCGGCGGGAGCACCTACAGGCCTTGGCAATGGTATGGCAGCACGTGGAAGAAGACAAAGAGGTACAGTGTCGGGACCAGCAAGGTCCAAGAGACTCGCCACATTGAAGCATGTCAGAGTAGGCCTTAAGCAAGCAGGGGACCCTACTGGAATCAAAGAAGACCCTCAACAAGGCCCGAAGATCTCTGGAGATGAGAGTGGCCCAGCCTTAGCAACGGCCAGCCGACTCTGTACACAGGGACTCAGTTCTGGCAGTGTCGACGAGGAATCCTGGCCTCAGTCTCGGTTTGAAGACAGTGCAGGCCTCGAGGAAGTTGTAGGACTGTCACCTGTGTTACCGACCTGGTTGGAGACCAGGGTCAGCAATCGGTCATCTGTGTTGCTGGTGCGTGTGGATGCAGGGGAGTGACTCCTTCACTTCAAGGGAGATTCCTTCAGGTGTCTTTGGATGTCCACAGGACCTGGAAGGGACCTGTATGGAGCATGGACACTGACGGTGCAGCGGGCTTGCAGAACGAAGAGATCAGGAGCAGACGGAGTCTTCCCGGTTGCGTTCTTGGTTCCAAGGTGAAGTCCGATGCAGTCAGTCCGACGTGGTCTGCACGACTGGGTCAGAATGTCCAGACTGATGAAGAGGACGCGGAGTTTGATCTGAATCGAACCCCACGATAAATCTAGGGACCCACCCTCAGGTAAGCCCTTAAGTACCCTAAGAAAAGGGTTGGGATGATTCAGGGGTCCCTCCCAGAGGAGGGGCTGGACAATGGGGAGGATACTCCCATGTCCTTGGTCCAGTTTCATGCCAGAGTGGGAGCCAACGGACCCCTGAACTGGTTTGAGCTGGAGGGCACCAAATATGCCCCTCAAGCAGTCTGAGTGGCACTGGCAAGCGCCCCCACCCAGTACCAATACACTAAACCCTGTCTGGGAGGTGGTCAAACCTCCCTGTGACAGGATATCCATTGTTCTGCCCTCCCCTGCTCGAGCTTGGCTTAGCAGCAGGAGGGCAGAATCAAGTCTCAGGTCGGCAGCAGCCCTAGCTTGCTGTCCGGTTCTGGTAGACTGGTACCGGGAGCACTGAGTGCCTCCCGAAGGAGATTTACAATCCTTGGTATTTTACCTCCCACACTGTTTATGGTGTGGGAGGTATGATTCCAACATGTTTGATACCAAACATGACAGGGTTCGTTACAGTCAGTTTAGAGATGGTCATCGTGTAATGACGCATGGCCACTCTATATATCGTAAGGGCTGGTTCACTTGGCAACCCGAGAGAATGGACGCCGAAGGTTGCAAGGGTGTCCTGCTCATGCAGGGGCACCCTCACACTTAGAACTGAGCACCCTGCCTTTAGGACTGAAAGGCCTACTAGAGTGGTGCCTTAGAGCTTTTAAGTTCAGTGATGTTAGATATAAGGAGATTTATATCTTTCGTGAGAGGTGCAAGCACCAACTCACACAGGCTGCAATGGCAGGCCTGTAGTCAGCGGATGGAGGGTTTATTATGAGTGGCATAAGACATGCTGCAGCCCATAGGGGAACCCTGGTGTACCTAGGCCCTGGGTACCTTAGTACCATCTACCAGGGACTTACTAGGGTACACCAGCAGCCAATCAGAAATGTACCAAGGTACTCACCATAGCCAAAATTAGGGAGGAAGCTCAGTGACTGGGGTCCTGGTCAGCAGGCTCCCAGTCAGAATAGTCAGAAAAACAGTATGACACCAGCAAAAAGTGGGGGTAACCATGAAAGTAGATCCTGCTTTCCTACAGGTGTCTAAAAATTCATAAAAATAAGATCTCTTTATATAAATTGGTGTTGAATTTCTTTCATGTTGTGTGACTTTCTTATTCTGTTGTTTTAGTACTCCTAATTGTGTTACATTTGTTCTTTTGTTTAAGCCTGACTGCTCGAAGCCATAACTACCCAGGGTTGAGCTAAGATTTAGCAAATGATCCCGACTGGACCCAAGTTGATTCCAAAGTGTATTTCCCGATGAGGTCACATAACCACACCAAATAGTACACCATAATCGCTCACACCATCAATAAAAACTGTCTTTCAACAGTGGAGAAAGTATCTATTGAGGGCACAGCATGCTGTAATAATTGTTATTAATGAGTGGAACTTACAATTTTTAAACTCCGCTAGGGGGCGTGGCCGAGCCGGCGACCAAGATGGCCGCCTGACTCAGAAGCTCCGGAGCCATCGATAACAACTGTCCGCCTACCTGCATCCGCATGCCGCGAATTCCACCTCGGCGCGGCTGGGGGTGCTTCTAGGGAGCCGGTGACTTGACGAGCCAAGAACTGTTCCGCTCGCTGCCCGATATGCTGAGATCAATCAATCAATCAATCAATCATGTCACTTATAAAGCGCACTACATACCCGCGAGGGTCTCAAGGCGCTGGGGGAAGAGGGGGGTGGTGCTGCTACTGATCGAAGAGCCAGGTCTTGAGGAGTCTTCTGAAGGCCAGTAGGTCTTGGGTCTGTCGGAGGTTGGTGGGGAGGGTGTTCCAGGTCTTGGCGGCGAGGTGGGAGAAGGATCTGCCGCCGGCGGTCGTTTTCCGGATGCGGGGGACTGTGGCGAGGGCGAGGCTGGTCGAGCGGAGCTGGCGGGTGGGGGTGTAGAAGCTGAGTCGTCTGTTGAGGTAGGCTGGTCCGGAGTTGTGGAGTGCTTTGTGTGCGTGGGTGAGGAGCTTGAAGGTTATCCTCTTGTTGACAGGGAGCCAGTGCAGGTCTCTCAGGTGGGGTGTGATGTGGCTGCGTCGGGGGATGTCGAGGATAAGACGTGCAGAGGCGTTCTGGATGCGTTGCAGCCGTCTCAGGAGCTTAGCCGTCGTTCCTGCGTAGAGGGCGTTTCCGTAGTCCAGCCTGCTGGTGACGAGGGCCTGGGTGACTGTTTTTCTTGTTTCGGTGGGGATCCACTTGAAGATCCTGCGGAGCATTCGGAGGATGTTGAAGCAGGATGAGGAAACGGCGTTGACCTGCTTAGTCATGGAGAGGGTGGGGTCGAGGATGACCCCTAGGTTGCGTACGTGGTCGGTGGGTGGCGGGGCTGTTCCCAGTGATGTTGGCCACCAGGAGTCGTCCCAGGCTGAAGGGTTGGAACCAAGGATGAGGACCTCCGTCTTGTCCGAGTTCAGCTTCAGGCGGCTGGTCCTCATCCATTCGGCGACGGCCTTCATTCCTTCGTGGAGGTGGGCTTTGGCGGTGTGAGGGTCTTTGGTGAGGGAGAGGATCAGCTGGGTGTCGTCGGCGTAGGGAGATGATGTTGAGGTTGTGCTGTCGGGCGACGTGGGCGAGGGGTGCCATGTAGATGTTGAACAGCGTTGGGCTGAGGGAGGAGCCTTGGGGTACGCCGCAGATGATCTTGGTGGCCTTGGATCAGAAGGGGGCGAGGCGGACGCTTTGTGTTCTGCCGGAAAGGAAGGATGTGGTCCAGTCCAGGGCCTTCTCTTGGATCCCGGCGTCGTGAAGGCGTGTTCGTAGTGTGTGGTGGCAGACCGTGTCGAAGGCGGCTGATAGGTCCAGGAGGATGAGGGCTGCTGTTTCTCCGTTGTCTAGCAGGGTCCTGATGTCATCGGTGGCGGCGATGAGGGCGGTTTCGGTGCTGTGATTGCTGCGGAAGCTGGACTGGGGAGGGTCCAGGATGTTGTTCTCCTCGAGGTAGCGGGTCAGTTGTTTGTTGACGATTTTCTCGGTGACCTTCGCGGGGAACGGGAGCAGAGAGATGGGTCGGAAGTTCTTGAGGTCCTTGGGGTCTGCCTTGGGTTTCTTGAGTAAGGCGGTGATCTCGGCGTGCTTCCAGCTTTCCGGGAAGGTTGCTGTCTCGAAGGAGATGTTGAGTATTTTCTGGAGATGGGGCGCGATGGCTGTACTGGCTTTGTTGAAGATGTGGTGAGGGCACGGGTCTAGCGGTGAACCGGAGTGGATGGTGTTCATGATCTCGCTGGTGTCCTCGTCGTTGATGTTGGTCCAGGAGAGCAGGCGGTTGGTGGTTGTGGGGGCAGTGGTCTCGGTGGTTGCCGGGGCGGTCGTGGTGTTGAAGCTGTCGTGGATATCGGCGATTTTGCGGTGGAAGAAGGTGGCCAGTGAGTCGCACAGGTCTCGCGACGGCTGGATGTCGTTGGTGTTGGAGCTGGGGTTGGAGAGTTCCTTCACGATGTTGAAGAGCTCTTTGCTGTTGTGTGCGTTGTTGTCTAGGCGGTCTTTGAGTGAAGCCCTTTGGCGGATCTGATGAGGTGATGGTGACTGCGGGTGGCGCTCTTGTGGGCGGCGTAGCTGTCCGCTGTCCGTTCGTGGAGCCAGATCTTCTCCAGTTTTCGGCATGTTCGTTTGGAGGCCTGGAGGTCTTCGGTGAACCAGGTGGCTTTCTTGCTGGTGTGGCTGTTGGGCGGATTCTTGAGCGGGGCGAGGGTGTTGGCGCAGTTGTCAATCCACTGTCTGAGGTTGCGGGCGGCGGTGTCGGGGTCGGAGGGTTCGGCGGGTGGGCTCAGGGCGAGGGTTGTGGTTAGCTGGTCTTCCGTGACTCTGCTCCAGCAGCGGCGAGGCATTTGTTCGGTGCGGTGGTGCATGGTGGGCTTCCTGTAGGTGAAGTGGATGCAGTGGTGGTCAGTCCAGTGGGGTTCGGAGGTGTGGTTGAAGGAGACGTGTGGGCTTGCGGAAAAGATGGAGTCGAGCGTGTGGCCGGCGGCGTGGGTGGGTGTAGTCACGAGCTGTCTGAGTCCGAGGGTGGCGAGGTTGTCGATCAGGGTGGTGGAGTTGGTGTCCTTGTTGTTCTCGAGGTGGAAGTTCAGGTCCCCGAGGAGGATGTAGTCCGTGGAGGCGATGGCGTGTGTGCTGACGAAGTCAGCGATGGAATCGCTGATCTGTGGTCGGGGTCCGGGGGGTCTGTAGATGAGGGTTCCTCTGAGGGTGGTGTTGGGATCGGTGTGGATCTGGAAGTGCATGTGTTCGGCGGTGCTGAGGGTGTCGTCGGTGTTGGTTGAGACTCTGAGGGTGTTCCTGTGGACGATGGCGATGCCTCCTCCGACTCCGTTGGTGCGGTCCCTGCGGGTGATCTTGTATCCGTCCGGGATGGCAATGGCGATGTCGGGGGCTGAAGCGGGATTCAGCCAGGTCTCCGTCAGGAATGCGACGTCTGGGGAGGTTGAGTCGAGAAGGTCCCAGAGTTCGATGGCGTGTTTGCGGGCGGAGCGGGTGTTGAGGAGGATGCATCTGAGGTAGTTGGGTTCTTTCCTGGGCGGTGGTTTGGCGGGGCGGGTGCTGGCGAAGCTGCAGTTCCGGCAGGTGAAGGGCCCTTGGGTGCGCTTCGGGTGGCCTGGTAGCAGGCGTGATCTTTTCCGGGGTTGAGTGCGTGGAGGGTGCTGGCGTCGTATCGGCGTCTGTTGATGTGGCGGGCGCGGGGGATGCCCGGACCAGGGGGTCTGGCGCTGGGCGCGGTCAAGGCGCGGACGGGCGCAGACGGGCTTGCCTTAGGCGCGCCTTCGGAGCAGGGAATGGGGCAGCGAATGGGCAGTGAGGGGGCGGGGCCGCAGGGGCGCAGCGGCGGGAAACAGGCACAGAAGGGAAAACGAGCACAATCAGGGCATCAAGGGGGCACAGAAAGGAAAAAAAACGAGCACAATGAGGGGCAGCAAGGGGGCACAGAAAGGAAAAAACTAGCACAATGAGGGGCAGCAAGGGGGCACAGAAATGAAAAAAACTAGCACAATGAGGGGCAGCAAGGGGGCACAGAAAGGAAAAAACTAGCACAATGAGGGGCAGCAAGGGGGCACAGAAAGGAAAAACGAGCACAATCAGGGCATCAAGGGGGCACAGAAAGGAAAAAAAACGAGCACAATGAGGGGCAGCAAGGGGGCACAGAAAGGAAAAAACTAGCACAATCAGGGGCAGCAAGGGGGGCACAGAAAGGAAAAAACGAGCACAATCAGGGGCAGCAAGGGGGCACAGAAAGGAAAAACGAGCACAATCAGGGGCAGCAGCAGGGCACACAGACGGAGCTGTGTGGTGGGGGAGCGACCTACCAGTCAATCTGGCTTGCAGCGCGCCCGGTCCTGAGGCGGCCCTCGGGGGCCCGAGTTGACAGGGGACTCGGGCGAGCCTGAGGGCGGGGCCAGGTGCGCGTATGCGGTGATTGTGTGCGGCGGCCGCCGCAGCTGATGGGGACGATGACGGAGTGGCCCATAAGGTCCTGAGACCATCGATGCAGCCTACACCTCCACAACTGGTGAGACAGGGCGGGACCCGATGCCGTCTGGAGCGGGAGATGGGAGCTCCCGTACGACGTGATAGGCCTTGTGCTTTCCAAGCCGCAGAAGCTTCAGGCAGGAACCGCCCGGCACTGAAGTTAGGCGGGGGACTGCTCGGCTGATTCCACGGGGGTGAATTTGATAAGGGAACATTGTGCTTGACTCTGCCCTAAGGTTTGGATGGGTCCGAGCCCTTGACGACCCCAAGTACTGCTCCTTTGGCCATTCAGTAGCATGTGAGCGGGGGTTTTGTTCCCTCCATGGTCTAAAGATACTGGCAGCATTTCCCTATATATCTTCTGCTTAGAGTGGTCTGTACACGGTGGGAGCCAGACACAGGGGAACCAGAGCCATATTGCCCTTGTTGTGTGGTTTGTGGCCTCTTTGTCTGCATTGCTAAGTTGGCTTAGGCCTGGCTGCCATGATGCCTTTTTGCGCACGTTACTTTGTGCCTTTGTTTTTCCAGCCTCTGCTTGTGCCCGGCTATTTTGGAACTGTCTGCCTTTTTTGCCTTTCACCTTTCCTCCTGTTCCCTTTGGGTTTCGTCTGCACATCATGTACAAGGTCGAAAAACAATGTCCCTTGTTCTTGCTGATCTGGTCAGCCCCTCGCACTTAGACATAACACCGAATGCTGCTGCACTGGAGAAATTCGTGTGCTTTTAATATTGTGAGTTTCACTGTTAGAGACACTTGGAGAAAAACCTTTCCAGAGAGAAGAGCTGTGCTTGTCTGATGATGTAAACCTTGCATCTAGATATTGAGGTATGAGGGTCCACCTGACGATGCCCAGAGGTCTTCTATTTTCATAATAAACTAGTTAATAGCACGGGGAGGGTGGTATGGTCATTTAGCCCTATATCCACTGCTTTATGAAATGCTTTCCCCGTTTGTATTCTATGGAATTGTAACTATGCTTATTATTTTATTCTTATGCATTATGCTGATAGTACTGGCACGTGTACTGTATCTTAGAGCACGATAGTTGAAATAAACATTTTAAACTATACTGTGTCTCTTATTACGCATGTTGTGGACACGTATGAGTGAGTTATGAAAGGGTGTCCTTGCTCCCGCGAGTCCTGAGAGAGAGAGACCGTGTTCTGGGTTGTCTAATCATTGGTAGCATCGTTGCTAATGAGACGCTAAAGCTAGTCGGATTGGGATTGTGGGTACTAAGGGGTATGGTTGGCTCACCACTATACTCCGAGGTCCAATTATCCTGTGCATAGCTCTGTGTATGTGCAGAATCCCTACAACATGGCGCCACCAACTAAGTGGGCTGCTTATCTGCGAGACGCTTGAGTAGTTCTTGTGCTTGTCCACAACACCCTTCACAGACGCTTCTGGAGGCGTGTGTGAGGGCGATACCTCCTATATTGACGTTTTTATAGGTTCTTTCAAGCTTGAAGTTGTTAAAAGGTGTTTAAATAAAACCCTATATTGTGCTGCCTACTCCTAGGTTGTCGAATATTTTTAGCCTTAAATGGCTGTCCAAATTGCGGCACATAGCCACGCAGCGCTCCGGGCTCATTTGACAGCATATGGAGTGCCTGACGCGGGTGTCGATCTGATCTTTGTGGTACAAGCGGATCCTGCTTACCACTTTGAGGTGTTTTACTCTTGGATCACCTTTCCGGCGGTGGATGGGAATGATAATTTGTTCCATGAATATACGGCCACCGCTCTTCCTAATCTCTATAGGCCTTATAGGAATCTTGAAGTACCGCTCACGGCATGGCAACACCGTGTTTGGTTTAATGGCGCCCTCCCCCAACTGGTTACCCCGATTCGTTTAGGCCCCTTATCGATTGAAGGGGCCACTTGGCCAGTTTTGGCCGGGTATACCCCATATCCGCATTACATGATGCTAGCAGTTGTTGAACTGCGTGAATTGCATACGTCTTTGATACGCGTGCATAGAGCTTTAGTACAGTATGTTACAGGCAACGTCCAGGGAGTCCCTCCTGGAGTTGCAGCGCATCCAGCTCGACCAGGCGGCGTAACCATAAGTCCCGTCATGGTTAATTCGGTGATGGGCAAGCGCCCACAAAATAAGGACGATTTGCCTTATTGGCTTGCAGAAAAATTTGACCAGCTGGAGGCAGTTTTTCCAAATACTTCTCCTGTGGAAAAACACAGGATATTGACGATTAGTTTGCCAAAAAACTTGATCCCCGAGTTGGCAGACTGCAAAAACTGGGGTAAGGTATTCGCAGCAGTATATGCAAAGTGTTTCGGCACTCCTTCCATGACAGTTCTCCCCTCTGTAATTAAACGAGTGCAGGATGAGCATGGCCCTGAAGCGGCTCTGGAATTAGGGATGAGACTGGTGGGAGTGTTCGATGTAGTGGCTGATTTGATCCTTGCGAATGTCAAGGGAGATGCAGTTAACTTTCAAGTAGCTAATGCTTTGGCTTAGATCCCAGAACCGGACAAGCCGCGCGAATTACCGAAAATTATTGCACAGGCTTACAAAACCATTGGCCGCAATAGCCTGGGAGTCAAGCCTTTTGCTAAAACGCAAACTCAATCACAACCTCAACCAAAAACTCAATCTGAGAAAGATGAGAAACCGTTCTTTACTAAAAAGAGCTGGAGGTTGAAAAAACAGGGTAAGCAACAGAAGAAGCCAGGGTCGCGAGGTGCATCCCCGGTTTCCGTATCTTCTGAACGCACATATGATTTGCGCGATAGAGCGAGAATTAAATCTCCAGAGAGATTTCAAGTCTCTGATCCGCGTTCTCCTCGTTCTTCACAGGCACCGTCAACCTCCCAGACAGGTGGAGGAGATCGCCAGGATAGAGGCAGGGGTCGAGAGGCTCCACAGGGACGAGACCAACCTCGACAACAAGTCCGAGGGAAACCAGAAGAATTTCAACGTTCTCGCCCACAGTTTCAGAAGAAAAAAGTTGCAGCTGTAACAGCGAGGTATGCCACAGACGGTGAGAACGAGACTCCTGAATTGGACGTGGGCAGTGACGCTCCTAGACAGCGCCGCGGAAGTTACCATAGTGCGGGAGGCACTACGTCCTCATGTGGAGGCGACAGCAACTGATACATTCATTACTGTCGAGACAGCTGACACCAGAGTGGCACCCCCTGACAGACTATATAATATTGTCATTCAAATTGAAGGTGACATACAGCGTGTTATTAAAGGGATTTTTTGGGAGAATCTGACCTCTTCGTACGACATTCTGTTGGCAGAGGCGGATTTTCCGCCCCCATTCGTGCTTGCTGCGCGTAGAGGGGAGGAGGCAATCCTTCCGAGCTTTTCTCGTCATGTCCCCAAGGACAAAGCGGAGGCTCTCACAGCTGAGTGGGCTGTGTCCCTGGCTCCGGCGTTATACCGCAACCACGTGGGCTGGGATGAAGATTCTCCGCCCCATGATATTCCTTTGCGGACGCTGCCACAGCCACAACCCCAATATCCCATCAAGCGGGAAGCTAAAGGTCCCATTTCCGAAATTCTGACACAGTTAGAATATCAAGGAGTAATTGAAACATGCGTGTCACCCATGAATAATCCCCTTTTCGCGGTTTCTAAACCCGATGGATCGTACCGCCTAGTTTTGGATTACCGGCAATTGAATTCTCATTGTCGGACCTTTGCGGTGCAAAATACCCACAGTTCTGCGCTTGTAGACAGTCTCGTTCGTAAAAAATATAAAACGACACTTGACCTATCCAATGGATTTTACACGCACAACTTAGCCCCGGAGTGTAGCCAATGGAGCGCTTTCACTTCCAGTGGTAAACAATTCAAATTCCGGCGTTTACCCATGGGCTACAAGAACAGTCCGGGTGTATTCGCCGCCCGTGTTGTCTCTTTGTTGGACAACATAGACCCAGATGCGTGTTCGTACGTCGACGATATCTATCTAACAGATGACGAATTATGTGTAGTAACGAAGGTCCACGCAGGTAGGTTAACTTAAAGATGATTTATTCAAGCAGGTAACAAGTAGTATCACAAGTAGTTAAGTTCAGAAGGAGAGCCCCACCAGGAGCAGCCTGTGTTCTGCTCAGCCCATGCCTAACTGTCACTTCACCTCTCTGAGTCCCAACATTCCGAGGCTCATCAGACTCCAACATTCTATTGTGATCAGAACACAGGCACTGGCTGAGCAGGAGGTGTAAAATACATTACACTACATATGCAGGATACTACATATCCCTTTTCTTTCCAACAGAAGAACGAATGCAATATATGATCGAATATAACGAGTGAGAACAAGGGACAGAGAGCTAGTAAGGAACAACGGAGTGACAGAGAGAAAGTCAAGGAACAGAACAAGCAAAGCAGAGCAAGGAGATTTATTTATTAGGAAGTTTTATATAGCGCTAGCCAGACCCGAAGGTATCAGAGCGCTTTACAACACTTTGTAAACAGAAAACAACATAATTATAACAGAAGTGAACACGAAGCCTCAGGATGTAGTTGAGGACTTTGCGCGTTGTATAGCGATAGAGGGAAAGTTACAATAGTCACGTAATAGTGAGCATCAAAGTTCAAGCCACGAATCCTTCCGATCCAGGAGGAAAGTGGGGATGAGTCGAGCTAGGTATGAGGTAGAAGACTTGGATTTGAAGTGTCGGAGTGACGTAGTGTGCACGCTTGTGAGTTTTTGTTGCAATCTATCCATTTGGAGAGGTACGATTGAGGTATAGGTCTTTAAGTTGACTCTTGAATTTTAGGAAGGAGGGGATGGTCCTGATATGGACTGGGATGGAGTTCCATATTTTGGGCGCGTTTCCAGAGAAGGATCGGGCTGCAGTTTTTTGTTTGCGGGTTTTAGGGGGATGAGGAGTAGAGTGTTGGAGCTTCTGAGGCTCCTTGTCTGACCGGCCTTGGTGAGTTTGGAGGCCAGGTAGGCGGGTTTCCCTGTGTGGAGGGCTTTGTGCGTGAGGCAGGCAGTTCTGAAACTAGCTCGCAGTTCAATTGGGAGCCATTTTAACTCTGAGTGCGGGCGAGATATGGTCATATTTTTTCACTCCAGTGACCATTCTTGCAGCTGCATTGAGAGTTGAACGGAGGGGAGCTAGGTGTGATTTAGCTGTGCCTGTGAGGGTAGCATTCCCGTAGTCTAATCTGGAAAGTACCAAGGATTGAGTCGCTTGTTTGAGGTCGCTGGTCGGGATGAAGGGTTTTATCTTGTTAAGTAGTTTCAGGTTGAGGAAAGCGCTCTTTGCGGTGTTCTGGATGTGTTTGTCCATGCTTAGTTTGGGGTCCAGGGTGATTCCCAGCGATTTGACTGAGTCGGCCCGGGATAGATTGTTGTTGAGAGCGTCAATTGCTTTTAGCCATTCTGCGACTTGGGGGTTCTCCGTTTTGTTGGAGATGAGGAGGATTTCCGTTTTTCTTGATTCAATTTCAGGTGGTTTAGAGAGAGCCAGTGTTGGACTTCTCTAAGAGTGTCATTGAGTCTCTGGATGTCTTCGATGGAGGAGGTTTCGAGATAAATCTGGATGTCATCCGCATAAAGGTGGAAGGGAATGTTGGATCTCGAGTATAGTGGTGAGGGGTTCCATGTATATATTGAACAGTTGTGGGGAGAGGACTGATCCTTGGGGGACTCCTCTGCTGACAGTGTGTAGTTCCGACGAGAAGTTTTTGATTTTGACTCTTTGAGAGCGATTTTGGAGAAAGGAGCCGAACCAGCGTAAGACCACCTCTTCAGCCCTTAGCCTTTCTTGGTGCACCTTAGTGAGTTGTTGATGGTCCACCGTATCGAAGGCTGCTGATAGGTCTAGAAGGATGAGTAGGGAGCATTGGTCGGAATCGAGGGATTTGTATAAATCGTCTATGATATTAAGGATCGCTGTCTCTGTGCTGCACCCTTTTCTGAAACCCGATTGGTGTGGGTCCAGGAGGTCGATGTTGTCCATGTGTTGAGTCAGTTGGAGGAGGACGCATTTTTCCAAAATTTTGGCCAGGAGAGGGAGATTGGAGACGGGTCTGTAGTTGTTCATATCCTTGGTGTCCAGGCCTGGTTTTTTTAGTAGCGAAGTGACCTGGCCGACTTTGAGGCAATCCGGAATGACTCCAGAGCTTAGGGAGCTGTTTATGATCCTGGTCCATAGCGGTGCTAGGGAGAATTTTAGATTTTTGGCCAATTGGGCAGGAATAGGGTCCAAGGCGTGTGTGGAGGGTTTCGAGGTGGAGATCAGTTTGACTATCTCTCTTTCCGATACGGGATTGAATGATTTCCACTGATTAGGGGGGAGATTGGCTGTGTTGCCCTCTGCACTTGAGGCCGGGCTCCTATGGACGAGGTTAAGGTTGGAGACCAAGGAGAGCTCAATCTTGGAGATTTTATCATTGAAGAAATTGGCAAAGTTCTCGCATAGGGCAACAGAGGCCTCAGTTGCGGATAGAGGGGGCTTGGAGGTTTGTTGCCTGATGAGGGTGAAAAGCTCTTTGGGTCTGTTTGTAGCGTTTTCAAGGGCATTGCGAAAGAAGGAAGTTTTTTCGCGATTGATGTGGATTTTGTAATTCTTGCGTTTTGCTTTAAGTTGGTCCCGGAGGATTGGGGATGGATTGTTCTGCCAGAGTCTTTCAGCTGCTCTGAGTTGTCTCCTTTCGGCGTTTATGTCTGTGTTAAACCAGGATCTGGAGGGAATGGCCCTGGCTCTTTTTCGTTTTAAGGGGGCTAGTTGGTCCAGGATGTTGGTCATAGTGGAGTTGTAGTGGGAGGTGAGATCTGTGGTGGAGGCAGTGGGGAGGAGAGAGCATATCTTTTCTTCCAGAACGTCCATGGGGATTTGTTTTAGATTTCTTGCCAAGTGGTGATGTTCCTGATTGGGGGTAGGCGTAGGATCGATTGATTGATGTGGAATAGGATGATGTGATGATCAGACCAGTCTACGGGCATGGTGCGGTCGATCGCTACTGCGTCAGGGTGAGCAATGATGGCATCCAGGATTGATCCTTTGTTGTGCGTTTCCTCTAAGCAATGTTGTGTGAGGTTGTTGTTATGTAGGAGTTCATTTAGGTTGTGAATTAGCCGGTTGTTTTCCTCGTTCCAGTGGAGGTTGAGGTCTCCTAGAATTAGGTTACTGGAGTCCCGAAGTGCGCAGATAGTTATCAGATCGGATAGATGTTCTCCAAAAGAAGAGTTGTTGCCTGGCGCGTGATAGAGGAGATGACAAGATATGGTTTTGTTTTTCTTCGTCTTGATATTGGCGGTAAGACATTCAAAAGTGTCAAAAGTGTAAGAAGCAAATAGAAAAAACCCATCCACAACAACAGCGAAATAGAAAGTAAGAGACAGTGAGACGCAAGCGAGGAAATAAGAAATAGCGAGAGACAGACGTACCAAATGCAACCCCTACGCACACCCACTGGCCAGGCAGGCAAGCAAGGAAAGAAGGACAGGGCACGACGGGAACAGAACTGAAGACATACCCAAGCACAAGGAGAAGAGAAGGAAGAGATTCCTCCTGAAAAAGGAAGAACGAGAAGAACACTGCAGAAAGGGAAAGACTGAAGACCCAAGAAGAATAACAGCGAAATGCGTATGGAACAGATTCCAAAGATGAAGAGGAAGTGAACATCAATAGGAAATCTGAACCGGAGAAAACAAAGAAGAAGCGAATGGACACAAACAGTATCACGATACTCCTCCCCATTTCCAAATGGATAATACAAATAAGAATTGAGTGTAGCTATGCGTATATGAAACAGCAATGTAACATCATAGAAAATACAAAGGAAATACCAGCCAATGGGACTAAGACCCATGGCCGTCCTCAACTCCTAGGCAGGAGGGTGAGGAGCACTGTGAATGGGACAAGAAACCCATGACGTAGCAGGCCGTGTGAAGTCAACCCCCATGTAGAGGAAAACAGTACTGCCCTGTGGAGATGGGACTGTAACCCAAAAGACGCCCTGTGTGAGGGTGACTGTGTAAATGTGAATGGGACTGAGACCCATGAGACGGTGCCCTGTGTAAGGGTACCTGTGAAAATGTAAATGGGACTATGACCCATGAAACGGTGCCCTGTGTGAGAGTGAAAACCGTAAGTGGCCCAAGAAGGCAAATGTAACGTGAGCGAGAGGGGAACATGGAAAGGAACCCATCGCCATCCCTATGTAAGGGAGCGTAAAGTGTAGAGTGAACACATGCAACAAGAGAGGATATGGATCCATGAAGTTGTGTATCATGACAAAATATGTAAGAACATGTGCCACCATATTTCACTGAACAGACCCTAGAAAGATAGCTAGACAGCTATAAAGCATTGAAATAACATGCACAATAAGCAAAGCAGAAAATTGGCACATAAACAAAGAATGCAACTGTAGGAGTTGGTAACCCAGTAGTGCCATATACGACATAAACTTAACGTTTCTACTGTCTCCTGGATAGTTTGTGCTGGAGCGTAAAAAAAAACGTTGGGTCTTGTCCAGTATTTTGTGAACGTTTTGACGTTTGCACAGAGAGCGACGAAATCCTGTGAAAACACCAGAGTGTATTAAAAGAGAAGAAGGCATCCTCCCGATTGAAAGAATGGAGACCCACCTCATGCAAAGAGAATGCCAAGAGGGACTCAGCTCGGCAGCATACAGTGTCCACTGAGGGCTTATATAATGTCCATAGTCCTGCCGGTAATCGGAAAATGTTAACAAATATACTTCATCGTATGTAATTCAATAAAAATGAGACCGAGCCAAACGTGCACCGATCAAGAAAACATGCCCACAGCCTCTGCGCTAGGGCCAAACAGAAGATGGCAGCACGCACATCACGTTGTGTCGGATGGCTCACGGCGCGCTCGTGTGCTAAAAATTGTGCCCATCAGCTTGCCCAAGGATGACGTCACAGAGGGCACTCGTCGATGGAATCTCCGTGCTGTCTGCTAGGAACGGAAATAACGTTTTAAACAACCAAAATAACAGTCAGGCGATGACGTTTGTGAGGAGGCAAGGATGTGGAAAAAACTCACCACAGATCGAAACAGCCCAAAAATAAAGAGTCCCCATAATTTTTCTCCAGTAGCAAAGTCAGCCGACATGCAGACACGATAGAGGCCCAAAAGCCGTCTAGTTCGACATGTAGCCTCGAATTGCAAACTGCAGCAAAAGGGCAAAGAGCACAGACCACACCACCAAGAATCAAGCGCCAGTCACGAGCTGAAAAAATCCAAACTGGCAAAATGAGGCACTGCGTGGCAAAATCCTCCAGCCTGCAGCGACCAAAAGCACAGCCCAGAAGGAACACTACAAACCACTGGAGAATGCGGGAGAGAAGTGGACAAGGTCACACGGTGCAGACAGCAACAAGATACTCTACGTGACAGCAGCCTGCAGACAACTCTCCACAGAGAACGACGTGGGTAAGTGCAGTGTCACTGGTAATGGTCCCCTTCTCTATGTTGCTCCAAACACCCACATGTATATGCATTTTCCCAGGGTCGTAGAGTATGTGCCTGGGAATTCAAAATCCAAAGAAAGATGATCCAGAAAGAATCACTGGTAGAAAATTTCAAAGTCCCAAATAACGTAGTGTAGAATTGGACAAGATCACACAGCGTAGGCAGCAACATGACTAAATTACATGCCGCATTGTAGTTGTATTTCCACAAGGTCGTAAAGTGTGTGAGGATGTTAACCAAGTTGTTCAGCAGAAAGACGGTGGTAAAGATGACAGGACCACATGTAGAAAGATTTAGAGTCCTGAGTACGTAATGTAGAGGAGCACAGCACGTCTGGGCTAGGGCTGGCCGATGGTGAGGCCACTGGTGGGGCTGAACGGCGTAGTGTGTCATCTTACTTGTGTTGTTGTCTTCTTTTCTTTTCTTTTTGATGCTTGTTTCTCGCTTGTTGTCATACATGTTGATTGCAGAACACGCTTGTTTCATGTTGTCTTCTTTTGTTTTCCGTGAGGAACATACTTCTTCCTTTTTGACTTCGTAGTTGTTCTGAGTAGAACAGCCTTGTTCCATGTACGTAAATTTTGCTTTCCTGAGGATACCTCCGCTTTTGTACATTGTGGTAGTAGCCACTGTAGTTTCTGTAGATTGCGCCATATCCAGGTCCACCTGTGTTCGCCAGGTACCTTAGATCTGCTTGTTCCACGTAGGTACGTCACCAACTAGTCGCCATCAAATGTAGTAACGAAGGTCCACGCAGGTAGGTTAACTTAAAGATGATTTATTCAAGCAGGTAACAAGTAGTATCACAAGTAGTTAAGTTCAGAAGGAGAGCCCCACCATGAGCAGCCTGTGTGCTGCTCAGCCCATGCCTAACTGTCACTTCACCTCTCTGAGTCTCAACATTCCGAGGCTCATCAGACTCCAACATTCTATTGTGATCAGAACACAGGCACTGGCTGAGCAGGAGGTGTAAAATACATTACACTACATATGCAGGATACTACATTATGGCCGCATCTTTCCTGAGTGGACCGCATTATTCTTGAGTTTGCGGTTTTAGGTTACAAATTTAACTTTGCCAAATCTCACATTGCTGAATTTACCGTTTTGTTTTTGGGCTATGAGCTCAACAATGAAGGTAAGGGCTTAGCACCCCATTTTTTTGAGAAATGCGCACTTTTGTGCCCTCCAACCACTCTGAAGAAGCTTCAGTCTTTACTGGGTTTTCTAAACTTCGGCGTACTTACATTCCCGAATATGCCCAGCGTATCAAGCCTCTTTATGCCTTGATACAACCTAACTTTTCGAAGTCATGCTGGCTTCCCGAGCATTCCTCAATACTGCAATCTTTGCAGTCCGATCTACTTGAATCTAAATTCTTGTTGACTCGTGACAACCACACAAACCTGGTGATTAGAATCGTTCCAGGGGCAGTGGGTTTCACTTACCTGACCTTTAATGAAGGTGACACAGTACCGATTGCATACAAGTCACATCTTTACACTTCTGCAGAAATGCGCTTTTCCTCTGTGGAGAAAGTTTTGACTGCAGTGCAAATGGCGATTCTAAAGGAACGCGCACTGGCACAGGGAAAACGCATTTTGGTGGTAACACCATATCCTGCCCTTGAGGCAGTGACGAAAGCAAGTGTACCGAACTCTAAGGCTTTGCACCCCCATTGGATACAATGGGCTACATCGCTGACATCTCCGGATGTCACGTTTATCTTTGATTCTTCACTTCAGACACAGGAGTTTTTACAGTATGAATTTGTTCATCCTCCTCCTCTGTCTTTGCTACCGCTTGAGGAGTACGAATGTATTATCTATACCGATGGTTCGGCACAACCGGCCACGGGTTCCAAGCATGCTTATTCAGCAGCATGTGCTATTGTTGCAGGTACTATGGTGAACGGTGAGTTCAAACAGATGGTAGTGCACACTCAGGCACTAGGAGACAGTACTGCACAATTGGCCGAGCTGCGCGCTTTGGTGCTCGCACTTCAGTTCGCTAATCCAGACGTGACTACCCTAATTGTGTGCGATTCTTACTACTGTGTTCAGTCTTTCAATGACAATCTATTCTTTTGGTCACAAAATGACTATAGAGATGCTAAAGGTAGCACAATTAAGCATAAAATGCGTTGGGTTCGAGTGGCAGATTTGAAACAACGTCTGCCTCTCACACAGGTGATTCACACTCTTGGCCACCAGCATGTGGGCGCACACGTTGTCGGTAACGGTTTGGCAGACGAAGCTGCCAAATCAGCAGTAGCCACGTGCTCAGTAGCTGCAGTTACAAGATCCATGACTAAAATCGATAATGATATTTTGGCAGCTATTGCTGCGACAAAAGAAGGTGCTAATTACCCACGGAGTTTCCCTTCCAAATACTCTTATCAATTAGGTCCCGAACAGGCTCCTTACATGAGAATTCCAGACGTTGGTGATTGGCTGATTCCCAACGCGGACCGCAGACTTTCCTTGATAACTGCCGCACACGAAGGCATGGCTTCGGCCCATGCTGGCGTGTCTGCGACGGTTTCCATCTTGCAGCAGCGTTACTGGTGGCGTGGTTTATATAAACAGACCCGTACTTATGTGCTTTCTTGTGACGTTTGTCAGCAAATTAAGCCTTCCACGGTTACACGGCCACCACAGACACCGCTCTGCATTTCTAACAGACCTTTTGGGTGTGTTTACCTGGATCACTGCGGTCCATTTTCTTCTGACACTGCATATAAGTACATCTTGGTTGCAGTGGATTCGTGCACACGTTTCATCTGGGTCTGGCCACAACGGAGTGCTGACGCTCGAAATGTCATCAGGGATTTGCGTGTCTTTGTGGGAATTTTTGCCTGCGGCACCTTCCTTTCTGACCAAGGTCCAGCGTTCGCCTCTAAGGCCTACAAGGACGCAATGGGGTCATTGGGGGTGCAGGTGAAATTTTTGTCTCCATATCGGCCTGAGGGCAATTCGATTGTTGAACGAATGAACCGTGACTTAAAGCAATCCTTGACAGCTAGAGTCTTAGGTACTGGCAGGAACTGGCTGGCCCACTTGTATACCGTACAACGTGCACTTAATAATCTCCCTAGAAGACCTCTGGGTGGGCGGACCCCATACGAAATGCTCTTTGGCATAAGAATGTTTGTGCCTGACCTTGATGGTCTAGACATGGCGGCGCAATCCGCAATCTTTGATGTAGATAACCATTCTACTATGTTACAGGACTTACAAGAAGCCCGAGACAAACTTGCAATCGAACATTTACCTTCAGCCACAGACGCTGCGCTGCAGATTCCGGTTGCCGGCTGGCTTCCGAAGGTTGGAGACCTGGTCCGAGAAAAGGTGTAGAACAAAAAAGAATTTGGTCCCTCTTATCGTGCACCGGTTCCAGTGCTTGGCTTGAAGGGTACTCGTACAGTCATCTTACCACCGCTTCCTGGTCGCAAGGAAAACAGATACATCTCAGTGGAAAATGTCAAGCTACAACATCTGGCCAATCCTGAATAGTGTAACACCAGCGGTCTCTTGTCCAGTCATTTCCAGGACAAATGTTTGTGGTCTTCCAGCCCGAACGGTCACTGATGTTGCCATTGAGATGGTAGATTTGCCTGATCGCCTGCTCGACTACCCGGATTCCCCCTGCAACGAGGAGACCGAGTATACCTACCCCGCCACCGAGTCCGTGGCTCATCTACCAACAACGCCACTGAGCCCAACACGTTATTCCTTTGACTCGGATTCCACTTCAGCACTTATCCCGTCCAGGTTCAGTATTTTTTTATCCTGGTTCAGAGACAATTTTTTGATCCCACCATGGACATACATCTGGTTGGTACTATTTCTGATTTTTCTGTTCATGTCCATCGGCTTTGTGACTGTTTTTTTCTTACTCATCAATGGTCACTATTTACCAGAATGCTCTGCTGTGAACTGTGTCGCTGGAACTTTGGCTCCACATTCTTCTTCACACATCATGAAGCGTGACCACCCTTTTGTGAACATTTCAGCTTTTCCAGTCGCTGATGGCATCGTATGCGATGCAGTAAATTTCCAAATTCATGGACCCACCGAGATTATTAATGTTCCAAATGTCCTCCGTGTTTCAATGGGTGATGTCGTTAAAAGTAATATTCATTCCGACGATTGGGATGTGCATGCAGTTGAATCGTTATTCACTGATTTGAAATATTATGCTGCTTTTAACGCTGAAGATTTGTACATGAATTCTGCAAGTTATGCCGATTTATATTGTTACCAGCATTGGGGCAACAACTTTCTCCATAAACCCAGTACCCTTCGGGGTCCTTTTAATTACACCCAATGGGAACATTGTCCGACCCCTTTGCCAGGTAGCTCCCAGACTCTTAGAAATAAGTTTACTTATTTTACAGACTTTGATAGATCGAACCCTGGGTCCTATTTTTTTAAA
This sequence comes from Calotriton arnoldi, assembly GCA_963921515.1. Classification (NCBI taxonomy): domain Eukaryota; kingdom Metazoa; phylum Chordata; class Amphibia; order Caudata; family Salamandridae; genus Calotriton; species Calotriton arnoldi. The sequence continues at coordinate 2,534,849 of CAWUFW010001037.1, read as the reverse complement.
TTAAACACTTCGGCTACTCAGAAAATCATGTTGACCCACACCAAATTGCTATATTCGGGTTCCTTTTTGAACGCCTTAGCTGTGGGTGGGTATGAACATTGGCGGGACACCATTGACTTAAAATCTATTTGGGGCTCCAAAGCATGGCAGGTGCAAGGCACAGAAGCCTTGCACCGTGCTTGCCTCATCCCGGCCCAAATTTTATTTTTAAATCAAACCATCTATCAAAAAACATGTTGGGGTTTGGCTACGTCCAAACAATTAAATGCCCCATCCATTCCTGTATTGTTTTCCACTCCCAACGAAAGCTTGCACTTCAATATGTCCCTTACAGATTTGCAAGTTTTGTTTCAGAACAATTCGTTTAATGTCTCTACGTTTGTTCAGTCACCCTGGTTGGCTTGGCCCATAGCATCTAATGCCTGCCAACTGCGTTTTCATGACACGGATCCTGGCTACAAACAGGATAGGCTGGACCCCAGGTTTTCTGACTCTCGTACTGTTACAACGTATTCTGTTGGTAAATTGTGTAAACAGTGGTTGCAGCACTCTTCCTTAGATTCTGTTAAACAACATTTATCCCTCCTATCAGGAAACATTGATCTGTCCGACTTTGTTCTGGGGCCTCGTGGTCCTCGACCAAAGAGATTCATTTATGAAACTTACAATGAACTCTGGAAGCTTTCGCAAATTGAAGCTGCTTCCCGTCTTCGGGAAATAGATCAGGCAAATCTAGAAAAGGTGCTTGCTGTTGTTGACAATAGTATTAATACCCTGTCTTCCCGCATTTACACATTAGAGAATATTATTTCCTCTGTTGTCGATATTGTACAGGATGATGTTTCTGTGTTATATCATGGTCAAAATCAGTTGCGTTCAGTGATGCAGTTTGCATGGACTTTGCAAACACTTAAAATGGGGAAAGTTCCTTGGCACTTTTTGAACACCTCTGCCTTATTCTTACCTTTTAATTTGACTGAGAAACAGCGGTTCATGTCCATGAAAGATGCAGCATACACTCTGTTACATATCGAAAAAATAGAGCCCTTACCATTCTCTGTTGCAGAATTAGATTCTGCTGTGTGGCTAGTACACGGGGTTATCGCTTTGCCTTTTTCTTTATTTGAGTTCAGTTCCTGCATGAAACATTATCCTGTCGGCCGCTTTCAGCCTTTAGGCAGTGCTTTCCTGCATGAACTTTGGTCCCTGCCTTTCATGTATAAATGTCTTAGGGACGGGAAGGAAGTTTTTCTCACGGGGGAGTCATGCGATTCAACTGTGGGTCATTCCCTTGTTTGCAAACACATTCAATTGCACGGAGCTTGTAATGTTTCGGCTCCGAATCTTGCTTGTGTTTTAAAAGGCATTCCTGCTCCTGCTATATCTCCTACTTTCACTGTGCTTGCAAATGGTAGCTATCTCCTTCTGAATAATCAGGACTGCTGTGGCATGCTGGCCGGCATACCCTATATTTTTAACAGTTTCCCACAGGGTTGTCTGCTGCAAAAATGTGCTTTTTCCTCCCCCGCACGGCATCATAGATAGTTCCCTTTGGCCTTCCATTCCGACTTTGAAGGCGGATTTCAATAAATTGAGCAGAATAAAGGCGCTATTATTGAACCAGGAGGTTATGCTCACATCCGCCCGGGAGACATTCATTCTCCAGGTGGCGAGTACCCACAGTGAAATACAGACCCTTTTGAACACAAACCTCCCACAGCATTTCGGTGAACTGATTCACCGAGTTTTTAATGCATCACGCACCGAAGGTCTTGTGCACTTTTTTAAAGTTGTGAGCTCTGGCCTTGTTACCTCCTTTCAAACGATCTTTGGTGTAATACCAGCTTTTAATCATTCCATTTTTTCCAGCGTATTTGTCGGCTTTCCGTTGATCCTCGGCTTAGCGGCTGGTATATTACTTTTGGTCTGTTTGCTACGCAATGGCTGCACTTCATGGGGCCCTCGACGACCAAGGTTGACTCCGGATGCTCCGTGAGCGCATCCTCGCCGGCTTCGGCGTCCTGCCATTGGCGACACTCGGTGTGTCCTATAGACTTTCTTTTCGCTTTGCGTATTTCACTTGCGTGCAACCTGTGATGTCTTGCATCCGATGTCCTTTCTCATGGTCTTTGGATTATTGCCTCTCCAATACGTCTCTGTCTCACCCGGATTTTGTCCAGTTGGTGGGTCCCTTAGAGGCCCATGAACAGGACTGTTCCGGTGCTGGCTACATGGCGCGTGCGGCTGCACTTGGAATTTTGGCACGATGGGATGTCTGGGTGGCTGCTCAGACTCTCCTACAACAAAGTTATATTGAGTATCACGCAAGTTGTCCCGCAATGCTGTTCGCTGCTCCCTCTTGCGAGGAACATGAATGCAGTTTTGATTTATTGGACTGGATGGCGTCTCTTTTTTCTGACGATTCCAACGATGTCCTCTTGGAAGGTGTGGCGTTTTTCTGCACTTACACTCTATTGGATTAGGGGGCCTCCGCGTTCAGCGTCCTGCCTCACTGGATTTTTTATTCTGTGTTTTTATTTTTTCTCTGTCCCAATCGTTGTCCTTCATTGGGGACTATTCCAACACAGACGTTTCCGTTCTGCTCCATCTATTTGAACTCTGTCTTCGTCCTATGTCTTCCCCAATGGACTGACCAGGGGAGGGTGTCGTGTGGTTTGTGGCCTCTTTGTCTGCATTGCTAAGTTGGCTTAGGCCTGGCTGCCATGATGCCTTTTTGCGCACGTTACTTTGTGCCTTTGTTTTTCCAGCCTCTGCTTGTGCCCGGCTATTTTGGAACTGTCTGCCTTTTTTGCCTTTCACCTTTCCTCCTGTTGCCTTTGGGTTTCGTCTGCACATCATGTACAAGGTCGAAAAACAATGTCCCTTGTTCTTGCTGATCTGGTCAGCCCCTGGCACTTAGACATAACACTGAATGCAGCTGCACTGGAGAAATTTGTGTGCTTTTAATATTGTGATTTTCACTGTTAGAGACACTTGGAGAAAAACCTTTCCAGAGAGAAGAGCTGTGCTTGTCTGATGATGTAAACCCTGCATCTAGATATTGAGGTATGAGGGTCCGCCTGACGATGCCCAGAGGTCTTCTATTTTTATAATAAACTAGTTAATAGCACGGGGAGGGTGGTATGGTCATTTAGCCCTATATCCACTGCTTTATGAAATGCTTTCCCCGTTTGTATTCTATGGAATTGTAACCATGCTTATTATTTTATTCTTATGCATTATGCTGATAGTACTGGCACGTGTACTGTATCTTAGAGCACGATAGTTGAAATAAACATTTTAAACTATACTGTGTCTCTTATTACGCATGTTGTGGACAGGTGTGAGTGAGTTATGAAAGGGTGTCCTTGCTCCCGCGAGTCCTGAGAGAGAGAGACCGTGTTCTGGGTTGTCTAATCATTGGTAGCATCGTTGCTAATGAGACGCTAAAGCTAGTCGGATTGGGATTGTGGGTACTAAGGGGCATGGTTGGCTCACCACTATACTCCGAGGTCCTATTATCCTGTGCATAGCTCTGTGTATGTGCAGAATCCCTACAACACCCTTACTATGATCGCTGCCAGTCTTGATTGCGACTCGCTACTGGAGGGTCCCTTCCTTGCCCCGGCAGCACACAATGGGCCGAAACGACCCCAAACAGCGCCAGCTTAATTTTGATGGTGGGAAGACCCCCAGGCGGGATGACGCTGAGAATGCCACTGAAACAGAGCCGAGCCAGTTAGAGGGCACTGCCGCCATAATGGCCGAGCTCCGGACTGGGTTTCAGTCTATGGATTCCCGCTTGGACACGCTAACCAGCCGACTAGATGATATACATGGCCGAATGGAGGCGCAGGATACCCGGATTGGCAGTGCGGAGCAGCGAATTTCGGACCTCGAGGATGCACAACCCAAGGTTCAGAGAAGACTGGAGAGGGTGGAGGGCCTACTCAAGCAACTAGCCACCAAAGTCAAAGATTTAGAGGCGTGTTCACGCAGAAACAACATCCGCGTTGCTGGTATTGCTGAGACCACGAACACCGGCCCCATGGCCAAATTTATAGAATCCGTCCTAGTGGAGTTGTTCGGGAGAGAGGCTTTCTCTGCGTCGTTTGCTGTTGAGCAGGCGCACCGTTGGGGCCCCCCCGGCGCCAGGGACACCCCGAAGATAATAATAGCCAAAATCCTCAGCTATAACAATCGCAACGTGGCGCTCCGTTTGTCCAGAGAACGCGGCTTGCTCACTTATCAGGGTTCGAGCATCTCCATATTCCCGGATTTCACGCCATTAGTACTAGACGCGCGCCGCAAATACATGGATATTAAGCGATCCCTATTCAGATCGGCAGTAAAACCTATATTTTTGACACCCCTGATGACGTGGCAAAGTTTCGGAAAAAACAACAATCTGTGAGTCAGCAGCAGCGAAGGGACGGCGACTCTGGTCCTGGATCCTGATTGCCCACTGATGTCTAATATGGCGCCGCATACTTGGGACACTTCTTGACAGTGGCGAAATGTTTGAACACTCACTAAACCCTGCAATGAGGGGTTGGCAGTCTCCTCGCAGATTCCGGGAGTTAAAGAGTTCCTGCATTGCCCCTTCCGGTGGCAAAGAACTATGACCAAGATGCGGACGAGCGATGAGTGGACAAATCCCTGGCATTGACTATCCTACAACCTGATGGATCCACTGGAGTGTTGCCATCCCCCTCAGGATGATCTCCTACTCTTTCCCTCCCCCCCCTTCCCCCTCCCCCCTTTTCCCTAGTGTGCTGTTCCTTGATTGGGATTCACCGGGTGCCTTGTTTCTGCGTATCCGATGGGGGTGGGGGGAGGTGTGGGGGTAGGGTTTTCTTGCATTATGGTTATGGTTTTGATATATATTGGTTTGGAGCACATCTTTTTCTCACAGTACGATATGTTACTATTGCATATTTACAGCATGTCTTGATGGGACCGTTTGTGGTTGGATGACTCTTCATGATAAAAGCAGCCCCGGTCTGCGCCTTAGATGTCTGTCCTGGAATGTAAGGGGGCTATCCAGTCCAAAAAAAGTAGACAGGTCTTAGCATACTTGGCCAGGCACTCTACACAGATCGCCTTCCTCCAGGAGACGCATTACGCACCACTTCCTACATCTGGATTTGCGTCATCATGGAGTGGAAACCGCTACTTCTCCTGCTATAGTTCCTATTCGCGCGGGGTGTGCATACTGGTGCACCGTTCCCTTCCTTTTCAGGCTGTGGAGGTGGTGACAGACTCGGAGGGAAGATATGTCATGGTGAAGGGATTGTTGGGGGGTGAGTCCATACTGCTTATTAACATATATGCCCCAAACATCGACACCTCTGAATTTTTCCCCACAATAACTGCATGTATGGACTGACTGAGCGTAGATACTATACTAATGGGGGGGAGACTTTAATCTCACACTTGACCCCACTACCGACACTACCGGCCCAGGACACATTACGAAACCACATGCCACGCAGGGACTTCTCAACCTATTACAAGCAGCACTGCTGGAAGACCCCTGGCGTGCAAGCCACCCGGGAATCCGCAACTACTCTTTTTATTCTGCCCCACACGGTTCATGGTCCCGAATAGATCACTGGTACCTTACGCCGCAACTACTTTTGGAAGTACATAAAATTGAGTACTTGCCCCGCACTATATCTGACCATGCCCCAGTCCTTCTTGTGATGGACTTTCCCATGATCCCCAAGCAGCGACCACTATGGAGATTCCCCGCAGCCGCCCTACTGGACTCGGTGTTCCGTAGTGAAGTGGGAGACGCCATCGGGGAGTATTTTGAATTAAACGAGGGAACTGTAGATTCACAACTGGTACTCTGGGATGCCTTTAAGGCATTTATCCATGGGGTCTGTATCTTGAAACACTCTGGTGTGCTCCGTTCTATACGGGGAGAGTTAGGGAAAATAGAACAGAAACTAAAGGGTATAGACGCAAACCGCTGCTTCACCGGAATTACTCCGGGATCGCTCAACACTAATGGCATAATTCACTGATGCAGCCGCCCGAGAAGTCAAATATCTCGGCAAATATGCTATGTCCCGAGTATATGGGGAGGGTGAAAGGCCCGGTAGGACGCTCGCCCGCCTCCTCCGGCCACAATATCAATCGGCATATATAACACATCTAGATACCGACACAGGGGAGTCGCTGACAAAAGGTGCAGACATCTCTGTGACCTTTCTTGACTACTATACCCAATTGTATAGAACGCGTGATCCTCCTGGAGGGCAGGCCCTTATGGACTATTTGCAGGAGATAGCTATGGTTTGGCTAGAGGGGGGCAGCGTGAATTCCTGGCTTCCCCGATAGATGTAGAGGAAATCAAGCAGGTGATAAAAGATCTGTCGAGTGGCTGGGCCCCTGGTTCTGATGGCCTTTCTTGGGACTTTTACAAAGCCTACCAAAATGAACTAGCTCCGCGGTTACTGGAGGTGTATGACGAGGCTTTAGAGAACGGATCCTTTCTCCAACTATGCGAGAAGCCATAGTTACACTATTGCTGAAGCCCGGCAAGTCACCATGTCAATGTCAGTCCTATAGGCCGCTGTCACTACTTAATCACGATTATAAAATTCTCGCCAAAATATTAGCCACTCACCTCTCGCTATTAGTAGATACCATAGTATGCCCTTTTCAAGCTGGATTCGTCCCCGGCAGATCCACGACACTCAACTTAAGGGCAGTTTTTTCAGTAATGAATCAAATGGAGCCTCCTCTACCGGCTGCAGTTGTTTTACTTGATGCCGAAAAGGCCTTTGATTCCTTAAAATTGCCTTTTCTATATGCAGTGATGCAGAAATTAGGCATACCTATTGGCTTTTTAAACCTCGTTCGCCTGTTGTACTCCAACCCGGTGGCTCGGCTGAAAATAAATGGGGTAATAATGACACAATTCCCTTTATTGTGTGGCACTAGACAGGGGTGCCCTCTCTCACCCCTATTATTCATTATAGCTATGGATCCACTTGCTCGCAACATACAAGAACGACATCTCCATCGTGGACTACAATTACATACAGGCCCACTCGCGGCTTCCTTTTATGCGGATGATGTAATGCTGTTTGTACGTAAACCAGCCGAGAAACTACCCCCTCTCTTGAGAGAGGTGGTTCGCTTTGGGGTATACTCAGGGTTATCCATCATTTGGGCCAAGCCGGAACATTTTCCGCTGACCCCTGCAACTACCCAAGTGGACCTTGAGTTTCCCTTAAGATGGTGTACTGACCCCCCTAAGTAACTTGGTATCTATTTACATTGCAGCGCCCCCGAGGTTGTTCGTCTAAACTACGGTCCCGCGATAGACCAACTTGGGACACAGATTGATAGATGGACAAAACTACCCCTCTCCATGGCTGGCAGGATTGCCATAATAAAGATGGTGGTATTACCACGATTCTTATATTTATTTTTAAACATTCCAATTGCCCTGACTGCGAAATTCTTCGACACACTGAGATCACTGCTGACTCGCCTGAGATGGGCAGGCAAACAGCCGCTCATAAGCTGGACCACCCTGATAATGCCATACGAACGAGGGGGATTTGGGGTCCCTGATTTTTATTTCTACTACCTAGTTGCTCAAGTTCACTTTACATATTATTGGTATCACCCAGATGCCCGGATTCAATAGCTCAAACCCGAAAGATCTCAGATACACCCTGGTTCGCTCTTGACGATACTACTGCGGGGTCTACCGCGCTGCCCTACAGAAATCCAAACATTGTCCACAACATGCTGGGCATGGTCCAAATTACGCAGATACTCACAACATAAGTCCTTGTACTCTTCGCATATACCATTAGCGGATAATCCATGGATACCCCACACCACTGAAACCCTTACTAAAAAGACGCTAGCTAAGCATAGACTCCAAAAGGTGGGAGACTTATTCAAAGACTCAAGACCATGTACGACTGCTGAACTCACTTCCCGGGGTGCCGCCACATATATGGATAGATTCCTCCTCCATAGAATCCGAGGATCTTTATTTGAAGCTATACCGGATGCATCGACAGAACCGTACGATTTTCCCCCGCTTTCGCTCGTTATAAGCTCACCAGACAGTACACATCTCGTCTCACGTATGTACCACTTATCACAGTCCCTCCGCCCTGCAGTGGGCACCAAAGCGCGGGCATCCTGGGAGCGGGACCTTGGCATAACAATGACTGACAGTGTGTGGTTTTATTGCTGTGCGCAGACACGGTATATCTCAAATAACCATAGGCACAAATTATTACATTTCAAATACCTCCATAGAGTGTATGTAACCCCGAAGCTACTATCCAAAATGAACCCTACCGTGTCAGGCGCATGTGCCAGATGTGCGCAATCAGAGGCGGATTTTGCGCACCTTCCGTGGAACTGTGGGCCTGTGAGGGCGTACTGGGAGGAGGTTTTTCGTCATTTGTCTCTCATGGTGGAAAACACTATAGGACCCACACCACTGATGGCATTATTGGGGTATGTTAAACCACTTAGGAGAAGCACTAGAAGGTTCTCTGCGATTGCCAAACTCATAGCAAAACGCCAAGTTTCACTGCACTGGGGCAGAACAGAAACGTCAACGATAAAAGCCTGGCTCCGTGCCCTTATCTACTGTGACACTATGAGTGATGTCTATGCCACATTATTGCCCATCACCTCACGCCCTTGTGCTATCTGGCAGCCGCTGAAGAACTATTTACAGACCTACCCCATAGGTGAGCATTGAAAGGGGCATACATATATTA